>JANZLQ010000079.1:42328725-42342708 GCA_026212715.1 Elanus axillaris
CCCCCCCCAGATACATTTTTAAACTTGCAGTATTTAAAAATAAAGATCATATTTGCTGTTCTTAAAGTGTCATTTAAAATGCATGTATTGTGTGTTGTTTGAGGGACAAAAATAGGGGTTTTGGAAAAAAACTAATATTGTAACAGTTACTGCCCCTCAGAAATGTTGCTGGTTAAAAATACAGTATTTTTGGCCATAACTTAGTACTACAGTATTTTCATTCCTTGAAATTTAGCTTTTCTGAAATATTATTTGGGCTTTTTGTTGTCCCAAAATGTTTCTTATTACGATAAATGTTGGATAGATGTATTATTCCATTATTGCTTTTCAATTATACGTGCTCTGTCATCATTGTCTAAATATTAAAATTTCTAGAATATCTTTACTATCAGCCAGAATGTTCAGAACAGTTAAGGTTTGTTACAGTGGGACAGTCATTTGACAGTATTATTAAAAGGTTTTTTTGGCATTTGTACAATGGAAACTGGGAATCATGGAGGGGAAAGAAATAATAGTCAATATCTCACTAATAGAAAACTTTCAGAATTTGTAGATGGCAAGGTGAATTTCTTAAGCATTTTGGCTGATTGCAGTAGTACTGCAAGAACAGACTGTTTCTTCAATCTTTTTGTTCACCTGCGTGATGATAGGAATAACAGAAAGATGCCTGTGTGTTGCTTTTCAGGAGTCTGGCTCATATCTGATCAACAATCAGTGGATCTCAAATCTTCATTACTGAAGAAAGATAATTTCAGGCCAGTTGCAAAAATAAGTTTGTTCTCTGTTATGTGATCACAACAGTTAAAGTAAGATTCTTGGAGTCTGTTTACCTAAGCAATGGTTCCTGATTTTTCTTTCCTGTTGCAGAATGTAATGGAGAGGGATCAGAGGGGAAGGATTTATTTTATCTTTATGTATAAGTGAAGATAATGTCAACAAAAATACAGTGTAAGTGGTGATATTTAGGTACGTGAAATAGATGTAGAAACCGTATCTGTGTGATAAATTGTGCATAGTTGTGATAAAACTTTGGATCACATACTATGATCATATCACCCAGTTGCCAGCCGCTTTGTAGGATACTGTCCCAAACACCTGGGAGTTCCACAGTATTTGTAGATTGCCACAAAATACAGTTACCAGCTCCTCAGGAATGCATCTGGTATCAGTATCTGGTATCAAGGCAGCTGACCCCCTCTCATAGCTCATTGCTGCCAAAAGGAACTACCTTCCAAGACTTCAGTTCTATGTCAGACCTGCCACTTGGCCAGCCAATAAACTAGGTAAAAAAAAACCACTCATTTTTGCTCTTCTTGCTTGGCTGGTTTAGTAGCCTTAATTTTCAGGGCTTTCAGCCAATTTGGCTAATCAAGGATTGAGACAAGTGTTGACTAAGTGGAAGAGGTAGAATTGCGTGGCCAAAAGGCTTAGAAGTCAGGAAAGAAGGGAGCAACTCTCCCCTCCCTTTAAAACATAGTCCTGAAGAATGTGTAGTATCTAAAATCTTCATTTTATGCACTTCATGGGCTATTAGCTATTCTGGCTTGAAAGGATTGCTCTTTTCACTTCCAAAGATCTTGTGCATTTTTATTGGGGGGAAAAAAAAATAAAAATGATAGGACAAGGAAAATTCTTTGCTGCTCCCCTTGAGGAATACCAAATTTGTGTATGTATACATGGACTAAACCCAACTGTAGTCAGACTGAAGCCAGCAAGTCATGTTTGGTGTTGGGGATGGAGAAATACAAGAACTGGGCTTTCATTCATCTCAGAAAAAAAAAAAAAAAAGGGAAAAAAACCAACCAAACAAACAAAAAAAACCAGTTCTTGTTCATTTCCAGCAAGATCTTAAAAAAAGTTTTCCATCTTTAGGTATTTACAATGGTGTGTCACCATGCGTGACATTCAAGGTTTGCTGTGTCCTTGTCCAAGGCACTCCTTCCTTCACCATTCATACTCGTCTGTCACAGTGATTAGTTGCTTCCTGCCATCTAAGGAAAATATTTTTGCTTAATCTTATTTTATGTTCCTTCTGCCATCTTGTTCTGATTATTTTTCTGTATCTTTCTTTTATCCTGTTTGCCATGAAGAGAAGGTTGCTTGACATATCATATTCAGTTCTGTTAATCATTACAGAACTGATTATACTGGCTGAATTAAAGAAAAATTGTGAATAATAGCTTCAGAAAGTTCCTGTAATCGGCGCAGATCCAATTAGCCTTGTGGACGGGCATTCAAAACTATAACACTATAGTTATAATACAGTCAAGTGAAGGATATTGTAGGCTAACATGGGCCAAATTGGGCCAAAATACTCATTTTAATATGTCAATAGAGAACTGTGTTTACCAAGATGTTACTGAAAATTTGCTTTTTTTCCTACAGTCCTGTATGTGGTGGTTAATGCAGTGATCAGACTGGCACTCAATTGAAAAGATGCATTAATTTGACAATAAGTTCAAATGTATTCTTGCAGAAATGAGTTATTGCATAAGATTACTTTATATGATGCTAACAAAAAAAGATGGCTTGCATGCAGTAAATATTTAAGATATTGGACTTTTATACATTTATTATAAAGAGGAATCTCTCTCTCCCTAAAAATAAAATTCCATTTATCTCAAGATGAAGTATCTGGAGTCTCTTAACAACTACCAGTTAACTGTGCACACAAGTATGATTATTGTATACTAGAGGTTAATCAATTTGTTACCAGATGCTGTAGAACGTTTGGTTTATTCTAAATGCTGATTTTGGAAAGGCAGAACAATGTTTTGTATCAGTATCTGGATTGCTACTTTTCTCAGCATGTCTTAGGAGGACCTTCATGGTTACTGATAGGACCTGATTTATTTTAGCTCAAGAAATTGAATGCCATGTAAAATCCATTATTAAGGTTTTTCTTCAGGTACTTCAGAACTTCACTGTTTTAACTGACTTTACCTAAGTTAACCAACCTGAGGGTAACTGAGAGGCAAAAGGCCAGATATAAATTTAATCAAATTGGATATTTCCCTTGCATAATAATCTTTTTTTTAACACATAATAATATCATTATAATTTAGCTGATGAAGCTGTTCCTCTTGAATTGCAACAGGCTATGGTGGTACTAAGAAACCAGTTTTTCTCATCTGATACACATATTATTCAGATGCTTTACCACATGCCAGAAGTGTTCAAACGATGTTATGACTAATACTTGTAAAAGCAGCTTAATTGATTTTCAGTATTATTTAATACGGTTTAGAAATTGTTTGCATCTCCTGTAGGGAAGTATAGAAATGGTGGCACAAGTGGAAGATTTCTCTTTTAATATATATTCACATTCATACCTGCTGATTTCATATCTGCTAGTAGGAAACAAAAGCAACTCCACTGAAGATAGAAAAAATAATTCTCAGTTTAAACCAGAAGAGCAAAACACCATATAGCTCTAGGAGGTGAATATAGGACTCATCCTTGATGATGGTGTTAAGAGTATAAATGCACACACCAAATTTCATAAGCAGATAAAAGCTTAAGTAAACTGAGAAACCATTTTTTAATCGTTTAGGTAAGTGTTCACTTGTTCAAGATCAATAGGAAAATAAAAACTGGGTATGAGATACTTTGTTAGGATACCTGTAAGAGACTTCTTTAAATATTTGTCACAAAAATTACCAAGTAATCCAAGAGTACTTTCTCCCTTACTCTGGTGTTCAAGAGTTGAATCACACTTGCAGAGCGCTCAAAATGAAGAACACTTCCAAACTGCAGCCAAGAGGAATACTGTAATGCTGAAGGCATGGAAGGCTAACCTTGCATCCCCAAACAAGCAAGTGAAACTGATTTCACTAACTGACCTGCAAAATATGCATCCAAATTACTTGGTATGTCTTGGCAATAGAAAATGTTATTGTGACACCAGTAGCCTAGTGGATGATCTTTGCAATTCTTCACTCTTCAGTCATTCTAATGGAAATAGGAAAGAACAGTTGTCTTATGCTAGGCTACGAAAACAGAAGATGAGTTCCTTCCCCAACTCTCCAGTACTAAATATCCTGATTTGCTGTCTTAGAAAGCCATGAGTATAGTCTTTATTTAGTCTTCTATTGCACAGCAAGTGAAAAGGCAGGTCTCTGGCACCAGAAATTAATGAAACAGCAGACAAGTTTAGCTGCTGCAAACTTCATTTTCTGCAATCTGTTCATGCTACTTTAGTCTTTGCTTTCAATAATCCTGTGCTCAATACACTTTAGGAGGAGGAAAATAAATACATTTGTCTGCCTGAAGGTCTTTGAGTAAAAATTTGACTCCACTGAGACCTACAAAAAAGCTGCTTCTCCAAGGAAGCTTCTGTTAGAACTGATCATCAGAAGTTTCCCAACATTAACTTGCTAGTTTAAGTTCTGCAAGTAACAGAGTTTGAAGCATTAGTGTAAAGAAATCATGCATTTCCACCACTGACAGCAGTCTGTCTTGACCAGACTGACATGGCATTATTTAAAATGCTCATTGTTACATGGAAATTCCCATATAGTAGACTGCTGTCACCATGACCCACTGTGCCACCTGTGAACCCAGGAACCCAAAGGGTGGAAATTTTGACAGTCTTAGTGTCTGGTGTTTCTGCATTCAAAGCAAGAACAGTTCTGCTATTCCTTTAGTGGAACAGAATTTCTCTACCATAGAGATACCTCATTCACCTTCTGTTTTTTTCCTTTCCCTCTCTCTCATTTTTATTTAAAAATAACTTCTAAGAGAACCAGGAAGGCTAATGACATCATACACTCACATTCCAGACAGCAGTTTCCAGTAGTCTTGTTTGAGCCCACAAGAGACCAGTAAGTTTATTAGTAAGATCAGTGGATATTGATTTTGAGCCTGTAATTAATACACCAAGCCTGTAATGTCTGATAGGATTCAATATGTAAATACCCGTTGTGCTTTAGGAAGATGCCTTTACTGATGCCATAAAAGTGTCCAGAAAAGAAGTAATTGATGATGGCCATTAACAATGTACTGAGGTCTACAGTGAGAACTGGACACTAGACTGTGAAGTATCTATACACTGAAGTTACTGATGCAGGAGGAGGGGATGTTTTTTTTGTAGAAAACTAGCTCGGTAACTACTTATGCGTAGGCCAAAAGTACACTGAGAAAATAGCAACATGGAAATCAGCACAACACTTAATAAAAATTCTTTTGAAAATACAAAAAGGTAAAATCTGAGGCATTTGTCAAAACTTTGAGGCTGTCATTGAAGAAAACACAAGTTCAGAATGTATCTGTACAGCCATATACCACCTAGCTATAAATGTAAGAGCAATGTTAATAGCGTGGGAATTATTTATACACAACAGAAATAAAAGACTCTTTTTTTCATCATCCATGTTCTAGCACAGCAAACACTGTCACAGTGGATACTGTAAAAACTAACAAGCACTTAGCAGATTCTAGAAGTCATGTCATTCCCATGCATGACTTGCCATTAGCAAAGGGCTTATACCTTCCTCAGACTTAAGTGTTAATTAAGGGTCACAGCACATCTGAATATCAAATTCAGAAGAACAAACCAAAAAATACTTTCTATTTCTTGATTGAATTTCCATCCTCCCTGGACTAGTGTTCAAGCAAATGAATTGCATTTATCATTTGTAGTAGTTAGCACTGAAATTCTGTCATGTAAGTACCTTGACACTGATTTCATAAGCCAACACTCATTGTTGCTTAACCTCAGGACAAGCACCATTTTTGACCTATGGGAGCTAATGGAGACTATTGGAGTTCTAGGATTAGTGGTAGCCCTCTGAAGAGCACCTGTTGACCTTGGGCCTCTGCTTCCTTCTTTGTTGGGGTATAAATCTAAATATCTAGTCCTGAGTCCAGGATTTGAGGACTGCGATTCATTGAGATTATCCAAGGAGTTTGGACATAATACCTGCAGATCTGGTACAATTTCATAGTAGGTGAACCAGTAAGCGGATAGGTTTACAGAACTATAGTCCATTTTGTTTACAGGGAGAACACATTGTAAAAAAATAATCTACACAACTGCTAATGAGTCATCCACAAAAAACTCTGAGCATCACTGTACATAACAGGCTCCTTACAAGATTCTTATTTTTACCAAATTCCGATACCAAAGGTAATTTCTAATTTCTGCTGGAACCATAATAGACTGCTTTGTTGTGGATGAATGTTCCTATTTTAAGTATCAAAACAACTGAATGCCTATGAAAAGTAAATTAAGCATGCTGTTACGGAGGTTGTTTCAGGCCTTGCCCTCATTTTTGGTACTTTATTTCACAAATTTTCCCGTGCTCAGTGGGCACAAACAAAATGTTATGTAATTTTAAAATTTCACCAGTTGTTACAAGTGAATATGTCAGTCACTTTTCCAAACAAAACTGAAGGTGGTCAGCTACCAGGATGATGCAAAATCACATCAGAAATATGGAGAATGTTTTTTTCCTGGCAGAAAAATTAACTATATAAACCACCAAAGATGCTAAAAATGTAGGAGTTAATGAAGCAGCTATTTCTCATAACCAGATCAAAATAGGAATTTTTTGGTAAACATAGAATTTGTATTTTGATCAAATTTGCTATTTAAAAAGAACATACGTATCTTATATGTTGTTATACAGACAGAATATTAAAAATCTGTACACTTTAATGATTTAGAGCATCATTCATGGCAGAGAACATGTCTTTCTGTGCAGTCATCTGTGCATGCTTTTTTGATGTCTGCTTGAGTCTTCTGGGAATGACTGATAAATTAAACACTCCCATAGAGACTGACTGTTTAAAATTCATTAAGTTAAGACAATTCTCTGTTTCCCCAGTTCCTAAAACCTATTACTTCCTTATGTGGTCACATTTTGGGGCTTCATAGATTGCAGGAGTATCTTCCCCAATACAACAGATGTATTGGTGTGGTGTTTCTGTGCAGTCTGCGTATGAAAAGATCTGACTGACCGGCTAATGAACTATCCAGCTACAACTTCCTGTCTTCTGGAAGAATTTCTTCACTTCTCCTTAGCACCATGTAATTCCCACTGAGTTCTGGAGGAGGACAAATGCTGAAGGCTTTAGCTAACAGGGAACCAATAGAAAGGCTTCCTTGGTGTCACAGTGCACACCACTTTCTCATTAGAATTGCTACACACCATTAGCCTTCAAAGCCCAAATCTTTGTGGTCTCAGATGTATAAAATTCAGACTACATCCTGCTATTCTAACACATGGCAAATGCAGTCTAGTGAATGCCATACAAACCATTACTGTACCAGCTGCCCCTAAGTTAATACTCTTGATGATCCTAAACTGCTACCATTTTACTCTGCTAGGCAGACCAACATGGGCAAGCAGACTTATTTTTCAACTTAATGTGTTTCTTAGTTATCATCCCTTCCAGAGATCTCACCTGCAGTAAGATTAGGGCATTTATTGACATTGAAAGGGCAATTACATAACTAAGGCACATCTGGCATCCAGGAAAGTGTTGTTCTAAGTTGCATGATGTTAATGTTCCTTTCCTGAAGAAAGACTCCATTTTTCAGAGGTTTTCTCTTTTTCCTCCCCCATAAGCCTTGCACTCCATGAATAATCACACATTAAAAGGTTAAAATTCCAGTGCATTTTTTTTCCCCTGTCTTGCATATAGCTAAGGCCACCAGATAGTCTCTATGGCTGTTCAAGTCAATTCACTAAACTTTTAATGATAAAGATATTCCCAAAAGGAGAATGCCTAATATGATGATGATTAGTATCATGATAACCATACTGTTAGTGTAGTTTTATGACAGTAACTAGAGTATATGCTCTACAGAGCTTCAGGTGAGTACATCAGTAACCCTGCTGAAGAATATCTTGATTTCGAACACCTGTACATCATCTACCCCAACACTACTCTCACATATACTAGCTGCTGCAGAGTTGGGGAGGTTCTGTTGCATCTGACAAAGGAGTCCCTGGTTGACATCCAGACTAAGGGACAGTTAAAACCTATCTTCAAGTTTTTATCAACATGAGAGAGGTGATTTCTTGGAGTTGGTCAATGTGACTGTATGTGTGACTACTCTACAACAAAAATGGTACTTTGCCAGTAATCAGAGACATTCAGGTTTTGAAGAACATACGTGCACGCTCATCCCTTCCTCCATCAATATATGATGTGTGCCATCTTTTATATAAACCAGATTGCAAATGAGGTGGGGTGGGATGTATGCATGGCCTGTAGATAGTGCTTCAGCCAAAATTTCTCTACTCATGTTAGTAAGTTTGTGGACAACACATCATTTCATTGTATCTCATAGCTTGGGCCACTGAACTAATTTTTCACAATTTAGGTAATATAATAAAACTGTATATGTTTCAGATTTATGTAGTACCCATTTCTTACATGGATTCAGAGCTTTTAAATGAATGTTTAAAGTTTGTAAACAGAAGGCCCAAGGAAAAGTAAGGTCAAGTTTTTGCTCTAACATCTCTATTTTTGTGAAGTGCAAGTGAATTCTACAAATTAATAGGAGAAGGGTTTCTTGTCCACGATAGATCAGGACCTGGAACTCTTAACACAGGTCTTTATTTGGTAAATTACCTGATGTCACAAGTGTATTTAGTTTATCTGCAGTACTTGAAAAGTCACACTCACAAGGAAATGTGTTAGAGAATGATAAAAGAAAGAGGTATGAGAATAAATGAGTCCCACAGGAACGTTTGTTGTGTAAAGTTGTCCTGGTTTCAGCTGAGATAGAGTTAATTTTCTTTCTATAGTGTTATGTTTTGGGTTCAGCATGAAAATAATGTTGATAACACACTGATGTTTTCAGTTGTTGCTCAGTAGTGTTTGTACTAAGTCAAGGATTTTTCAGCTTCTCATGCCCAGCCAGCAGGAAGACTGGAGGGGCAGAAGAAGTTGGGAGGGAACACAGCCAGGGCAGCTGACCCAAGCTGGCCCAACAGGGGTATTCCATACCATGTGAAATCATGTCTAGTATATAAACTGGGGGGAGTTGGCCTGGGGAATCACTGCTTGGGAACTAACTGGGCATTGGTTGGCAAGTGGTGAGCAACTGCATTGTGTATCGCTTGTTTTGTATATTCCAATCCTTGTATTGTTATTGTAATTTTATTATAGTTATTATTATCATTATTAGTTTCTTCCTTCTGTTCTATTAAACTGTTCTTATCTCAATCCATGAGTTTTCCTTTTTTTTCCTGATTCTCTCCCCCATCCCACTGCAGGGGGTGGGGTGGAGGGAGTGAGTGGCTGCATGGTGCTTAGTTACCAGCTGGGGTTAAACCATGACAAAAATACAGGCAAAGTGCCAGTGGTCTCCTAGTTCTAGCACCAACTAGCCAAATTGTCTTACACCTCAAGCCTTTGAGCAGCTGTAATAAATACTGTGATAAAATGCTTTACCACTTCAGACTTTTCAGACATCTGTGCCTCATTCAGACCTGTTCCTTCACCACTAGTGCATTCTCTGTCAGACCTGGATATGTCTTCTGACATCTGTCCATCTTCAAGTCTTCCATCCCTATGAAAACAAGTCTGCAGTTTCTGAATGCCACCATATCAATATATTTTGCCTCCTGAGACTAGCAGAAAGCAGTTGTTGCTGAACTAGAATGAGTCAAGATCATGGTCACAGACCCTGGGGGAATGCCATAAACTGCATTCACAATGGTTTGATTTGTTGACTTTGTAGATTTTAAGGCTGCTGTTGGACAGAGAGTTAGTGAAAGGCTCACTGGAGTGAAAAAATTCCATAAACTGAAAGCCTACAGTTCTGAATAGAAAAAAGTGACAGACTTGTTTACAGCTCACTTAATACTTTCCTTCCAAGAAACAGAAAACAACCCACTTTTGGATACAAATCTATAATTTTTAAAAGTTCTTTCTAGTTTACAGTATAAATACTTTCATAAAGCCAATCACAACGCAGGCTGCATCCAACAAAGCACGGCCAGCAGGTCAAGGGAGGTGATTTTGCCTCTCTACTCCACTGTCATCAAGACCCCACCTGGAGTACTGTGTTCAGCTCTGGGGCCACCAGCACAAGAAAGACGTGGACCTGTTGGAGTGAGTCCAGAGGCGGGCTGTGAAAATGATCAGAGAGGGCTGCAGCACCTCTCCTATGAGGAAAGGCTGACACAGTTGGGGTTGTTCAGCCTGGAGAAGAGAAGGCTCCAGGGAGACATTACTGCAGCCTTCCAGTACCTAATGGGGGCCTACAGGAAAGAAGGGAAAGACTCACTATCAGGGAGTGTAGTGATAGGACAAGGGGTTACAGTTCTAAACTGAAAGAGGGTAGGTTTATGTTAGATGTAAGGAAGAAGTTCTTTACTGTGAGGGTGGTGAGGCACTGGAACAGGTTGCCCAGAGAAGCTGTGGATGCCCCATCCCTGGAAGTGTTGAAGGCCAGGTTGGATGGGGCTTTGAGCAACCTGGTCTAGCTGAAGGTGTCCCTGCACATGGTGAGGTGATTGGAACCAGATGACCTTTAAGGTCCCTTCCAACCCAAACCATTCTGTGATTCTGTGATGCTATGATTCTATGATTCTATGATAATTGAATAGCAGGAATAGTGTAACTTGGGAAGTGGTAGGTCAACATAAGAGAAACAAAACAGCAATAATTCTGAAATGGCATGGTTCAGATATTTTACATACAGTATTATAGGAGAAAGACCTCTTTCCTCCATGCTTTCCTCCATGCTTCTGCATTAAAGTTAGTCTTCCCTATTCAGATCCCTTTTAGTCTAACCTAGGATAAGACCAGAATGGCATTAATGATATTCATGGTAGCAGACCTACAAACTGCACTGTGGAGTTCATTAGCAGGAACTTGATGATAATAAAGTCTACTGAGAAGTGGCTTTGAGCTCTTAGGTGGAAACACAGGCAAAATAGGCAGCAGGTTCTCATGTGCTACATGTAAGACTGTCTTTTATAAATAAGCAGTTGATATTTTCTGTAATGAACAACCTTTTTGTCATACAGAAAATATTTAAATTCAATCTGGATGGGCACTCATGCTGAGTGGCACAAAAACATAGCCTCAAGTTGCAGCAAGGTAAGTTTAGGCTGGATATTAGGAAAAAATTCTTTACTGAGAGGGTTGTCAGACATGGAAATAGGCTGCCCAGGGAAGTAGTTGAGTCATCATCCCTAGAGGTATTAAAAAAGCATGTAAACAAGGCACTCCAGGACATGGTTTAGTGGGCATGGATGATGGTTGGACTCAATGATCTTGAAGGTCTTTTCCAACCTAAATGATTCTATGATTCTATAATTCAATGATTCAGGAGAAACTAGTATGTTCTTCTAATTTTATTTTGATTATACATTTCTTTAAATGTATTGTGTTTTGTTTATAACTTGGCTTTGCGTAATTCTATGCACAGAAAGGGTTGTTACCCACAATACGTATAAATATATATATATTACTATCAGAAATGCATGTCTATAATTGGCCTTAGAACCTCAAAGGAGTGTTCTGGTAACTGCCAGATCTTCCTTGAGTTTCTTCCCAGATGAAATGGTGATTTGTAACATGGGCTTTTGTGTCATCAGGGTTAAAAAATGTAAGAGATGAGCCAAGAGTGTTGAGCATAACATTCTATTATTTTATGAAACATACACTGGTCACAATCAGATGTAGTATAAATCTGATTTACATTTGAGGGAAAGCAATTTAAATATGACTTACATTTATTTCATTACTGATCTTATTAGCCATAATATTTAGTTATTTCAAAATGTTATGGGCAGAACTTAGAATCACTTGGTGTTGCTGTTTCTTTACCAGTCATCACTCAATCTGATATCACATACTCTTCTCCAGCTTTGGCTGCTATTTTTGATAATCCAGTTCCCTTCCAGCTGAATACATTTTTCTTAACAGAGGTAAATTAGCCTTTTTTCTCCTGAAATGAATCAACATGGACAGGAGTTGGCATTGCTGCAGACATTATCAGCAGCTCTAATATTTTCTGTGGTACTAAATAATCAGTGTGTATTTTAATCAGCTTTATCTGTCTTGTTTTTATTTTTTAAGTCAAACTTTCATTCACATATAATGTCTACTTCGTGTTGAATAATTACTTCAAATATTTTCAGAAACTTTGTTACTCATTTCCCAGATTATTTGTTTTCTTTACTTGTTTCAACTGAAGGAATCCAAAAGACTGTCTTTATTAACATTTCTCAGTCTATGATAATTAAAATGGATAGGCTCTATTTCCACTTCCTTGTTCGCAGAACTTCATATTTTAAATGTTTCATCTTAAATGCATCAATGGTCTTTTAGAGACCAGGCTATATATTCATAAAAGGCAGCATTCATTTTTGAAAAAATCTGTTTACAGCTGTTCAACTGTATTGTAAGCTCTAGGTCTTTTCATTTCATCTTGATACTGCCAACTATTTTCCATATAACTCATGTGCTAAAGACAAGTTTTCAATTCTTTTCCCAATATTTCATGTGGTTTTGATTCAATAGACATGAGACATGATTTTGTTTTCTTCCTTACCTGTTCATTCTGAGGTTTTGAAAGTATTATTGGGATAGAATTTAAATCTTACTGTGGTATAAAATTTCAGTATTTCCTTTGACTCCGGTTGCACTTTAGATTTTGCCAGAAATTCAGTCACTCAACAATTCAGACTATTTATTTCAGCTATTCCTATTTGATCCCTTTAAATGCTTTTCTTTACCCTTACCCACAAACCCAATTTTGTATTTTAACAGTAGCTTTCAGAGCTCTTAATTTAATATTGTTTACAACTTACGTATATTGGTTTTTGTAACTTAGCTTGTATGTGATGGAGTGGTTTGCAGGAATGGAGCAGATATATCTAATTACAACCTCTGCATGAAAAAGAATGCATAAACCAACTTGGCATTCTTAGCTGAATACACCTTTTCTCTTCTTTAGTAGGTGATAACTCAAAGCCTTGAGGATCTTAAAAGAACCAATATATTAACTAAAAAAAAACCCAAGCTGGCAGAATTAAAAAGGGAGAGAGAAAGAATATTATAAACTATTGAATTAAACAGGAATACAAGTAATTACTCTTAAATCTACTATCAGTAATGTGTTAGAAGATTGTGTTCTGGGGAACATGAACCTAGCTAGTAAGAAACCATAATTTCTCTTTCTAAAAATTTTATGCAGGAACTTTCAAAATACAAAATCTTTGCACACGATCTAAAGTAGCCTTTTAAAAAACTGAATGTTGTTGAAGAACATTAGTTATCAGACCAGAAGCCAGTTACTGGAAAGAAACCTGTAATAAAAATCTGATTAGAATCACAGAATTGTTTAGGCTGGAAAAGACCCACAAGATCATCAAGTCCAACCATTAATCTGGCACTGCCAAGTCCACCACTAAACCATGTCCCTAAGCACCACATCTACATGTCTTTTAAATACCTCGAGGGATGGTGACTCAACCACTTCCCTGAGCAGCCTGTTCCCATGCTTGGCAACCCTTTTGGTAAAGACATTTTTCCTAATATCCAACCTAAACCTCCCCCGGCACAACTTGAGGCCCTTTCCCCTTGTCCTATCACTAGTTACCTGGGAGAAGACACCAGCACCCACCTCACTACAAGCCCCTTTCAGGTAGTTGTAGAGAGCAATAAGGTCTCCCCTCAGCCTCCTTTTCTCCAGGCTAAACAGGCCCAGTTCCCTGCATTTATCATGGGCAAGAGAAGAGAGTTCCTGGAAGTAGTATATATACCTGCTTAAGAAGTGCCAATTTATAACAGCTAGGGTGTCCTGGTTTCAACTGGAATAAAGTTAATTTTCTTCTCAGTATCTGGTACAGTGTTGTGTTTTGGATTTAGGATGAGAAGAATGTTGATAACACACTGACATTTTAGTTGTTGCAAAGCAGTGTTTATACTAAGTCAAGGACTTTTCAGCTTTTCTTACTGTCCTGCCACTGAGGAGACTGGGGGTGCACAAGAAACTGGGGTGGGGGGGTG
>JANZLQ010000079.1:42359997-42371255 GCA_026212715.1 Elanus axillaris
TGACAAACACCAGTCCTTGATATGTAAAGTTACAGAGAGATAATCATTAATCAATAAGCAGTTTGTTCTCTGTATCAAAACTGACTTTAAAAAGAAGCCAAAAATCCAAAATACTGACTCACCCTCAGTGCCATATTCCTGGCTTGCCATTGCTTTTGCCTATTACCTGTGCAGGTATCTGTGGCTGACTGATGCAACAGTCTAAACTGATGACTGTTGGATTTTGGCTTTTGCAGTGAACTGCCTGTTAAAAACACATCTAGTGCAATGTTTTGTCTGTGCAGCTGATGTCTTGAAAGATTGTGAAGTAATTTTCATTCCAATTTGCTTTTCTTCAGTATAATGCTCTACCTTTCTGCAATTTAAGTGTTACACTGTTTCCTGTTTTTGCATTTTCTCCTCTGTTTGCTTTTGGGGTACCACATACTGTGCAATGTTGCTTTGCTTTAACTGAAAACACTGCAGTTTGGTCAACATTGTTGACTCATGGTGGCGAGCGCCCATGGATGAACAGCCCTGAGAGCTTGGCTCTTGAGTGTGGGTTTCTCCAGCCCCTGAGTTATTTAGATGAAAATATTTTTTCACAGCTATCTGAAAGGAAAGCTTTGGGCTAGCTTAAGACTTAGGTTTGATGGAGAAATTAGAGTGAAATCGCATGTCCCTGTTAGCCATGAAGTCAAATGAGGCTATTGGTTTGTTTTGAGGGCAAAACTATTTATTACAGTGCTTGAGTCCAAGTTTAAAATTGTGAGCAACTGTAATGTTACAGCTTTAAAGGGCAAAATTAAGTTTGACTACTGTCTGCGTTCATCCACAGGTTTTTGTTGCAACATAGCCACCTTCTTCCTCTTTGAGAAACACTTTATTTGCTTGTTGCAGTGCAAAACCATTATGGAAATCCTCAGGTGGAGCAGTAATATTAATCACTTGCACAAAAAGAATGCAAACCTGTTGAAGAAGCAGTATGGTTTCAAGGAAGAGACTGTGGCACTCATCTGTGGCAGTACTTGTAGGTCTTGAGGGAATACCAACCTTTTCTGAAACTACAATAAACAAACTAAAACTTTCTTCTGACCTGGTGGGACATTACCAGTATATGTAATACTGTAAGAGGGGAAACTTGTTTATGGTTGTAATTAAGATAGTTTCTTGAATATAGATGTAACCATGTACATCCAGATATTGCAAATATCCTTTAGAAAGTGTAATTTGAAGCATGTAGTTCTGTTCAATAAAAGGTAAAAAGCTATCTTCTTGTCTGGCAAATTTAGCAGTTCCATTAGCCTTTTACATGACAGGTGCAAAGGTGGCCATTCTGGATTATTATTTCTCCAACAATGTTTTGTTGTCAAAAACCAGATCTTCAAGGCATGATGCAAGAGTGGCATAAATAAGACTTCTCTTCCTTCCCTAGCCTGTACTCTCAGCTTCCAACTGCTCCTGTCTCAGGAGCTTCCTGAGCCACGTAGGGGTTCTGAGTTTTCAGCAGCTTCCAGTGGATTGCTCTTCCATGTGTTTATCTAGCATCCTTTTGCCATCCATAGCATGTTGTTGCAGGAGGTAGTCAGCTTACCTGTGTTCTGTGTCAAAAACCACATCCGTCTGTTTTTGATTGGCCTATTCCTCTTATTTAAAACCTCTTAATATTTGTTTTGAAAGAGAGCAGACTGTCAGATGCCTATTCATTCACCACCATGCCTCTTCTGGTTTTCCAGACCTGTTATATCCCTCTTCAGCCATCTGTTTTCCAAGGTGAAGCAAGCAAGTTATTTTTTTTCTTCAACATACCCATGCACATGCATGGCTGTGGTGTGCTCATGAAGGGGGGTATAATATATTTTGATATCTTGATCCTTCTTAGGAAATATACTAGGCAATGGCTAGGTTTTGGGGGGTATTTTTAAACATCAATTTTCATTGTTACTCTTGAGTATCTGTGCCCTGCTCACTTTTCATTTTCCCGCTTTGCTTTTTTTTTTTTTCTCACTTTGCTTTCTTTTCTCACTTTGCTTTCTTTTCTCACTTTGCTTTCTTTTCTCACTTTGCTTTCTTTTCTCACTTTGGGGTTTTTTTTCCCCGCTTTGCTTTTTTCCCCACCTTGTCAAATCCATCAGGGTTTCTCTCTTGACAGTGGTTGCACACTTTGGATAGTAAAGACCCCATTAAAACCTTAGTTAAAAGGGGTTTGTTGCTGGGAGAAGTGGACATATTTTTAACAAAACCAAAACAAAATAAATTTAATAGCTGAGAGGGCTACTGTATTTTTTTTCCTGGTAGCTTATTAGAGGACATAATAATTTATGAATATATACTTAAGTTATGATTATGAATAAAACTTCAGTGTAAAACCTCTAAGCACGGGGAAGATAATGCTGCTTATGAACACACATAAGCATCAGAATGTGAACTGGGGGGGGGGTGAGCTCAGGTGGTCCTGCTGAAGGCCCAGCAAGGCCATCTCAAGTGGGTTTTCTTTCAGCCTGCATCACTATAATGGAGTGGGTCACATTTGACAGGCAGAGTCAGTTCTCCATGATAAGCCAGGTTAAGACAGAAGAGCTGCTCTTTCTATATAATGCAGAGAGATGCTTTGGGGGACAGTAATCCACAGCAGTTTTAAGAAATTATATAAAGATTGTAGACTGGCAGTACATTAACTCTTGTCTGGAAGCAGGAAGATCTCCAACCAGACAAGACTATGACAGATTTTGGTGGAGTAAGATTGCACTTTAGATAGACATGTTGTTGTAGGCATTCATTTTCTTTTAAGCATCTGCAAAAGTTTACACTGATCATATCACATGTGGGTTGTCTATGAACCACTTTTTTTTTCTGTCTAATTTTAATCTATGCTTTGGCAAGGAAAAAGAGCAGAAAATAGAATTAGGGTTTACTGAAAGCTTTGCTGTCATGCATTAACAGTTTTCCCATTTAAAACATAAGGTTAACAAAAAATCACAAAGCTGTAAGACTGAACCATGTGATACGATCATTCACTTTGGAGTAAGGGAGTAAAGGAATTGACCAGCACTGCTTTTTTACGTTTCTGAGAGAAGTGTCCTGTATTTACAGAGAGAGTGATCACAAGGGTGTAGATTTTGACTGGCTTCTAATTGCAGCAGGAAGTCCTGTGAAGGCTCATCTGATTCTGAGGGTGGGACAACGGCCTGAAATACTTGAGAGTCCTTCCATGGGATCTGTCTTCCCAGTTATGCCAAAAAAGAATGAGTTTCTAAACATACTCAGCTATAACCTAGTATGAAACAGTCTAGTTTTTACATTTTCACTTATAGCCGGGTGTGTGGACAGAAGCACTACACTGAACCAGGAACTTCCATACAGGTAGGTGAAGTGACTTCTGGCATTCATTGCAGTAGCAAGACATCTCTTTGGACCTTTTGTTTCCTTAAAAGAAGTCATTATGTTTCTATAGGAAGCACAATTGATCTCTCTAGGAATAGGAAATTTCTAGATGTGTCAGCACACTTAATTTTTTTGATGGCACTGGGCAGGCTGACATTCAGGTATGTGGTAAAATACAAATTATATTTCTGAATAGTGGCATAGGAATAAGACACCTGTCTTTGATGAAACCAATTTGAATTTGCACAAGTCAAAAAGATGGGGAGAAAGGAAATTTACCCATATCAGGCTACTGCTGGTAGAGTACATCTTCCCACAGTCATTAGTAGGTTTGTCCATGTTAATCTAAAACAGCAGGCTGTATAAATTAATCCAAAATAAACATATTTGGATTTAATATAAGCTCAAAGAGGCAAGACAGCATATAGAATGAATAGCATTTTTTTCTGAGCACACTAATGGCTTTGCATATTTGTTTTTCACTTTTCTGCTGTAGCTCTTACTGGGTTGTAATTACCAAAAATGTTTTAGTCTTCCATTTTACATGTGGGTTTTGTGCATCATTTTTATTACTGTTGGTAACCAGGTCTGTCTGTAGGGAATGAAAGGCTGGTGAAAACCTTAAGGTCTGAAGCAGAGCTGAGTTAATCAGTGAGCATGACTGTACCTGAACCCATGTAGGTGTTGGAGGGCACAGTCAAGGCATCTCAGCCTGCCAACTCCGTAATTCATGGCAAATACAGAGCTGAGAAAAACTGCTGCTGTGCCTCAGCTGCTCACTGTTAAGTGGCAATGATGGCTCTTGATTTGTCTTCCCAGGATATGTACGCTAGAGAAGTGCTTATATCCCAAGTCATGAGGGCATATCTCATAGTGATTGCTTGTTTTTCTGTGGCCTTCCTACTCCAAGCTGTCTGCCTGCCTTTGTCAGCCATATTGTCTGTGCTGGCTTCTGTGAAGAGATTTTATAAAAAAACAAGTAATCCTTCTGCTTATCCACCTGGTAAATTTGTTCTCTTTCTCGCTGATCTGTTTGAAAGGTAATACCAGGAAGAAATAGTGTAAAACTAATCTAGCTTGAATAGATGCAAAGAGAGCAGGCTGTCTTAGTTGGAAGCATAATATTTTAACATGAATGTGGTTAATTCTTGTTCATTTTGGTTTAGTAGTTTGCTAACCCAGGATTCCCAAAACTGACTCTAGAGAAAACTGATGCAATGAACAAGTGCTGGTTATGCCTTGAGATTCTGATTGTGAATTAAGGTTTCTAAAAGTAAATGAGATAATCCATTCCTTCAGAAGCTAGTCTGAGCAAATACTTGATACAAATCAAATTCAATAGCCACAGGTTTCATCATGACAGGCAGTTGTAAAATATTTATGAACTGTTTGAATTATGCATGGCTGACTGGCATCATGAAGTCCAGATAAATGTAAGGATATGTAAGAGTAGCTCTATCAGTGTAAAAATACATCTTCATTCTTAATTATTTCTGAATCACGTTACAGTTAGTTGGATCAATGTAGCATCCTTTTTCAAATTAGAAAAACTCCGTGTGCTTTAGTATTGAGAACCTGATTTTGCAGGGCTGACAGTGGACTGGTCCCTGGATGAACATGCTGGGTGGCAAAACCAATCATATTTTACAGCAACTAACTCAAACCTTTGCTCAGATTTTTACCCATCAATATGGGTGTCAAGTCAGTAATTTTAATCTAACGGGATTTTGTTTCTGAGAAAAGTATGTTGAAACTATCAAACTATAATTCATGAATTCTCCCCATGTACCTTTTAATTAAAACAGCCTTTCTGCTCTTTGAGTAGAACAGTTTAAATCTTTCTCATCACATTATCATTATGCAATTTGAAATGTTTTAAGTATCATATTAAGATAACATTCCTTTGTTTGGAAGTTTAGCAAAATGATCATTAAATGTCAGTGTTTTGTGCCAACCCCTTTTTTTGGTCTTCACTGGGTGTTAGTTGAAAACAACAGTTATTTTCCAACTCTAGTATGGTCTGTGTTTCATTTTGGGAGAATTTAACTGTTGTGTTGCTAGTTGATGCCATCATTATCAAAACATAAAGTAATTTTTTAAAAAATGTTCAAAGGGATAGCAGTTACTAGACAACTAGTAGCAGTTGTTGTAAGATAAAACAACCACAATGTTTTGAGGAGGAAAAGGATCACATTGCCTTGCTGCCTTTGGTATTGTATTGCCTGGTATTCAAAACCCATGAGGCATTACTTTGGGAGAGGAGAGATTAGTAGTGAAGAGATGAGGACATGATCTGCTGAGAATGTTTGGTACCTGTAAGGTCCCACAAAGGTAATCCACTGAAAGGAATAAAGTGGCATCCCTGCAATTCTTCTATAAAGTGACATCTTACTATTGACCACTTTGGCTTTTTGGTGAACTGTCATTTTTTGAGCTAGCTAATGTTCATTCTTCATGTTCCTTGAAGAAAACAACAGAACAGAATAAGGGACAAAATGCAATTTATTTATTTTTTTTCTGTGATTGCTATCATAAAGGAAGATAATTGAATACTTTTTTTCATTTCATCCCATCTGGCCTTGTTTCCAAATGAACTAATAGCATAATAGGCAAAGCAAAATTAAGATTTTCTGAAATGATGGTTTTACTTAAAAGGGAGGTTAGTGAGTAGTACAATGTAATCATCTTTACCCTTCTGAAAGACAAAGAATGAGGAAATGAACAATTATATTTTTATGATAATGCTAATCTTCTGTTAACCGCCAAGTGATTCTTGTTAGGATTGCCTTCAGGTTACTTTCCTTTACCATATTTGCTTTGCTGTTCTTTGCATAAGTTACTTCATTTGCCTAATATTAGTGGAAAGAAGTAAATCAAGTAGTATATCTTTGTGCTTTGAAACTGAAATACAAAGACTAGCTTAAACTAAGTGCTCAGGGTTCCACAGCTCCTCTGGTATGCAGGAACACCATGTGTGAAATACCAAGCACTGAACACATGTAAATGAATGTGGGAGCTTATACATTGCAAGCTTTGAATTTGAAGTACTGAGGAACTACAGCTTAAAACCAAAGCCTGACTCTTGGCTGAATTTCTCTTTGAGCAACAGTGGCTGAGTGAACTAAGCAATAAATTGTTTCATTTGCACAAAGCAAACCCAATAGTGCTTACATTCATTTTATCTAATTTGCTGTGATTCCCACAGTCTTTGCTATGGCTTCAATACTAACCCTTTCCAAGTGAAAGACCTGTTAGACTGTTCAAGTACATTAATAAATTGCTCTGTAATATCACAATCACATTTTGCTCATATAGTTTAACTAGATTTGGTAAAATGATGATCTACTGTTTTAATATTCATAAATATGGCTAGCTGGCTAGCTTCCCTTTTACCTCCAGAATAACTTACTATGAATGAAAGCACCCAAAGAAGGCAAGAACTGCTGTATGCTATTGCTTTACCTTCTTTTTCATGGTTTAAAGATGACTGTACTGTGTCTTTATTGATTCATGGCTACTATTAAACACACTTCATTGTCAAAAAAAAAATTTAGCAAAGTCTGTCCTGTGCCACCAAGTCACATTTTCCCCCCACTACATAAACAGAAAAACACTCTAAGTAATAGATGTTGATTTTATGTCTAGCAAGTGCTGATCCATGACAGATTAGTGCTTGGCTTCCACTTGAGTGTGGGAATCATATAAAGCCACTATTAATTTTATTCCTTTTTGATTTGTAAAAGCAGATGGCCAGTTTGAACAAACAAATGCTTCTGAAAGAGTATGACTGTTAGAAAGAGTAAAACATGAAAACTAAAATATTGTCCTGGGAAATAGTTTAGCTCTAGGTTATGCAGTGAAATATTAAGTGCAAACTTTAATTATTATGTTTTCCTTTTCACTTTTTACGTTCTCTAAATTGGTTCCAGGTCTAATGATTTCTTCCACTGAAGAAAGCAAGTTCGATCGTTTTTTTATTAGTAGTAGTATACAAATTGCTGCCTCAAGAACTGTTTGTTTAAAATGTACCTTCAAAGCCCTTAGAGATTGATTTTTGCTACTTCCTAACCTTGTAAATGTACTGTGTTTAATTTAAACTCTTTAATTTGGATAGTCATCTGAGCATGCAGCTTCATTTGCAAACATGAAAAAAGGATCAGAACTCATCTGGAACTTGTTTTCCAAAAGATGTAGATATAGATTTCTTAGCATGCAGAATGAAGGTTGGAAGTTTACCTTGACTACATAACTTTTCTATGGCTTCAGTTTGTTTTATGTCTTTAGATAGTGCTCTCTTTTTTTCTTTTTTTTTATTTCTTTTCCTTTTCTTTTTTTTTTTTAATAATTTAACTCCCTCGAACTTCATTTAAAAGCTGTTGCATGTAGCTGTCTGCAAAGTAAGGTTCTGAGTCAATATCACTGAAGGTGAAAGTTCTAGAAAAAAATTTTGAACTGTTTTGGGTCAGGCACCAAATATTTGTAAGTACAGTACTTTACAAATATATGCGAGTAATTTCCACCTCAGTGGTATTAAGAGTTACTTTTAGGCTTGTTTTGGAGGGAGAAATCAATTTGCTGATGTGTCTTGAAGACTCTTGTTAGCCCAATTGTTTATAAACCTTAGTACTGAAAAAGCTTACTCAAAATATACATTTGGGTTTCTGCTCAGAAGTGTTCAGTCTTGTTGTGCAGGTTGCCACTTTCAATATGCTAAAATCAAAGTTAAAATTTGATTCAAGTAAATAAAATCTCATTCTAAAATTGAAAACTGATTACAATAAAGTGCATAGGAAATCTGAGGAAGGAAATTACTGGTAAATAATAGGTAGCTACTAATCCATTTTACCCAGGTACTTTCCTATTTTCAGTCAGTAAATTAGTCTAGCCTCCAATTTAAAAGAATCTGAAGAAGGATTTTGATTTCTTTGCTTAGTAGATGACCAGAAAAAAAATATGAAAAATTAGGTTGTATTGATAACTTTTATCACTGAAATTTCCTTTCTGTATCATATTTTATTGCTGAAACTTAGCAGTAGCTCACAAATTGTTTTGGTTATGTATTTTAAACTTTGTTCTAAGTGGTCTTCGAGCTGTATCTTAATACTATTGTGTAGTTACTATGCTTTGCCTCACATCTATTGCATGTATAGAATTCTGTGGAAATTCAATGTAAGATTTTGTAGATATAACTTTATTTGAAGTATTTCTTGAAAGAGTAAGGTAACTTTTCAGTATACCTAGCAGAGTGTGATTTTCTGCCCTTGCCCTTTGCCACTTCTCGGATATATTGCTTGATATTTGACTGTTGACTGGTTGTCTTTGTTTCTTTCTTAAATAGGGACAGTAATCTGCATTTATTTACCTGAAATATTGTGTTTTACGAAGTCTTCCAAGTTACTATGGAAAGCAATTTGCAATACCAATGCTAAAAGTACTGTAAAATATAGTTGAAAATGAATGTGCCAACATATGGCACCCTGTTAGGGAAAAGCTCTAAAATTTGAGTTTATTTACATCAGAATCATAGAACAATACTACAATTTCCAGTTTCCACTGTTGCATAGTCAACCCAGAGTGATAATTGCAACTTTGAAATTACTTTCCCATCAATTGTACTGGCAAATTTTTCAGTGATATATGAGTTCAAAACAGAGCACAGAGAGAGAGCATTTTTGATGTAAAAAATATACACTTAAAGCAAGTATCATCAAAAACAGCGTGAAAAAAATGTTAAATGGTTAAAAGTTAATTATATAGTTTTTTCCAGTCTATGCTTAGCACAGCAATGTTCAAGTTTCAGATATGTTAAAGTTATGAGGTTCTGTCCAAAAAAGAAAGAAAAACGATGTGTGTTTAGTATCTTGTGTCTTTTAAGTTTTGTTTTGGGAAAATTAATTCTGAGGCCTCTTTAAATCAGGTAGTACAAATTAAGTATACATGCTCTTAAAAAAAATCAAAACATAGAGGCCAACTTTATTAGTTGTGATTTTGCTTCTGTTTTCTGAAATATCCTTTTAAAAAGATGTCCATTTCCAGTTGATTGAATAGTCACTGTTTTGTGCATTTCTTCTAATATTCATACTCTTCTAATAGACTTATCATGTGAAGTAACACAGGGATGATTAACTTCCTCTAGATAGCATTCTGCACTGTAAATAGGAAAATAACCTGTGACTGAAAATGAATTGTTAAGTTTTTTTTCTTGGTGGCTGCAGAGAGTAGGCTTTGCTGTCTGAACATAGTACCTGCTGCTGGTAGTAGTGGTGACTGTATATGTATTTTAAATTAAACTCAGATTAATTTCTTTCAAATATATTTACACTAGTTCTATTCAACCTGCAGTTTCATTGGCCCAAGCCCATAGGTATGAAAAAAACTGTAATAGGAGTGAAGTTCTGCAGCTTTGGTAGGAATCAGTTCCTTCTGTGTCAAAACACATTCTATGTTTTTTATTTCACTAGAGGCAAAAATTGTGTGAATGATAATGTGGGAGATGATGCTGTCTATCATATTGCATATTCACTTATTTCCAGGTTTTCAAGCACTGATGCTCTCTCTGCAGGCAGACCTTTTGGCATGTATTGCAGGATTCTCTCTTGAAAACTATCCTTTCCATACAATTAGGATTACAGGATGTTTTCTAAAATGGTTGTGTGGGTAAACAGGTCTTTGGAAAACCTTTGTGCACAGTGACACTGCTGTTCTTTATCTTCTGTCATCATTATGGAATTTCAATTTGATTATATTAGGAAATTTGATTTAGCTTAGAATTATTTTTCAAAACAGTATTCCAACTCTCTAAGAGAAAAATGAGTATGCTTGTAATGAATACTGAATATAAGTTAATAAAACTTCATTAAAGTTCAGGAATACTTGAGGTAATTTATCATTTAAGTTCTTTTGGTTTCCTCAGTACTAACACTCCTCAGTACTGAAATAACCATTTCTACTATTAAAACATTAGTTTAATGATGACATCTTTTTCTCTCTCAATTTGAGCTAGAGCTGAAACAGTTTATTGGAGATACCTTCACTTGCTATCTTCAAACTGAAGGTATTTAATGGAAGAAAAAATTATTGTAAAACAACATTTAAATAAAAGGAAGAATGGGTTGCTAAATGTATTACATACTTGTAAAGTTTTGTGATTCCACTGTTAGTCCCAGGACTCCTGTAGTTAACTTCTTTTAAATGTGATTACTTTTCCTAGTGCCTGTACCTGTGCCCATCTTTTGCTGAAAAAGCATTAGAACTTCATGCAGAGCATCTTGGAAGTATCTGTAGGTAGCCAGTGGTTGGGAATTGTATGGAACACTAACTGAAAAGCAAAACAAGTTAAGTAAACAAAAATATGTATTACAAATTAAGCCTCTTTTTTTTTTTTTTTTAAACTTCCAAGTAAATACTTTTTGGTCCTAAATATTTCCAGGGTAATTGTGCCAAGCACTTATCCATAATCATAATACATATTTTAAAAAACAAATTAGTTTCCAACCTGATATATTTTCTTTGATAGGAAAGGCCAAACAATTTTAGCCCTTAGGACATACCCATTTCACAATTCCTAGTTTTGTGTTTGACATGAAGCTTTTTTACTTTACTGGTTTTATTGTCACTTCACAATCCAAAAGCCATTTGTCAGCCTGTCTTTTTTCTGAGCTAGCAACTTCTGTGACACTGTACTATGTAACCCCTGAGCAGGAGCTAGTATTTTTTACTTGACAGACACATAGGGGTCCTAATTTCCAGGTGAAGTTCTTAAATGGATATAATGGATGTCAAGACAAGGATTTTGCACACCTATGTTTGGGAGGAGTTCCTGCCAATCCCACAGTGCAGAGTTGCCAGACCTTTACTCTGTATTAGTGTATTAGTGTACTGTAGGTTTGCCTCCC
>JANZLQ010000079.1:42371275-42406227 GCA_026212715.1 Elanus axillaris
CCCAGTCATTGAGCAGTGTGAAAACTGAGTAGATGAAAGCAGTTTATTTCACTGGAAGTTTTCACTGGTTACGAAACTTTTTTTTTTTCATTTGGTAACTTTTACAGTGTAAAACCTTTTAAATTCTTTCTCACTTGTGAGTCTTGCCTTCTGCATGTGTACAGTCCCTCCCAGCACAGCTGTATCGGCAGGCTGCTGTAAAATGACACCTGAAAAGTATAGTTCTTATTGCTCAGAGAAAGAAGAAAGGGAGCGAACGTGTTGCTTAGAATTACAAGCTGACCTGAGTACTGGCAATCTGTCCCCAAGGTTAGATAGCTCATCATTTCCCATGAAAAAGAACGGAGGCCCTATAAAATCTCAGGATGGCAGTTTATTTAGGGTAGAGCTGCCTACCATCCTGCTACTGCACGGAACAGATTGATTTGAAACCTCTGTTCTTGTTTTGAGATTGTTTACATACTGAAATTCCAAGTAGGTGAGTTAAAGCCAGTCCTAACAGATTTAGGAATACATCTTCTATATAATGCCAGTAGACCCAGTGAATTTAGATGTTCAGGTGACATGAGAGCTTTTTTTACTTACTTTTTACTTATTTACTTAAATAAGCTTTTTACTTATTTTTTTGAAATAAAATGCATCATTAAATGGGTATGTTTTTAAAGGGTAGCAGTTTTTTTATAAAATTGTTTTTCATTTTAACATAGAATAGTTTGCTACTGTACTCAGTGCAAAGTATGCTATTTAGTACTTTTAAACATAATGCAGCAGAAATTGCTTTTCATGAGATGTACCTATCTCTGCAAAAATAGAAAAATTTAGTTTTAAATTTGAAGTTGTTTTATTTTGCACTATTGTGTCTTGGATTTGTAGTTGGTTTTTATCAATACAGCCATCAACAATGTTTAATTTGGTAATTCCTCACACTTTAAATCCTGCAGGTCTCATCAACTAATTGTTGTTAAAACCTAGATATTTTAAAATCCCAGTTTAAGTGCTGGGAATCATAAACAATGGATCTTTGGGGGATTGCATTTTACTCAAGTGTTTTATTTGACTACATGGACAAACAGCTGGTGCTCAGTGGAATGCAACCTGAACAGAGAAACCTGCTTAGTACTTGTAGAGTTTTTATTGTAATGCACGTATGTAAAGTCTTTCATACTTTTGAGCTTGTGTCTGAGGTAGAGGTACGCACATTACATACAAAACAGTATTTTTGGTATATAGAGGACTGAAAGAAGTATGACAATAATGGCAAGGTAATAGTGGTACGGTATTTCACTGGCATGTTTCAAACCACAATTCAGATGTTTTGAATTATGATCTATGAAACCAGATGAGATGGAGAGACTATGTATTGATACTACTAGCATCTAACACAAAGAACATGTAGTAGTCTGATCACAGAGGTCTAATATTTTGCTGCTTTGGAACAGATTAGGACACTATATCTCTTACTACCTTCTGAGGAAAATACTATGTGCATGACCAAGTATACTGCTGTATGAGTCTATTTTTTAATTACTAATTTCTGGAAGAGTTACTGGGCATTTTGGAGCTCAGCACTTCTCTGCTAGTAACACTTGCTGTAATCAGGCTCTGGTTTTGATCAGTTCACAGTTTTCATTAGGGCCAGTCTCAAGAAGATCAGTAAGTAAATTTTATCCTGTGTGTTTTGTCTAAGTACATATCTAGCATCTGTTAGAGCAGTTGAATGGCTTCCACTGTGCTGAGTGTGCTTTGGACTTGAGAATGCAATCTCTAAGTAGTGTCTGTTTTATCTGGTAATTTACCATTGCTAAGAACTATTGTGTGGCATATGCTGGAATAAAATACTTATTTTATCACTTTTTACTTTATAAAACTCATCTAAGAGTTATCTGTGTTCACATGTACAGTTCAGGGAGATGTGCAGAGGTATTTTTTCATGCTCATGTATATCATAAAACTGACAGACACACAAATTCTACTGAAACTGGTTTTTATATCATCAGCTGACTGCTTCTGTAAGTTCATGTCCTGTTGCCACAGGCAATGAGTGTTAGCTTTCTGAATACTGGCTCTTCTTCCTTGAGCTACCGGGGAAGGGACCAGAGAAAAGTCAGCCACTTAAAGTCCCTTTGGGCTAACTACATAGAAATACCAGCAAGCCTCCAAGGAGTCACCAGCAGGGCAGCCTAGAGCTGATCAGATGTTCCTGCATTGTTTATATATGCCCTTCATGTTTAAAAAGAAAACGTGTTGAAAATGTCTTAGATAACTGGGAAATTTTCCATGAACAGTAAAATGGAGGCCTTACAATGGGGAGAAGAAAAAAAAAAAAGTGTTGTTTGGCAAGTTTTTAGTCCAAAATGCAGCAAAAATTTCCAACTATATTGCTTTCTAAGGAACCTTCAGAAGCAAGGTAATAGTGTCTATATTTTTATCTTTTCCATTTAAAAAACAAAAGTGTTACTGTTTATTTCACTTAGTTTTAAAGTTAGGATAATATTCAGCATAATTTTCTATAGTTAGACTACTATTTGTTGATTTGTTTTACTGTTTAGCTTTGAAGTTGAAGTTCAAAATTGCGTGTGATAGGAAACATCTTACTCTGCCACAGCCACGCTTTTCATAATAAACTTCTCCCCTGAATATAAGATGTAGCTACAGTTCTTTAAGTAGTTCTTGTGTCCTGGAAAAGGAAAGGCAATCAGGCATATTTAACCTTTGGTTATGTAAGTAGAGTCGCAGTATTTCTTCTTATGGGATACTATTGATATGTTGGGCACTGGGGGAGCACAGAGTTTGAAAAAATAGTATTGAAATGACAGATATAAGCCCACAAAATTAAAGCTCCATCACCAAGTAGATTTCTTAGCTCAAAGCACAATATTATGTTATTCAATGACAGGAGGAAAACTCTTGTTTGAATAGTCAAAAAGTTAGACCCAGTACATCAGCAGATCAAACTGGGGTTTTATGTGTTTCTATAATTTATTCTGTTTCAGTTAGTTGGACTCTGGCACTAGGCAGAACTCTGACGTAGGCAAAAATAGATTTTTTAATTTTTTTTTTAAGAAAAGTTTATTTTACAAAATATTCTATCAAAAACTCTAAAGCCTTTAAAAAAATCTGATTAGATAATCCCCATCACAATTGATTAATAATTTACTTAGCATCCCTGGTGATGGCAGATGACACTTGAGTATGGTTAACTTCTCCAAAACTTCCCACGTTCTTTGGCAAATTTGCAATGTAAGAAATTTCTTACTCTTCTTAGTTTACTCTTTTGTAAGATAAACACTCTTAACATATGCTCCTGCCAAGTACCATGCAGGAGATTCCTAGCTGAAGGTGTTTGGTGATGCTATAAACTTAGGGAGTTGCTGCATGCGTTCTACTTCCTCAACAGCAGAGAAACCCGAAAGGATTTGGAGATATTTTGGCCCTAGGGTGTATAGTAAGAGGAGAGCATGGGTGGAATGGGATTTTGTCTTTGGTGGTGCATAGATAAAAAAGCTGGAAGTTAAGACTGAAAGAGTGAAATTCAGGTGGTGTTTGCATTTGTCATTCAAAGACCATGTCAGTAAAACTTGCTCAGTTGCAGTATAATTTAATGATTCAAAGCTATGTGAGATAAAAAAATTACTAAGACAACTGTGGAATGGCCTTTCAGAAAGTTATTTCACAGCCAATAGTATTTGTCTGCTTTGTATCTGTGTGTATAAGGTGGCAACGTTAGAAGAAATGTGTTGAGAACAATTTTGTATTTTAAAGATGATTTGGTTTCAGATTCACATTTTAGATGGTAAATTTATTATTTATCAGCAACTTGATGAGAAAGCTAAAAAAGTTCTTTGGCTTTTGCAAATATTTAAGTACTCTCCTCCTGAAATGTGAATTTGTGTCTTTTCTCAGTTATATATAACTACCCATAACAAGAGTCCTGCGTTCCTTGCATGGGGCCATGATGGCAGTTGGAATTGGGGCTCTTTTTGGAAGTAAAACACACGTTGAGGTTTTTTAGGAAAGAACATCTCATGACTAACAATGTTTTGTGGTCCATCACAGCTTGAAATGAGTGTGTGTGCTGGCTTCCACTAATGTATTTACTGGGAATTGTAATGCAATTCTAAATTTGATCATAGAGTGGGTACATTTTTAAGAAGCTAACAGCAAATTTGCTATCTTTTTCTAGAGACCCAAGAATCTCAAATACACTTCCTCCCTCCCAGCCCCTGGGCATGTGATATTTGTAAATAAGCATGTCTCCAGGCTCAGTACATTAATGTTATAAGGTTGCCTTTGCTGAAGTTACTCGCCTGCAATGTGCTCAGGAAATGTAGCCATAGCAGTAAAAGCACTTGGCAATTAGCATTGAGGAAGTGTTACAGAAAGTGTCTTTGGTTTGTGTGTATGTTGCAGTCAGTTTAAAGTCAGTGGTTGGAGCATATGAATGTTGTCTGAAACAGCTACTGCTGCTCCTGATGTAAGACCTTTGTGTAAATGTGTACATATATATACTTTATTTCCTATTTTATAACATCAAGCTAGGCTGCAGCTTCTTGTTACTGCTGTCTAGTAATGACATTTTACTGTTCACTAACTGCAGCATTCACTGTTCTGTGTATTATGGAAAATGTATTTGAACTAAAAGTACACACTAAAGTGATCTGCCAGACCTCATACTCACAAACAAGAAAGGACATGTTGGTGATGTGGAGGTGGAAGGCAGCAGCCTTGCCTGCAGTGATAATGGAGGGGAGCTCAGGATCCTGAGTGGAGGAAGTAGGTAAAAAATCAAGATCAAAACCCTGGACATCAGGAGAGCAGACTTTGTCCTCTTCAGGGATCCACTTGAGAGAGTGACATGGGATCAGACCCTGAAGGGGAGAGGGATGCAAGAAAACCAGTTGGTACTCAAGGATCACCTCTTTCAAGCTCAAGAGTCGTCCATCCCAACAAGCCAGAAGTCAAGCAACAAGCTAGAAGGCCTGCATGGGTGGACAAGGAGCTCTTGGCAAAACTTTAATGTAAAAAGACACTATATGGTGGAAGCAGGGACAGGTAACTGGGGAGGTATATAGAGATGCTGTCTTAGAATGGAGGGATTAGGTTAGGAAAGCCAAAGCCCAAGTGGAGTTGGGTGCACTTGCACCCATGGATGTCAAAGGCAACGGTAAAGTTTTCTCTAAGTACGTAAGTAGCAAAAGGAAGAGTAGTGAAAATGTGGGCCCATTCCTGAATGGGGCACGGGCCCTGGTGGCACAGGATGTGGAAAAAGCTGAGGTACTAAATGCCTTCTTTGCCTCCGTCTTTACTAGTAAAGTCATCAGAAGACTCTTCAGAAGTCTAAGGACCCAGAGACCAGGCAGAAAGTTTGGACCAAAGAAGACATACCCTTGGTGGAAGAGGAACAGGTTAGAGAAAAATTAAGCAAACTGAGCATATATAAGTCCATGGGCCCTGGTGGGGCAGCCACAAGTACTGAGGGAGCATGGTAACCTGCTATAATGAAATGACTGGGTTTGTAGATGAAGGGCAAGCAGTGGGTATGGTCTACCTAGACTTTAGTAAGATTTTTGACAGTCTGCCATAAGATACTTGCAGAGAAACTGATAAAGTAGGGACTAGATGAGTAGGCAGTGAGGTGGATTGAAAACTAACTGAATGGCTTGGCCCAGAGGGTGGTCCTCAGTGGCCAACAACAAAGTCTAGTTGGAGGCCAGTAGCTAGTGGTGTACCCCAGGCGTCGATACTGGTCCAGTCCTGTTTAACATCTCCATTAATGATCTGGATGATAGGCCAGAGTGTACACTCAGCAAGGTTGCTCATGACACCAAACCAGAGGGTCATGCTTCCATCCAGACACCCAGGACCACAAAAGGCTGGAGAAATGGGCTGACAGAAACCTCATGCAATTACATAAAGGGAAGTGCAGAGTCCCGCACCTGGGGAGGAACAACCCCAGGCACCAGTTATTGTGAGCTGACTGGCTGGCAGGCAGCTTTGCAAGAGAGGACCTGTGGGTCCTGGTGAAAACCAAGTTGAACACGAGCCAGCAATGTACCATTGCAGAAACAAAGGCTTATTGTACCCTGGCTGCATGGGTCCAGTTCTGGGCTCCATGGTACAAGAGAGGAAGAATCATAGAATCATCAAGCTAAGTTGTTCCTGAAAAGTTCTTTTGCTTCCTATTTAAAGCCTGTCCATGTACTACTATCAGTTTTATAGGATACACACACACACACACGTGTACACATGCATATGTGTGCCTGTATTGACTGTGGTCTCCTTTTCTATTTTTTTTTATCAAATTATTTAAAAAATGCTCTCAGTATTAATAGTTTCAACAGTAGCAGACACTTTTTGTGGGGGCAGTATCTTTTGCATGTTAAGCATGGGAACTGTTTTACAAATCCTCATATCCCATGTGCAAAACCTTGGAGGATTTGACCGGAGGCTGTAAGTTTTGGTTGCAGTGATGATTTTGTTCTGATGCTTTCCTTCAAGGTATTTGGAAAGATGTAGAATAATAGAATGAAGACTAAATTGATCCCACGCTTTTATAGCACAAAAGACCAGAGTGAGCTATGGAACTTTTGATTTACATAATTGTTCCTCATTAAAAAAACTATGTATTTAAGCTTTTTTTTTGTTTTCTAAGAATTCTGTAATTGAATGACTTATTTGCAGATGTATTGTCACTTTCACCTTTATACTTAGTATCAGGAATGACATTGAAATAATGAGTTATGTAGGTATCAAATAAGTGGTGCCAGTGCAAAGCAGACATTCAGCTATATGCATAGCACTAGTCCATAAGGACTTAGAAAAAAAAAAGCAATTTTTTTTTTTCTGTACAGAGCTTTTAATGTTGATTATTAAATATCTTTGGAGCCTCTCCCTCTGTTAATTTAACTTTGGGAAATGCAAAACTCTTATTCTTAATCAAGTTCCCTGTCATCAGCAGGGGAAGTCACCAGAACATGCTTTTAACATGTGGGATTTTAGAATGAATGAGAGCTGTTTCCCTGGTAACAGATGTGGAAGATGGTTCTGAATCCTACAGGATATGAATGGAATACCTGAAATAGCTGCTGGTTTGGGGGGGTTGTTTGTTTGGTTGTTCCAACCCCCATATATTGCGAGGGTGGGGGTTGTATTGTTGATTGGTAAAAAGTGACAGATAATACTTCAAAATATTTCCTGGCACAGATATCAGGAATGCTTATTGGTAGATGAACAAAAGAAGTAAAAACAGATTTTATTTGGGGGTTACATTCCTATTGAAAAACAAGAACTAACTGTGAACGAGTTGTAGAGTTGAAATCTTTGGCTTTTCCACAGGTCATTAAAAACACTGTCTTGTCCCTGCCTCCTAGCAGTAGAGACCGTTGTGGCTTTGTTTTCGAGTAACCATGTGCATTACATTGTGAAGCTATTTTCAGCATTTAATATGGTACCTCCATGAAAGTAGTTAACAGAATTGGCAGAGTAATCCTCTAAGACTGCTGAATGACTCTAAAGATTTTCCTTTCTGATAAACCTCAAAAATTTCCCTTCTTCTGCTTCAGGTCTTCTCCTTGAAATAAACAGAATTTCATTCTGTATAATTTTTCTGCCTCTGTTGTTTTAAACACATAAGGTTTTGTTGCTCTAACCTTATAAATTTTCAGTAAGTCAGGTTTATTTAATTGAAAGCCATTTTTGTAATGGCCACATTTGTGCACTAGCACCATTTAGTTCTGTATATCAAACTGTTAATCCTACAGTTATAGAAAGATGTTTCCTTCTGTCAGTTGAACAAGCCTAAAAATTGCAATCCAAAATACTGCAGATCCTGTCTATTTATAGTTTAGTTTTTAATGCAAGCAGCAAATTTCCTAATCTAATTACTAAATATTGGTATCTATTCTCATAACTATTTCTGCCCATGAAATAACTATTTTAGGTTTTTAAAAAAATAGTTGTTTTACTGTAAAGAGAGTCAGAAGTGTGGCCTGTCATAGAGGCTTGAGAGCAGAGACTTGACGCTACTGAGTTTTGCAGAGCTGGTAAGTCAGCTATAGCTATAACATGATTCTGTGAGTGACAATTTTCCAGTGGCCACTCATAACTGAAGAAGAGGTTTAATACTAGGTTCTCATATAAAGATGGCATCGAACATTACTTTTATGACCCTGTACCTTACCTTTTTGTTTCACTTGTGGTATTTTGACTTCATCATGTTTATCATATTTGACAACAAGGACAATTGGGTAACAAAGTTAATATGGACTTCTCTTCCTTCCGCTGGGACCAGGGGTTTGCTCATGCATATATCCAATGACTTCGCCCTTACCAGCACCGCAGCAGTTGAGTAAGACACAGCTGCCGGGACAAGAGTGAAACCTGCTGTCATGTAGCAATAGATGAAACATATTTGCTTACTAAGTGACCTACATCTATTCAGGTACAGCAAGTGGAAGTGAGCGCATGGGCATCTATACTGTAGATGAATGTATCATTGCCATTTGAGAGCTGAAAATGGTGGAGATCAACCCAGATCTCAGCCATTTTAACTACTCAAGTGTGGATCCTGGATTTACAGTAGGATTTATCACCTCTGCCAAAACTGCTGTCCTCTTGTTCTTAATGGTGGGAGGATAGCAAAACTACTAGTTTTCCTTTGTCCTTAGCAATTAAAGCCTTGTTTTGTTGTGGCTGTATTCACAGTCTGCTCATTGATGTAATTAAGTTGCACACACGAAGTCCTTAGGAGAACAAGAGCATGGAGTTGTGTTGTTTGGGGTTTGGGGGTTTGTTTGTTTGTTTGATTGATTGTTTGTTTGTTTTAAAATAACTTGTTTCCTCCATAAAGAATTGCGATATTAGACTTGGAAAATAAACTGACAGGCAAAGAAGGAGTTAAGGACAAAAGAGACAATGGCCAAAACAGATAAAATGTTTTATTCTTTGAATTAACTGGCAAAATTCCAACCTTTCTTTCAGTCAAGAAAGTGGATTTGAGTAGGTAGCACCTATGTGGCAGTCAGTAGTTGGAAGCAGAGGAAAAAAAATGAATGTTTGAAGCGACTGGAAGGAAGATAAATATGTGACACTAACTGATGTATTTACATCTCACTGTTTGAAAATATTCTGTCTCTTGACCTAGTCAGTGAAATATGTATTCCATATTTTGGCAGTAATGATTCAACAGATGACTTCTTGAAGATAAATCCACTAAATGTATTCTGGGCAACTGCTTACCACAAATGTCAATGAGAAATAAAATTTTGCCTGGGGTTTGGTTTGGTTTGGTTGTTTGGTTTGGGTTTTTTTTATGCAAATAACCTTTTTAAACTTGCTTGTAATAATAAATTTCCAGCACCTTGGAGGTATATAGCCATGTTTGAAAGCCCCCAATTTTCTAATGCTTCTAAAATGGATGGCATTAAGATGTGATTGTATACCTCCCAGGTAAATAAATAATACATCAATATTTTATTGTTCTATTACTTATACTTTCTGTACTACCTGCATTTTATTACCCTATTACCATTTTTATTATTCCTAATGTAAAAACTGTACTCCATTTTCTTAAGCCCCACCACCTGAAGTCTTAAAACACAAATTCCAATTTGTGTGTCTCCATTTGGTTTCCAACTATTTCAATTAAAAAGATACTCAATCCAAACTTGATTGTGTATGCAGTTCCACCCTGAAATGCAGTTATCTTTAGCTTAATATCTCACAAGTATGCATATTGGCATGACTACTCCATATTCAAACTCTTTTTGAAAGCCCTGCCACTTTTTAACATGCTTTAAATGATGCTCTGTCAAGATGTGCTTCAAAAGCCTTGTTTTATTTTGAGCTAATGAGCCCTGAAGATTTTTTTTAGATAGTTTATGGGAATGGAGAAACAAAGAGCATGTATTGTTGGCTTTGCACAGAGACCCTGTATTCTGCGTTTATGACAAGAGGCACAGCTAGGCACATAACAAGTGCTGGAAGGAAGAATACCAAAGGAAGACTGTGTACTCTACTCTAGGGTCAGGGTAGGGACCACAAAGCATTTAAATCAATTTGTGTTTAGGATTATGAGAGGTCAAAAGGTAAAGCAGAATGCCTCTGTTTATTATCTGTGTATTTTATACCACTTTATAAATCACTTGGATAGGCAATTTTCATTTGCTGTACGTTGATATAGATTAGATCAAATCAGATAATAGTAAAGCATTAACTTTAAATTTCTTAAAAAATTAAATTGGATACGTGCAGGGAAGAACTCTAGCTTGTATTACAGATGATGATCTCTTCAAACCTGGCTCCATCTACCTTTGGTGTTTGTGGGCCTTGGAAAAAAATATCTTTCTTTAAAAGCCAACATGAGATTTTTTTTAAACTTAATTTCACAGCATTGCTATATATCCCTGACAGTGAAGTTAATGGCTGCACAATGGTTTTTCTTTACTCGAACATTAGCAGAGGGCACCATTGTAATGTGATAGGACTGTTTATTCTGAGTTATATAAAATCTTAGGCCAGCAATTCAACCTGGATTAATCAGAATGTTTTCCTCTCAAATATAGGGGTTTCACTGACACCAAAAAAAGTTGGCGGTGAGGTTTTGTTTTTAAACTGAATTGTACTTAAATTGTATTTAAGTACTGACTTCTTAAAGCTGGCATGCCAGGACTGCCTTTCTGAGGGCTGTGATATATAATGTAACATCAACATTTTACTGGAGGAATTTGTTTCACATGTATTTCAGCATATCTCTATGTTCCATCTCTCTCAAGTAAACTAATACAATGCCAAAATTAAAGAAATCCTGAACATTTGTTGAAAGGACGGCTGTATTAATCTTTTTTTTATAGACAAAAATATTAAGTATTTCTTATTGCTTGATTACAAAGTTGCTTCACTTTTCTTCTGATGAGTGCCACACGTCCTGTTACCTGCAGAGGAGAGCTACGCTAGCGATGTTCTAGAGAAGGAGCGTTGAACAACATGGGCTTGAATAAGGGACAGCTACAGCTTTGAAAGGATGTCCACAATGGGTGATGCAAAATACGGAAGAAGGGCATAGAGTAAGAACTGATGACAGTGACAAGTGTTTCAGAAAAATGGCTATGATATACAAGTAATACATAACATGTTGCACTTTCCTAGGTTACCTGGGTTTTGCTTGCTATTACTGTTAGTGGTTGGAGCCCTGCAGTTACATGATCTTTCATTACAGTGATACTATGGTCTGCTATTGTACTAAGTTATAGTATGATGTGGTGGGCACTTGCAGTATTTTCCTACTTCATTGTATCTGAAGACATAATGTTCAGAGCAACTCCTTCCTCTTTGTGCTGATATAATTTCGACACCTAGTGGTACTAAATGCAAATTACTAGAAGTTTGTTAATGGTAATACTAGTTTACCAGCAGTAAACTCTTGTTAGACGAGTGAAGCAAATCCTGTAGCTCAGCCAGAATGGAGTTAATTGTTAAACTTCTGAAAAATTGCAGTGAAGATTTTAAGAAGAAAGTATAATAGGTATTTTTTTGCTCCTGTACTGTTCTTCATTTAGGGAAGAACAAGAAAAGGCTGCCCTTGACCCTCTCATAGAAAAGCTCTGTGGGATAGGAATGGATTTGCTCAGTCACATCACACTGATGCTAACTAACAAAAAATATAGAGAAAATGAAAGGTCTGGTGGGAAAGGGGTTGAGCAATTACAAGAGAAATTTTTCTGCTCAGTGTTAGTCAAGTTTGTAAGGATGACTGAAAGTTGCAGAAGGGTGTCACGAGAGTAGGCAATGAAATGGCAGGTAAAGTTAATTGTAGATCACTATAAAGTAATGGAGGTGGAGAACAACTATATAGCACATGTAGTCTCTCTTTCTTTTGATTACGTACAGTACAGTACAGATAACATAATGATGCCACTTCATTGTCACCACCCATGCTGGACAGACCAGGGAGGGGTGGTGGTGAGTTCAGAATTCCCTCAGGCTAAATTAAGGTAAAACTACACCAAACAGTCAGTTAAACATTTTTTTTATGGCAGAAGCAACCTGAACTTGGAAGATGTAACAGTAAGTGGTTGGGTTTCTCACAACAGGAATTGCCATGAAACTACATTGGTAAACTGTGTAACACGTGGTAACCATGTATATATTGGTTCAGGGAAGCCAATAAGGAGATCCCTCCCATTGAGTCAGGATGTTCAGAGTGGACCCCCTTGTTTTCTAGACTCCTTCTCAGAGAGGAGCCCAGGGGCAGCTGGATCCACTTCTAGTCCCAGACTTGGTCAGTGGTTTTATGTCTAAAGGGATGAGGTGTGGGGTTATGGAAAAAGAGAGAGAGAGAGAGAGAGAAAAGAGAAAAGTTTACTATCCCTGGGTCCAGCATTGATCCCACCAGCCTAGAGGCCCACTTCCAGAGGGCATACTCCATTAGTCAATTTGCGTCCTTTTATAATCTCCTTGCCCCTCCTTCATGGAGCACCTCCACTTCTCACCTGTGGTTTGTTGTTATGCAGGACTTGCCCCACCACAAGGTTTGAGACATTAACTCTCTCAGTCCCTTACATGTGGTGTTGCTATGCAGCCTTGCAAGCAAGTTCCATTCCTTTCCTCAACCGCAAAAGCCAGGTCCCAGTCTCTATCCATTATGATGCATGTTTAAGGCATTAGCATTCAGTCCAGTCTCTCACATTCATAAATATAAGTTTTGGCAGCACCTTAGTATTTGAAGTTTTGGTATGCTAGGTGTATCTCAGAGGTAAACAGAATGGAGAAAGCTTCAACACAGGTCAAAGGGATGATCAAGCTATGGAGTATCTTCCACCTGAGAACTGAACTGATCTGGTTAGGTCTCTTCAACGTAGAAAAAGTACAGCTGAAGGGAATATATGTGGTGGGTTGATGTTGGCTGACCTCAGGTGCCCATCAAGCTGCACTATCACTCCCCCTTCTCCCCCTTCTCAATAAGACAGAGGAGAAAATATGATGAAAAAATTCATAGGTCAAGATAAGGACAGGGAGATCACTTAACTATTACCATCACAGGGAAAATTGACTTGGCTCAGGGAAATTAATTTAATTTCTTGCCAAGTGATAACAGAAGGACAGTGAGAAATAAGAACAAATCTTTAAATACCTTCCGCCCATGTCTCCTGTCTTCCTGGGCTTAACTTCACTCCCAAATTCTCTACTTCTTCCCCCTGAGCGTACAGAGGTGTGCGGAATGGGGGTTGTGGTTAGATCATAACACTTCATCTCTGCTGCTTCTCCCTCCTTGTGGTCTTCCCTTCTTCCAGCCTGGAGTCCCTCTCACAGACTAGTCCTTCATAAACTTCTTCAATATCAGTCCTTTCCACAGGCCTCAGTTCTCAAAAAAGTGCACCAGCGTGGGTCCCTTCCATGGTGTGCAGTCAGTCAGGAACAGACTGTTCCAGCATGGGTCCCCCGCAGGCCACAGATCCCTCCAGGAGCTTGCTCCTGCATGTGCTCTACATGGGCTGAAGCTTCCCTCAGGGCATGTCCACCTGCTCCAGTGTGGGGTCCTCCATGGGCAGTGTGGATATCTGCTTCACATGGTCACCCATGGGCTCCAGTGGGACAACCTGCTCCACCACAGTCTTCTGCAGGGGAATCTCTGCTCCAAAGTAGAGAGCAGAGGTGCCTGGAGCACCTCCTCCCCCTCCTCACCTTCTTCTTCACTGACCTTGGTGTCTGCAGGTCTGTTTCACATTTTCTCACTCCTCTCACACAGCTTTTCTTACCCTTTCTTAAATGTGTTACAACAGAGGTGCTACCAGCATTGCTGATGGGCTTAGCTTTGGCCAGTGGTGAGGTCCCCTTGGAGCTGGTGAAACTGGCTCTGTCTGACACGGACAAAGCTTCTGGCATCTTCTCACAGAAGCCACACCTGCAGCCCCCCTGCTTACCAAAACCTTGCCACACAAACCAAATACAATATGATAGAGGTGTATAAAATCAAGACTATGTGGAGAAGGCAAGGGGCAGGGGAGGAGATTTATTGAATACAAGAAACGGAAATGAAGCTGGTGGATCCAAGCTCAGAACAAATAATGTATCATGGGTGATAGAGCTCTGAAACTCCCTACTAAAATGTGTTGAGGATTCAAAAACTTTCCATGGCTTTAAGAAGATACATTCCCAAGTACCTGAGAGATACAGTAGGGCTATCAAATAGGTAGGATTTAGCTAATGAACTTCTAAGCTAAGTCCTAACTTTTAAGATGCAGGGAGCATTTTGTGGAGGAATTGCCATATATTCTGGCCCCTCTTTTTACTCTTCTCTTGGCCACCACTTACCATCTTGGTTGGAGAGGGGACACTGCCTGAATGTATCCTTGATATGAGTCAGAGCAGACATTTTTTCTGTTGACAGGCTAATAGGAAAGAGCAGAGGAACATGGCTTAAACCCTGAAAATGTTAGGAAATACATTGATATGTCCTCTAAGTGGGCTTAAAGCAGTATGTACATGCAAAATATTATATGAATTATTTAAGTTCATAAATGACTTTATAATATGTGTTTGTTGGGGTTTTTTTTAAATAGAAGCAATGATTCCCGGAGTAGCTGACAGTAATGAATGCGTTTTTCATAATTTCAGTTAGCATGTTTTCAAAGATTATTTATATAAAAATCAGTAGAAATGTGAAACTTAGTAATGTGGCCTAATGATAAAATTCTTCCCCAAGTTCAGGATTAGTGCAGGCTTTATTGTTAAGGTGTAAAAACGTAAACCCTGTACAAAGTTCTCAATGTTGAAGAATTTGACCCTTGTACAAACAAAATTTCTTTCTTTTGTACTCACATACCTTACTTGTTTTCTAGTCTGACTTCTGCCTACAGGATGCTTAAACATTGTAGCATGTATTATAAGATACTTATATATATATATATTTTACCAAAAAAACCTGCTCCCAAGCCCAGCAATGCAAATATTTTGACTAAAACAATAAAGATTATGGAGAATGCAAATTTCAGAAATGATACTACAGTTAACAGTGATTCTTATGCATGCTCAGATAAGGTGCACATCTTTGTATGCATATTTACAAATATTTTCAACTGCCAGTATTTGCAAATACAAAACTTTTTGTCTCTGTCCTCTTTCCCCCTCTCCCAGGCACAGGAGAAAGTGGCAAGAGTACATTCATTAAACAAATGAGGATTACTCATGGATCAGGTTACACAGAAGAAGACAGAAAAGGCTTCACAAAACTGGTTTACCAAAATGTATTTACTGCCGTGCAAGCGATAATTGGAGCCATGGATACTTTCAAGACACAGTACACATCCAAAGAGAATGAGGTAAGCCAGTACAAGGAAAATTCCAGTTGCAGCCCATGAAATTTCATTTTTTACACAAATTATTTGAGTCATAACCTTCTACAGGGAGAACCTTAAAAATCCAGATGTCTCGTGGGGGAGTTTGCTGCCCCACCATCTGATTCTACAGAACAATGGGGAGTCCCTAGCGGAAAGAGGGGCAGGATGGAGCTGGTTAGGAAGGGAGAATTTTCAAAGTGGCAAGCTGGTAATAACTACCAACAAAAAAGTATGTTTTTCTGGAATCTAAGTTGTAGAGTTAGACTGTACATGACAGGAATATGCAGCTGGTTTGTCAATAGAACTCCAGAACAAGGAATTTTCAATCTATTGTAGGAAAACATCAGATCTACTTGATGCTGGTATGCTTTGAAACATACCACCTAGCGCCCGTTTATGGATTTGGTAGCAACCTTTTTTAAATGACTTGAAAATGTAGAATGTCTTCTCCGACCATTTTTTAGTTTCAATGTATGTTATACAATTACATTTTTGGTTTCAGTGCTTATGATTATAGAACTATAAAGAAAAAAATCTGCTTCAATTAAGTCAGTTGCATCCTTTGCATTCATCTGTTTTATCAGTAGCTCAAATATCATGAAGAACTATGTAAGCAAATTATTGGTTGATATTTGTTTAAATTAAGAGGGATTTCCACTTGGCTAAATTTTACCATTAAGATAGGGAAGACTGTGTAGGAAGTAACAAAGCAGAAATAATTTGTTGAATTTCTGCATTTATTGACTGAAGTACTATATGAAGAAAATACAGTTGATAGACTACTTTTCATTCAAAAAACATGATTGCATATGAACAATACAAAAAAACAAAATTATGATCAGATTTTTTTATTATTTAAGTTGGTTTATGTTATTTATTCTCCTTAGGGTTATAGAGAAGAGGGATAGCAAATGTTTAAAACAAAGGAAATTAAAATCCTTTTATTTTTATCACAAAAGAACAGATGTGCTAGCAAAAACAAATTTTGGATGTCAGAGAGCTGAGGTATAAGGGTAACTCCTACATAAGAAAAATATTCTGAGAGTTAGTAAATTGTTTGTAAAACACCTTTAGATCCATAAGAAGGCAGCCATTAGAGAAACAGCAATTGAGATTGTGAATATAATTCATCCTAATTCAAATGTGTATATTTTGATGAAAAATTATGATAATCAGAATCTATTTGAAGAAATACATTTGCACTGTGTCTTACTGAGTTTTGGGGTGGTTTGGGTTTTTTTTCTTCCCACTAAGAACAAAATACAAAGACTAAATAAACAGCAAAGGTTTTCTCATTCTGGGCTCTGAGAGCTAAGCTGGATACATTCCCACAACACCCTATTCTGGCTAAATTGTGTTCTTGATGATAGCAGTGCTGCCAGTGTCTTCAGATTCAGAAGATTATAATGCTATTTTACAGTTGTTGGAGAGAGGCAGAATTTGGTCTTTTGCTTCTTTATTAAAGGTAACAAAGTGCTAACTGATAACAGCACAGTTTGGCAAGCTCAGCTTCAGTGACATTTAGAAAGCAAAATCATTTTTTGCTTACACACGGAGAAACTCTTGAGAGACAACATGAAAATAACAATGAGTTGCTCCAGTCACTTTGTAGGAAACAACTGCATTTTAATCTTTCATGTAGGTGATGAGTATAATGCAAAGTACTATAAATCTTGTAACTGCCTTTCATTAAAGGATCTTAAGCCTGTAATGAAAAACAGTTGACAACAGTGCTAAACAGAGGAGTTGTGATTCTGCTGTCATAATTGTATTGCAAATGTGTGTCCAGTGACTGTACAGAAATTGTCTAGTGTGCTCCTCCACATTTCAGTATGTCCATCTTCCCCACTGCATGCCTTCTTTTCCCTGAAAACTTTGTTTCCCTCTGGCCCATATGTTAGTTTTTGTAAGTATGTTTGTTTGTTTTTCCTGTATCCAGTTTGTGCTTTGACCAGGTCAGGTTTTCTCCTCTATGGGCCCTGGAATTCTCTGGCTGCTGCATATCTTCATTTAATGTTTTTGTAGCAGAGAACAGATTGTTCTGCACTAAGCATCTCCTCCCTGTAAGTGTGACCTGTGAAAATCTGTAACTCATATATGGACAGAATGTCCCCAAAAGCCTCTTAATCCTCTTAATGTTTGGAAATAAAAGCAACTTTTACAGACGATGGTTTAAGAGGTTTCTTATTGCTGTTGTCAACTGCAAGTATATAAGGAAAAGAAAACTTCAAACAGGAGGAGAAAAAATCAGGTGATGTTGGAGGAAGGGAAAATAAGAATTCCATTTGTGAGTATACATCAATCTTAGAAGGCAGATTTAAAAGTATTTCTTGGTTGCTTGACTGTGCTGGAGAGTCACATCTTGCTGGATTATGTTAGTTTTTGCTGGATTACAAATATGCAGAAGAAACAAGTTGTTTAAATCTATCTGAACTGGAGATGCAACAGAGATTTTAAAATATTAGTTCACTGAAACTTTTCCCTCATCTTCTGAACTAACATGTATCCTGTATCACAGGAAGATGACTCTTTTCCTTCTTCACTGAAGGCAACATTAGAAACTTCAATTTATTTGCATTAAAAAAAAAAAAAGTATGCACTTAGCCCATGGGGAAGACCTTTTTATATAGCTGTTCAGGATGAAGATCATAGAATAGGAATTCAGTTCTGTTATTGTGGGCTGGTTTGGTTTTTTTTAAATACCCTGGTAAGATGACAGTGCATATGTTTGCAATTAAAAACAGGTCTTTGCAGCAGCATGAACAATTACTTTCTTCCTAAGAAGAAAAACAGAATACTGTTTAAAAATGCATTTCAGAAAGAGGTCATCACATTGCATCTCCAAAACATTTCTTGCTTTCAATAAGTAGTAATCTAGTGTCCTGTCTTACCAAGTTGCCCCAGCATGAGTGCGTGTCAGCAAAACTAACATTTTCCTGAACAAAAGAAGTAATACAATGCCAAATGAATTTTACAGGACAGGTAATTAACTTATGTCAGAAAAGGGGAATGCAAAAAGACAAGTACAGTAAGATGAGATTTGGGAATTACTGAAGGAAGCCACATAGCTGGGACAAATGGAAAACATAGTGAAGAGTAATTATTGGTTGCTTTCATTGCGTGTTTGCATTTGAAGATGTGGAAAATGACATAACATGATTCTTTCTTCTTTTCATTTTTTAAACCTTAGCAGAGAAACAATTGCTTATAGCAGATGCTTTATTTTAAGAGTAATCTGGTGGTATTAACATTACTTTATGCTTTTAAAAGTACTTTTTTATAACAATCAAAATTAACTTTAAAGATGCAGTACTTTCGTAACTGATTTTCATTGTGCTAGCCTTAATGCAGGTGATAAAGGCTAGAATTTGCAGACAGATTAGGTCAATTTTTAGCAGTTTATTTTATAGATACACTAACTCAAAACATTCCAAAATATATTGTATCCCTCTTCATAACAAATATGTTTACTTATGGGCCAATGCACAAAGACTGAGTCTAGACACTCCTAGACAGAGGCTTCAAGCCGATTTTCCAAGGAAATGAGACTGATGTGACAATATTAATTCTATCTTTGGACCTCCTGTCTGATTTCTGCTGCACTCCACAAAAAGTTTGAAGTTAAAGAGATAAAATTCTTTGTTTCAGAGAGTTTACTGCTGCTAGACAGTTAAAAACAGAGAAAGGAGAAAGCTTCTCCAAGTAACCCGACTGAAGTTAAAGGAAAGAATCAAGAGAGGAAAGGCTCCTTTCAAAGTACCTGTGGGAGGGACTGGTGTTCACTCAGTCACAAACTGTGTTTTAGCTGCCTATGCGTGAGCATGTAGCATCACACACTTAGACACCTGAGCGCACAACATCAGACCTTCTGCTTCCTCCCTGGAAGGGTGTAGATTTTTCTTGTTAATTTTTGGTTTGTAAGTTATTTTTTGAGTGAGAACATGGCCTCATTCTAAAGCAAGATTAAGTATCCACTCTGGAGAATTAAATTTGTGTGCTGCTTTACATGAGCAAATATAAAACATTAATACTGAATTAAGTGCTCTCCACATGGAAGTCAGGAAGGAAATTTTCCACTTTTTAGGTAACAACCTTCCCTGCAACACCTGAGATGTGCATATACTCAGTTGGGACTTTGTGCATGTTTGTTAACATTAGACTATGTGGGACTAATTGATGTCGCGTGAGAAGTTTTTGTTAGCTTGTTTTTTTGTTGCCTTTGTTGTTTTTTTTTTTTAATAGTCACATTCATCAGAATGCCTTATGACATTTAAAAATTGGCCTACCCCTAATCAGCTTGTTTCCAGTAATACCACTGCCTTGAGTTCTTATTCTGGTATATCACAGCAAAACTGTGTTCTTATAAACAATAATGCTAGTAACTAATTATTGTTAAAAGACCTATGGGAGTGTGGTACAGGGCTGTAAACATATGGACCATTGCTTCCTTTTACTTTAAAAGCTTCTGAGTTACTCTACTGTGCCATCTTGTTGATGAGGGTGAATAGTGGGTTCTATTTCGTTTACCTATCCATGCCAATACTGCAGAGGGTTTTCTGCACCATTGTTTTCATTGCTCCATTGAATTTAAATAAATGTGACTGACTAGCTTCAGAGGGGTTTTTTTTGTTTCTTCTTCTTCCTCTTTGGTAAATTCAGAATCATGAGCTGCTGGCAGACTTAATTCCTAAAGAGTTTCTAGACAGACGTACTTGCAAAAGCAATATTGACACACTTTTGCTTTTTTTCTTAGCATGCAGGCTGCAACTACCCACTTCCCTGTTTTCCAGTGAAATTGCTGTATATAATTTGTTCTTTAAAATAATTGGCTGTTCCTTAGAAATCTTCAGGTGTTTCTTTACCTTCTAAAGTCTCAGAGCTACCAGAAATCTAGCAGAGTTTTCCTTCTAACTTATTTATGAATGCATACCAATTTGGGGGTTCTTTGGGTTTTTTTCCTTTCTGTCAGTAAAATCCTATGTTTAAGTTCTATGTATTTTCATTTTACTTCTGGCCTTTTGCACTAGAGAGGATGGTTTAGCTTACCAGAAACAAAGCTAACCTTTCCAATTCTTTCAACTAATTATAACAGACTTTTGGATGTTTTAGGAAGAAACAAGTGAAATACTGTAACTGGAGTGGTATCACAGCAGAAGACCAGAAAGGAGAAAAAAGCGTTTAAGGTTTCTGGCAGAGAAGTGAAAGATGGGAGAAAAACTGGGTATATGTATTGGATTTTTAAGAGAGTTTGGGCTGAACTGACTTATTTAACTCTATAAACTGAGTTGCATTTGTGATAATGGTGATTTTTAATTTCTTAGCTCTTTCTGATCTTTGAGGTATGTGCATAATTCCTTCTTTAGAATGAACATATATTTTCTTAAAATACTAGCAAATGCACCTGTACTTCAAATTCTGTTGGTTTTAAGAAAAGTAAATACTGGAGGATACTGGGTTGATGGTGAGAAAAGTTTTAGTTAGTTTTTAGTTTAGTTTTAGTTTAGCTTTTAACTTTAGTTAAAAGTTTTCTGACCAATAATAGGGCCTATATTTTCATAATATGAAAGTTTGGCCAGAGGTACACCAGTAGATCTACCAAAATCAGGTACTTCTCAGAGTTCATAATTTGTTAGACATTTTCCAGAAAATGTCATATCTGTATCTTCTGGAATTCATCGAGGCTTTTTCTCTTGATATGGCCTTTCATCCAAAATGTTCTAACTTTATAGTTACTATTTCTATGAGGCATTTAACATAACACATTAAAATACACAAACACACAGTATGTAAGTAACCAGGCTCAATTTTAGTGCATCATGAATGACTGGGTGAACCCTTCAGGAAGCAGTGAATTCATTGTGCCTAGTTCTCCTCTTACTTTACAGTGTTATAAATCTTACTGGCATAAATAATACATATAGATAAGAAGTGATCTGATGTTGAAAATGAAAGACAGTAGTGATGGGAAAAAATAATTAATGATGTGGAGCTCACAAGTGAAGACTCCAGACTTAGTTTTGTACTTTGAAGCATAGGATTGCATATAAGGGCAAATACTAGAAAGATATGTACAAGTGGTTAAGATTTTTTGGCTTTTCAGAGCAGGCTTTAACGTTCTGCAGACCAAATATCCTTTCTGTTCCCCATAGTCCTTCCTTCACAACAACTGGTTAGTTCCATTGCTGCCTTTGTGGCTGCAAAAGCATTATTTATTGGCAACTGAAACCAAGGGAAGCTTGGTAAACAAGTCTGTGAATAGTGCAGACAATGGAGCAAAGTCCAGTTATTCTCTGCATTGTCGGTTAGAGAGATAAAAAGTGGCAAAACTTTGTTATAGCGGCAGAAACAAGGTCACTGTACAAAGGCTGCTGTGGCTGAATACATTTTCTCACTTGGCTTCTGTCAGAACTCGCTGCTTCTGCATCAGAATCAGCATGGAAGCATACGCCTCTGGCTCTGTCGCCCGAGTTCAATCTGGCAAGTTCACATCTTGTAGTTGTCACAACAAAATTAGCCAGAGTTCATCTGTCAGAGTTCTTGGTCAGCAGAATGAGGAAAAAATTACTCTCAATCAGAAAGCAAGAATAAATTGTCATTTTTAAATGATTGATTTGTCCAAAGCTCTATTAAAAAAATGTTTAAAACAACACATAAGTCTGCATTTTCAGATTTGGCATGAGGAGCCAGAGGTTGAATCAGTCCTGCAAGGAAGATACTTGAAAATGTGTGTTGCAGCTGGAGGCTTTTGTTATCTGCACACAACTGGCTGTATAAAAGACATGTTCTCGGTGTGAAAGGCTGTGTGACTAGTTTTGCTGACAACTTTTTCCAGTTGATGAAGTTTTCTTATGCCGTCTTCCTTGCATACTTTGCTTTTTATTAAGATAGAAATGAGTGAGTGCATACAGTTGAAAACTCCTAATTCTCAGAAGAAAGACATACTATTTTACACAAGTATTTACTGTAATGTGGGACTAACTCCTTGCAATGGAAAATCTGAGGATTTTGTTTAATGGGTGTTTTTCTAAAGTAAAGTTGATGAATTTCTATTTTGCTGCAATTAAGTCTCTTAAGGAACAAGAAGACAAATACATTAATGGCAGATGAAAAGACCAATTAGTAGCAACTCAGCCAAAATCACTTAAATCAGCATCTGCTGTCATGTTAAAAATGAAAAAGCCACTTCAGAAAGAGAAGCGGCTACAAAACTCCTCTAGGTCTGCTCTTTCCTTAGTGCTAAAGCCTGTGCCACATTTTGCAGACTTATGATCTGCCGACAAAGTTATTCATTGGAATGAATTTGCAACAATGAAGAAGTGGTTTTAGTGTTATTCTATTTCCTAGCAAACACCACGGTGCCATTTCTTTACTCTTTGGTTTTGTTTTTTTTTGCCTTACACATATTGAAACATGATGCATATTGTTCTTTTCATGAATTTAACTTACACTTATTCTTACTTATTCTTACACTGTATGAAGTGGTTCTAAAGACCATTGATGCTGGTCAGCAAACCTGTGTATCTATGTGACCTTCTTTCTTGGAAGGATACAGAGCATTTTGGGCGGCAGAATATCCTGCTCTGTTACTGGATGTCTCTTGGCATGCTGTCAGTTGTTTTTTCTTGCAAGCCATTTCCACACCTCCATGTTTGTGAGATTAATTTAGAGGCATGGAGAAATGCCTGCTGGTGCTTGGAGTCTGCACTGCCAATGCAGCAAGGAGGCTCCCCTAGTCTAGTGGGGTTGAAGGTGTTTGTTTATTTGCAAGGGCTGGACAGCTCTGGATAGGTGTCGTGCTCAGTAGCTGTCAAGTAGAGCCTACAAAAGTCCTGTTGGCTTGTGTAAAATATGGATTTCAGTGGCTTTGAAATTTAAACCAGTATTTATTTACTCATCCGTAGAGTAACAAGAATACAGTAAATTAAGGCCAGATGGATTTTGTGTGCAAACCTTGTTCACTCTGCTTTATCAAATTTATCAAAGGTAGCAATTTGAGTTTAGCTTTCCTGAGGAGTGTGTGTGCTAATAGTTGGGAAAAAAAGCTGGGCGTGCGCCAATCAGCAGCTTGTCACAGGGAAGGAAAGCTTGCAACAAACACTTGTACCTTTTAAACTAAAAAGTTTTCTTTCTGTCACTTGATTCTTACAGCCTTTATTGAAAATCTGCAGTCATATAGAATACATCAGATTTGGATGCAAGATACAGAGGAAAAATTTGGAATTATTTTTTTCAATTCTTGCTGTACAGTGAAAAATCCTATTTCTTAAAAGAAAAAAGTAGTATATTTTATACACATATTTACTCACTAACTAAATTAACGTGACATTAAACAGTGTATCCCATGTCTTTGAGGTACTTACAGATTGCTACTTAAAAACTGAGGTGAAAAGTTGGCTAGTTTGCCCTTAGGCTAGAGTGTATAACAAATTTCAAAGCAGCAACAGAATAAATTTACTATGAATTTACTATAGGCAATTCACATTAAAGAGGGAGAGGATAAGGATGTAAAAAGCTGTAATATATGCAACTATTCATGGGCTTTAGCAAGCTGACTTCAGGTCAGATTTCTTCTCTTTTCTCTAATATGATCCTTTGAACAGGTTTGGTAAAACAAAGTCTTATACTATAAATTCTGAAGAAAATTCTTATTTGGGAATTAGAATTGTTCTTTTTCCACTTGGTTATTTGGTTTCTTAAATCTACAAGTCTCTCTCTCTCTGAATCCCTCCATCTAGATTTTGTTCTCCATCTTAGACCATACATTCATCTAAATGGGCAGATACACTATTGTAAAGGAGATCAGTATTAATTTACCCGGGAGTCTCTGAAGCTGAGATTGCATGGTGGGCAGTACAATAAAAAACATAGAGTAGTTGCATGCTTTATGGCTGATATGTTTCTTTCTTCTTTCTGCTGGGTTTTTGTATGCGTTTGTGCTGATGGTATTTCTTCTTTTTTCCTCTTATCTCTTAGTCATTAACAAAAATTGATCTTAGCTTTCTAGACAAGTCTGAAATTTCTAATACTTTAAAGGATTTTTGTAATTTGCAATAGTTTCTGAAAAAGTTAGCTGAAACATCTTGTGAAAATTCTTGGGAATTGGCAAGTAGTACTCTTTTAAAACAGAAATCTAAATGTAAGTGTAAGTGTCCTAGGAAACTGAAAACACAGTAGAAGTAATAGAATGGATTGTTCAATTGAATACAGTGTAACAAATTGATTGTATGAACTAATGACTAATGGCCAACACTTTCAACAGGATGCCTAAAAACTGCATGCATTGCCAAAACTCTCCTGAGAGAGGAGCTCCAGTAACATAAGCCATTAATGACGTTAATGGCATTATTAATGGAGGAGTACCAATACCAACTGTTAAGCACTCACAGTATTTATTTGTCCACATCGTTGCAGTGAAAACACTCTGACCATCTTGCAAGGCTTCTGCCACATGTGCTAGATGGCAGATACCCTGGCAGAATTTCACATAAACACTTGCATTTGCGCACCAGTGTCTGAGGTATTTCAGCACTTCAGTTACGTGTTCAAACCATGTGTGTTAACATGAGCTAAAGCCAGTCTTTGTGAAAAAGTTTGATGGGATGGGCAGCTGGCGGCTAATGGAATAAGAAACAACAGCCAGAAAAAGAGGAAAGTTTCTTAACTCTGGGTGACCTCCAGAGGTCTCTTCCAACATCAACCATTCTGTGATTCTGTCAACTCTAAAGGGATGGTGACAGATGGGTGGTGGAGAGGGCATGGCCTTCAGGGCAGTGTGGGAAGAGGTAGTCTGGAAGGTAGGCAGTGAAAAAAACGCACAGAGGTTATCTACAGCTTTAATGAGTTTTGTCAGCAGATACCCAAGAGGTCCTTTAGTATTTACAGACCTGACCTCCATAGCTGTGAGCCACAAAATTGTGTGTCCTGTGTTAATTAAGTGTGTGGCAAGGCCAGGAATATCTATCATTGAGTTTGTTAGTCTTAAAGAGACTTGTCAAGAGATTTACCAAATTACTGGTCTTTTCTCCTTGCTTTTTGATTTGTTTCTTTTGCTTCTACTTGAAGGGGCAATTGTCATCTGATGAGCAGAAGGAAGGAGAAGGTAATTATACAGGGCTACAGACACTGTGGGTGTCACAAAAAGAAAGTTGTGAAAGGTAAAAGCCTATTTCTGCTTTAGTAGTAGAACAATTTAATTATTAGTAGAAAGACTAGACTGACAAGACTTTGTTACTTCCTCTTTTCCGCCAAGTCAAGAAAGTAGAAAAACTAAGGGATTTTTCAAGGATAATCCCTGTGACCACAGGGAATGCTAAAGTATTCTTGTACAAAAAGGAGTGGTTGGGATAAGAGATCAGAAAGCAATCAGGGAAGCTTAAGATAGAGGTGTAGGAAACCCAAAGAGAAGCCCCCCCACCCCTAAAGAGGGGACAAAGAATGAAATACAAAGAGGAATAGGAATTCTAAAAGTAAATAAAGCTTAATATTGTATAAATTAATGTTTTATTCCTAGTTGTCCTTTGCTAAATTCCTGAGTGAATTTCCATTTGATGCTAGATTTGTGCTTGTAATTCCCCTGCTCTGCTGGCTTCTGCTCTATGTTCCTGCTAGGAACAAATTAAATTAAATACATGGAACTTAACACAGGTTGTGCTGAATTCCAAGAGATAACATTTCTTAAAAGTATCTGAAAAGCTGACTGCTATTTTCTGTTATGCCATGCTAATATACCCAAAAGTGCTTAGCACAAAGGTGTATTATAGAATAACATAAAGGACTAGAGAGATTGTACTCCTGTACAGCACAGACTAAAGGACCTTCTGGCATTCCAGCTTCACTGTTTTTCTAAAAATTATACTCTAATTCAAAATAAAGTAAGAATCACTGTAATAGTAAATTCACTTCATTTCTTGGTAAAGTATTCCAGTGATATGTTACTCTCATTGGAGTGGATGGAAAAGGTGCCTTTTTCTGTTCCACGCCAAACTTCCACTTTTGGCATGTGGATATTGTTACATATTTGCTGGTTATCTTGAAAAGTCATCTGTTACTTTCTGTAGTACACTTCAAGTGATTAAGTTACTTGTGCTTACTCTCTTTGATGCCTTAATAGTTCCAGTTTTCACATGAAGGCGTTAGGCACGGGTCCAGTCCCTTAATCAGGATCTGTTCCAAGGTTCTTCATGGTGTAGGCTAAAAATCAAGAGGCAGGGAGTCTAAGCTAGCTTTTCCCTAACTCTCAAGAGGCAGGGAGTCTAAGCTAGCTTTTCCCTAACTCTCAGTGTGACATGATGCCTGGCTTGGAGGGGCACAAAGCAGTTGGAAAACTTGCTCTATGCTTTGGTTGGGAGTTCTACATTAAAACAAATACAGCCACAGTGGAGTGCAGGCCAGTGATTTCTGCTGCTTCTGTTCTAGGCAGCAGTCTCCCTTGCATAGGTGCAAGTTGTCTTGAATGGCAAAAGAATGCCTTTCACTATTGTCACAACTTTTATATGAGCACACTCCTGGGTGTTTGGGTAGTAAAGATGAGGGTCAACAGTAAAGAATTGCATGAGATAAATAAGAAATAAAATGGCAGATAAAATTTGGTGTAAAGAGAGGTTAAGTAGTGCCTATAGGGAAAAGAAATCCAAATTTCACACAAAATGATGAACTGTTGCTGCTCAAGAGTGGTATCTTGGGGTCTTAAGAGATCATTCCACAAAAATGTCAAATCAGCACTCAGTAGCATTCAGAAAAGAAAGTTAAGAAAGAAATTGAGATCTCTGCACCCCTGTATAATCCTCTGCTCACCTAAGCCCTGATTATTGTGCAGTTCTGGTTCCCCATCACTAAAACTGTATAGTAGGCCTAGAAAAGTATGAACAAGGTTATGAAATAGTTACCATGAAGACAAGTCACTAAGGAATGGAAAAGAGACAGGTGAGGGGTGGCTATAGTGGTCTACAAAACCTGGAGTAGCATAGAGAGGGTTAGAGGAGGTTGAGCTTGTCTTCATTTCTTCAACAAGAACTGTAGGGCATCAAATGAAGACTGAGAGCAAAACAAGGTGGTTCTTCACAGAAATTAGTCAAGCTCTGGAATTCCTTGCTGTGGGATTGCAGGCAGCAAGTGAACCTACTCATGTAGGTTCAAGAGTTCAAGCAATCACAGTCAAGTTCATGGAGAGGAACTCTCCTGAGGGCTATTAAATACATAGAAACCACATATAAATCACAGCCTCACTGAAATGGAAATGACTAGATGCTGGAAGATACACATGAAGGGGAAATACGGTGTGTGCTTGTAGTCTTTCCTAGATGTCCCGTTGGGCCACAGCTGAAGACTAGTATAGAAGGGCATTTGGTCCAATCCAGCATTGTCCATTGCTTTAAAACTCCAGAATGTATTTGGAATTCCTATGGCAGTGGCATACATGTCAAAAATGGAGGTAAAGTTCTCTGCTACTGCTTTTGTTGTGCTTTTTGATTTTACTACCACAAGTCACATTAGCCTACGTAACCTCAGTGTGGCACTGGAAACTCATGTTCACCTAGCTGTCAACATAATCTGATTTCCGAGTCTGTTTGAATTTTTTCTCCCTAGCATAGAGTTCTGTCTCTTTCCATACCTTCCAGATTGTTGAACTTTCATTTGTTTGTACTGAAGTGTACACTGTTTGCTTGCATGCCGTAGACAAATAATCTAAATTGCTGTCAGTGAAATACTAGCTGTTTATCACTTTCTCAGGTTTTGTATCATGTGTAAACTTGAATTAGTTGTCTAAACAGAATGAAACTGTGAAAAGAAGCAAAAGAGCAGAAAAGATCAACAATATATCATCTGTTTAAATGCGGTCATTCTTTGTGCATACAAATAAAAAATTGGTTTAACTAGGGTTTTAAGTAAAATGTGGTGTCATCAAGAGACTGTAATTTAGTACATCCACTAAATTGTAGGAGTTGATTTTTTTCCATCAAAAGTATGTAAAGTACAAAATTTTGTCTATTTCTATTGAAAAAGTGTATGAAGCTTCTCTAGTACATCTGCAATGGAAGTATTCATACAAACTTAATTTCATGCTCATATGAATTGCAGCAAAATGGAACACTTCATTAAACAAATGTGTTTTTCCTTAAGAATTCTTGTCACATTCAAGCTATATATGACTTCAGTTTCCCTTACCGGTTGTGGAGTTATTTTTTTAAGACCGTAATTACAGGCATTGGTATTTACCTGTATTATCTAAGAAGACATGGAAGGAAACCCATCCAAACCATAATAAGTAAACAGCTGATTAAAGATCTCAGGACTTTATTTACTTTGTATTCTCTACAGGCAATTTGGAGTAGTTCTGCTGTGCTAAAGCAAGTTCAGGTTGGTAACTTAGTTAAATGCTTAAGCTGAGCAGGTTTGGGTTTTTTTTTACATGTTAAGATCTCATGAGAATCCTCATAAAGAACAAAGATTAGTGTAAGTCTTGGCCAGTATTTTGTTTCTCAATAAAATTAGATTTATCTTGTAGTTATCATAAAGCTTTTGGAATGCCTGAAGCATATATCAACACTAGTGTTTTATTTTGGATGAAGAGTGTGTTTTAGAAGAGAATCTCCTTATCATCCCCCATTGCTGTTCTTTGTTTGGATGTTTGCTTACATGGTGTATTTTAGAACAGAAGAAATTGACTGATAAACAGTGAAGCAAAGGATGCTTTTGTCATTGCAGAGGAGGTAAGCACAGCTTGTTGAGTGTGGTTAGTCTCACGGTGCAGTCTCCCAAAAAAGAACATCTGTGGAGGCCTTTTGGTCCTCTCTGCTACAGGAGTATATTGACTGTACTTGACTGTAAGGACACATTCAGGAGTACTTATAGCAGCTTCAGAGAGAGAAACAAAAATTCGTCAGAGAATAAATTTGTGTTTCATACTGAACACTGTTAGCTCCTAATGACCATACAGCTAGATGCTGGAAAGTCTGGGTAAATTCAAAGTAGCATACCTCTATTTTTGACTCCCGAGGTTGTTGAGAACACTTATTTCTTGGCAGAATAATTAGGATCTCCCAGCAGTGCTCTTAATTGATATATAGTATTGCTCAAGAATAGATATTTCTTTCTTACCTATATTAATTGACTAACACACATCAAAGCTGCATCCTCATTTTTAGCACAAATATTTTACTGGGGTTCTGGGATTTAGCTAGTACTTGCATGCAGCTTTAAGTATCACACATGAGACGTTTTGCATTCAAATTCTCAGATTATTCTCACTGAATAATCTAATTTTATGGCAGTATCATTATATAGTATTGATTCATTTACACTGTCTAATAATACAATCTCCTGCCATTAAGTTTCTTGTTATGTACTGGATGGTACAAAGTTCAACTGTTGATGATGTTGGTTGTTAACAATAACATGAATAGTGAATGGTGCTAGCATTCAGCATCGCTGTTCATGAAGCAGCATCCTGTTCTGTTGAGCCTTATAAAAAAAACTTATTTAGAAGTGTGGGTGATGCCCAGGGAGTTTAAAATCAGCAAGATAAAAGATGTAACATGGACAATAGACAGCTGTGGTCAGCATGAGAAACAGTGGCCCTAAATCCAAACTGACATCCTGGCTTTGTGAAGTTTTCTTAGAGATATATTACAGTAAAGAAAGATTCTTCTCAAGAAATTGGAAAGGAAAAAAATGAGGTTGATTTCTGGAGGCTTAGGAGGAGCTCCTTCTGAACTTATAAGAGACTTCATGAGTGAAAAATATGAAAGGACTGGAACAGGATGGTGTATGGGCACAGGAGAGAGCAAGATGCAGTATAGAATTGAGTCACTGATAAACATGAACAGGTAAGTATCAGTGTCTGTGGCATGGAAGATAAAGATAACTCCAGGATAATGCTAATTTCTTGTCTTGAGGGAAATTGTAACCTCAGACATGCTGGTAAGCAACAGAAAGCTGTGTGTCCTGGCCTTTGGGGATCTCGGTTAAACTCTTCAAATGTTTGGTAAACTCCTCACTGAGCAGAGTGTGCCCACTCTTCTCTGGGCAGAGATGCTAAAGTCATCAAAGTAATCTTTTTTGTTAAGCGAGTGCTGGAAATATGCTATTTCCACTTACAAAAGATTCTGCTGAATCAGAAGCAAATGAAAATGTCCTCTGCTGTGGGGAAGTAGAAACAAATATTTGACAAAGCAAAAACATAAGGCAAAGGAAGGAAATTACTATTTTGAAAAAATGTGAAGGATGTCATTGGGCAATGACATTCTGAGATGTCAGATGATTGTTGCCAATATTTAATGCACATTCTCAGCTGATTAAAAGAGAACCTAAATTGTGAGAGTAAAGGTCTATTCTTCATTCAAGTGAAATCCAATGATGAGACTCTGTGGGATAGTTCATCTGTTCTCCTATCTGATGTGGTTTTGGGCTTGTCTCCATACACTTGGGACAGAAATGTGAAATTTTGTGCCAAAAGCAACAGTGAACACATGTCTGCACTTGCTATTTTCTAAGTGTTACAACAGAAAAAAAAGAAACTCCTCTGAATTTTATAAGATGACTGCTTGGCAGCAAGGTGCCTCATGCTTTGTACTATTAAGAATCATCTGCCTTAGGAGCAAGCTGATGTTATAAGGAATAGAAATGGCAATTCATGAGCTAAGCATAGGCAAAACACGGGTTAGCCTCTCTTTCATTTAAGGTGAGATACCTTACTTTTATCTGTTTCATTAATTTTCACTTGTGTTTAGTCAGTTTGAGTTATGTCGCTGCAGTCTGCTAAGTGAGAAAATTTTCTCTGTGTGGCACAGCTTGTTGAAAGAAGGAGGAGAATGAGGAAGTTGAGAAGTAGACTACCTTGGTTAGATATTGTTCATATTGCAGTAAGATAGTAAATCAGGTGGTTAGTGAGGCATCTTCAGGAAACAGCTACTCCGGACTTGCTTGCTAGTAGTTACCCTGGCTTCTGCGGGCAAACAACCTTTATGTTTCCAGGGCAGCCAGGCACTAAACTTTGAGTCTGCCTTGTGGTAATGCTTTCCACATGGGGTGCTCAACTCTAAGGTAGTCTGGCAGAAATATGAACATGCACACTGACTAAAGCATAGCAGAGCTAATACTTTTGGACAGTTTCCATCCTTAGTCCAGGGAAGACAAGATATAATCCCCTGGAAAAGAACAACAGGATCACTAATGCATCACACTGGTTGAAGTGTCAGAGAGAACTGGCCCTAATGTGACTTGTTGGTGTTGATGGTCACACCAGAAGCCTCTTCCAAAGCTGAAGAAATTCAGACACCCAGAATTTAGTTCAATGAAGAGAGATGGAAGTTGAGTAATAGCAGTTTCTCTTAGTTCAGGAGTGACAGGCCCATTATTTCCTATACATAGGTATTGAATTTGATAGTCTTTAAGGCCAAGAAATACTCTGCTTGGGAAAAAGGTCTGATTTTTTGCAATGTTTGTAGTTGCTGTTGCAAGTACTCCTTTAATAAGGTAAGGAAAAAGGACTTCTGATGACATGGTAAGTTTGTAGATTTGTAATTTATGCTTGTAATTTGGTACATTTGGTTTTAGTCTTTCTTAATGCAGAAAAGCTTATGACACAATTGAGGCTTTTGACTCTACAGTTGCATACATTTGGAATCCATAGTGAGGAAATGCAGCTTTGTTGTGTTGCTAGTGTTTACATCATAATTTATTAAAAATAAGCAAAATCATAAACCTTCCTCATCTTCTACACCCATTGCTCCTTATGTAGATATCTACTAGTCTAGGAAACAAACTGATTCATTACTTGTGCATGGAATGATATTTTACAGCCGATCTCTCAGTTTGATACCAGAAACATTTTCATGAGTTAGGCTGTATACAATAGTAAGTCTATGCTGATGATTCTTCTATATTCACAAATGTTTAGAAACAGGGATGGGCTTTCCATAGAAACAGATGACATACAAAGAAAAAAATAACTTGGTTATGTTGTATATAATTTTAAGGTGATTATCAATAAAATATCTAGAATTGATTGTATAGATGTAGAACTAGAAAGTTAATTCTAAAATAATAAGAATAAACAGGCCAAGCTACATTTTGTTAGTCTTGTGCCTTTTGTGTCTGTATATAATTATATTCTACTATCTGTTAATCATTAATTACTTGGAGTAATGGAGTAATGGAGTAATGGAGTTTTCCTGTGATGAACTGAGGAAGAAAATTAAAGGTTTACAATGACTTAAATTAAGAATGTAATGCCAGAAATATTTCATAGTTATTTAATATGTGCCAGTCCCTCCTAACACTGAAACAGATTTTCTTAACAGGCTTTTTGCCTAAGGTTGGCCTCTGTTGAGACTGAAGTATTTTATAGACATTGGAAAACCTGGTTTGGAGACAGTGTACAAAAATGGATTTTAAAATTTCTGACTGTTTTGTACTTCTCATTTTTGTTGTTTGAAGCAGCTCATTGAAAAAAGTGTATTATTCCTTTCATTTACTCTTAGGTGTACCTCTCTACCCCCACCCCGCCCAAAAAAACAAACCCCACACCAACAACAACAAACCACGACAAAGGTGTTAAATCTAAACATAGATGTCAGGGCTGGAAATCCTGTCAAGCTTCTGTGAGTATTAAAACCAGTTATCATTTTTGCTTTTAATCTCTTCTGCAACATACTTGTTTTAAATTATGTGAAGAAATGAGTAGAAGAGAGTAACAAGCAGATCCTATACATATATACATGTGCCTTGTGCTTCAGATATAACTTTCTTTCAAATCTCTCAGTAATTCTGAAGATATTTCTTAGGAGTGGAGTTGCTCCTTATTTACTGCTTGCTGGCTTTCTTGCCTCTGTCATTTGCGCAACTTGTGTCTTCACAATGTCTTCACAGAGGCTGTTTTGAATTCCTTGGACTGTGGTGTAGACAGGCACCATTAGTAGAAGTTACTCTCCAAACAGGAATTCTTAACTGAGAAAAATCCTACCATAATTTGCTGTGACACCACTATTCTATTAGACTTGTCAATCAGAGTACAAACAAGTGTAGAGTGATTAAAAATTTGCAAAAGAATTACACTTTTAAAGTAATTTAAGTATGCATCTAAAATTTGTTTACACTTACTAATTTGCAAGGATTTCTCCTGAAAGGTTTGTGGCTTTCTTCCTTGTGAGTAAACTTCTGGGTGGTCTGGGAAAGCAGATCAAAACCCTACGATGTAGTTTTCATTGGAGAACTCATGCTTGTGTAATGAAAATCTGCTTTGAACAGTCATGAGTAAGTGATTGGACATCAGAAAATAAAAGTCTTTGCTTATATGAATGTTTCAAAACAATTTTTTTTTTAAGACAAAAAATGCAAAGAACACAGGATAAGCTAATAGTTTCCATTATAACTTTGTAGCTTTGAAGGAAATAATCTGAAATTTGTTTTCCACAGAAACTAAGTGGTCAATCAAGCAGAGCCAGCTGAATTCCATTAAAGATCATAAATCCTGTTCTGCCAAATAAAACCAAAAGTTCAGCCAGTCCTACTAGTGATCCTGAGGGCCCATGAGTGAGCTTTGAGGGAAAGCCTATAAGAAATAGGGTGTGATTATAGTGATCCCTTACAATGATTCTTTCCAGTGCCTGTGCGTGGTATGAAACAGAGGCCAGAATCAAAACATTCGTAGTTCCACTAATGAGTGATCCTCTTGAATTTTTTGTTTGGGTTTTTTTGTTTGTTTGTTTGATTTGTCAGTTTATTTTTCCAGTCACTCAGCACTGTGAAATCTTCTGCATTTACTCAGTGTCAGCTTCAGCTTCACCTGTACTAATTAATATTGAGTTTTACCCTCAGAATCTGTAACCTCAGTAAAGGTGTAATCTTTTGTGGATTATTTGTGGAATGGAGTAACAGATACCTGATCAAATCTGCTGCTGAACCCTCTCCTATGTGAGGATGGATCATCTAATTCCCCTGGTTTTGGTTGTTTTTTTCTTTTCTTTTAGCCGCTTCTCAATCCACAAGATTACTCTCCTACACTTTGGCTGTGATAACTTAATATCTCTAACAGCATTTGTTTAAGGACTTTGCTGAAGTGTGTCCAAGTGTATTAATGTTAGTTGTATCATGCTACCTAATGTACTTGATGACTTTCTTATAAAGGTCTGGTAGATTTGTGTGGTAGGACTCCTTTTACAAAAGCCACTTCCTATATGCTTTAGAGGACTGCAGCATACAACCAGAAAAAAACACCTGCAGAGAACTGGCATGGAAGCAGGTGCCAGTGAAGAAAAGCCATCAAAGGATGAATTCTTCCAATCCTATTATATGCAGTAGGCCTTTTGTGCATGAAAGAGTATGTCCTTTTCCTTAATGTAAAGAATTGTCATAGGATCATAGAATCATTTAAGTTGGAAAAGACCTTCAAGATCATCGAGTCCAACAATTGTCCATGCCCACTAAACCATGTCTTGGAGCACCTTGTCTATGTGCCTTATGAATACCTACACGCATGGTGACTCAACCACTTCCCTGGGCAGCCTATTCCAACATCTCACAACCCTCTCAATAATGAATTTTTTTCCTAATATCCAAGCTAAACCTCCCTTGCAGCAACTTCAGGCCATTTCCTCTTGTCCTATCACCAGCCACCAG
>JANZLQ010000079.1:42406327-42435257 GCA_026212715.1 Elanus axillaris
CTTCCCTGTAGTGAGAGGCCCAAAACTGAACACAGTACTCGAGGTGCGGCCTCACCAGTGCCGAGTACAGGGGGACAGTCACCTCCCTGCTCCTGCTGGCCACAGAATTTCTGATACAAGCCAGGATGCCATTGGCCTTCTTGGCTACCTGGGTACACTGCTGGCTCCTATTCAGCCGTCTGTCAACCAGCACCCCCAGGTCTTTTTCTGCTGGGCAGCTTTCCAGCCACTCTTCCCCAAGCCTGTAGTGGTGCATGGGGTTGTTGTGACCCACATGCAGGACCCAGCACTTGGCCTTGTTCAACCTCATACAATTGGCCTTGTCCCATTGATCCAGCTGTCCAGATCTCTCTGCAGAGCCTTCCTACCTTCAAGCAGATTGACCCTGCCTCCCAGCTTGGTGTTGTCTGCAAACTTTCTGAGGGTGCATTCAATCCCTTTGTCCATATCATTGATAAAGATATTAAACAGAACTGGCCCCAACACCAAGCCCTGGAGAACACCACTTGTGAGAGGCCACCAATTGGATTTAACTCCATTCACCACAACCCTCTGGGCTCCTCCAGCCAGCCAGTCATTTGGGCTGAAATCATTAATGCAGACTTAGGCATTACTGTATCAAGCATTTGAGCACTCATCTGTTTTGATGTTTTTCTGCCTTTGTTACAGTGACAACTTAAATCATAATGAGCAAGGTATCCCAAACAATCGAGCCTCTCTTGGTAGTGGTGTGGCACTTGGAGTAAAGTTACATAAACCAATGACATTCAGAAGTGCTTAGTACACATAAGAGCAGACATGAAACTTGAGGTCTCCATTCTTCAAGTGAGTGCTCCAACCTCCAAACTAGGAGGTGGAAGAAGTATCTCTTCTTTCTCTTCTGTTTCTGCTTAAATAATTTTGATTTTGAAAAACATTTCTGTGCTTTTTAGTCTGTCACCTCGAAAAGGCAGATGTAGATTCCTAGGCTCCATTAAATATTTGTTGTTAAAGAGTGGCATTTGTAAGTACTGGTCCACTAGAAGGGAGGTTGATTTGGCTGAGAAATCATTCACTCTTCATCTCCTGTCCCAATGTGTATAGAGCAGTTGGAATAAATGACTAACAGCAGTATGCTAGAACATATGATTTAAAATGTCAGTTCTTTGGCTCTTCCATTCATTTTTTTATCTCTTCCAAAGTAGCAGTCATCCTCAGGATAGAGGAAAATGGGTTTTCCAACCTCCCCTGTTGAAGTAAATCATTAACAAACTGGGCAAGCATTTAAGATGCATCTTCTGTCTTGTCATATTGTTCTTAACAGCACAGATTCTTCAACCAATACATCAACTTTGATGTCAATTGACAGTGTTTCATAATATCTAGTATTTTCCTCAAGAGATACAAAACCATCAAGGTGTTAGTGGAGAAAGTGGGTTTCTGTTTATTGGAGTCTAGATACTTGGATGATTTTTTTATTTAAAAAAATTAAAATGATAGGAATTTAAACGTGAGAGCAAGATTCCATTTTCCAGGGCCACTGCTGATAAAGACATCTAGAGAGGAATCGATTGTGCAGTTGGGAGTTGTGTCATAGCCTAAAGTCTCTTAGGTTAGAAGGTCTCACTACTTAACAAGGCAATGACAGTATATCTCATTCTTTTCCTCTTGCCTTTGAAAAGTCAAAACCAAAATGCAGAGTGCTCTGCTTCCCCATATTTGAGCACATGAGGGGAGAGAAAAGACTGGACTTTTCTGTGTATGGATTTTAAAAAGCTCAGTGGAGAGTAACGAACAGGAAATGGCTTTCATGAAAATGTGGACTTAACTTCTTAAATCAAGTTTGTCGGGTCTATTCATTACTTAAACAGAAAATTGAGTAAATTAAGCAGAAGCTGAAAATGCAAAATCTTCAGCGCTTGAGGAGAGAAATTGTTTTAACAGATGTCTAACATAAGATTCTCCATATCCCTGTTTGTGAATACAGGGATATTCTTGAATATAGAAAAATAACAGCAACTTTTGCATTTTGCAATCATCTTCACTTGCTTTTCTGCTGGGTACTGGAATGAATACAGCATCTCGTTCTCTATGTGAGTTGAAGGGGTTAAGGAGGAAGCATTTCAGACTGGTATAAGACTGAAGCCATGCTCACATGGGCTGTGGTGTGAGGTGTCTGAAGTGTCTTCAGAATGTAATCTCTCTGGGCAGGGACATGTTATGTTTGGCAACATTCACCTGCTGTACAACATGATGTACCCTTACAATGCTACATAAGATAATATCCAAGGAATTCACTTAGCAAGGAAATTAGACAGCTGAGTGGCTTGTCTTAGTGGGAAATCATGCACTTCCAAGGACATTGTCCTTAAAAAACAGTCCTTAGTAATGGGTGAACATCAAAGGACTTGGAGTTCATTTTAGTTCAGATAGCAACAGCATCTAAACTAATTATGTCTACAGATATGGACTGGAAATCTGGTAAAGCAGATTGTTAGATATTGTTAGATATCTGGTACTTCCTGTGTTTAAAATTTTTTAGAAATTGAAGTCCTGCATTACTTCACAATGATGGTTGATTTATTATTTCAGAAAAGATGAGAGAAGTTTGGAAGAACCAGCCTAGTATGTAGCACAGTAGAACTAAAATGTTAATCCTCAAGACTGAAATGTCAGCCATCTCATAAACTAAGATACATTTGGGGGAATCATCTAGCATATTTAGACTATTGCCAGCTGAGGCCTAAGTGTTCTTAAAGATGCACTTTTACTTACTTAAATAATTCTTTCATATTTTCCCCTATACTGGGTTAATGAGAGTACTTAATAGGTCGTATTTTAAGTGAGAAGTGATATCTTCATTTTAATGCATTTCATATGACAACCTTAATCAGAACTGAATTTAAAAAAAAACACAAACCAAATCCATCAAGACCCTTTGTTTCTGAATATATTGAGAGCTAGGCTCTGAGATGGGGAAATTGAAAACTCGGAGACATCTTTTATTATTTAGAATGGTTGTATCAGTTTTGTTCTCAATAATTTTCTTGCTGTTACACAAATAATCATACTCAGCTCTATTTGATGAAACTGTTGTTATACATCTTAATGAAACTCTCTTAAAAGTAACTGTCCACAATTCAAAACCATTTCTGCAAATAGTTTGTATCCTGTAAGTAGATTAGTAAGGCTGCAAGAGAGTGGATTCTTGAGCTGCATTGTGGCCTGTCAAATACTTTAAAAATGTCCAGCTGCTTAAAAATAAAAAAACAAAACCCAACCTGTAGAGAATGGTAGGTGAATGTTATATGTCATTATTAAGTACGAAGTGCTTATGGAGACGCAGCATTGTGTCCTGGAAGGCATTGGTGGAATCGTGCTATATTTGCCTCTTGTTCCTGTAGCATGTTGCAGAAACTTAAAGTGGCCAGAAATCACATTTTCTCCAGATGCTCTTAACATGGAGTCACCAAGAACATGAGGTAATTCTTGTTGTTTTCAAGTCTGACATTCATATATATCTTAAGAATGAGACAATATGTGATTTCATTCAAGGTACCAACTGATAGCATATGCTGTCATGTATTTTCTTTATTCATATCAGGATTTGTGGTGTCAGAAGTTCACCAGGGATGGAAAATGGTGTATAGAGACCAGCTGACACAATCTCATTCCAGGAAAACAATTTGTTTTCAAGAAGGGCTTAATTTATTGGCAGTTTTGGTACTTCAGATATGCAGAGACAAAGCTACTGCTTTGCCTAGAGCTGTTTGAGAAGAAACAAGCAATATTTCTTATTTTTCTTGTATATTATGTTTTTATGGCACAGTCCTGGGAAAGAAAGATATTTTTATTTTTGAGATGCTCCTGGTTCTATCATAAAGTCGAAATCATCTGGATCTTGTCTCCAGCTGCCTGGGAGGCAGAACCTCTATACACTAATTTAAGAAGTTGGAGCTAGAGTGCAGGAGCACCAAATTGCTCAATTCTTGCAATTTTGGCGTACTGTAAATATCTAGAACTGTTGTTCATAATTATTCACTGCATAACTTCCTTTGTACAATGCATTCTCTTTCTCTATAATACCAGAATTTTCTGTTTCTGAAAGGTTGAGATATTTTCTGGTAGAACTGCAGGAATAAATGAGAGGAAATTAATCTTGCAGTTTCAGTGTTTACTTCCTCAGAATTTGCTATCTTAATAGGTGGAATTTTTTTAATTTTTTTTTGCAGTGGTGAGGGGGAGTCTAGTGTACTTGCACCAAACTGTAGAAATTAGACATCCACATTCTTGTCTTTTTTTTTGGGTGTGTGTGCATATGCATGTCTTTGGTTGGTTGCAGAACCATTTTGTGATGTCTTTGGTTGGAGAACCATTTTGTGACCCCAGTAGCTCTTACATACGTAGTAGTCACATCTTTAAAAACTTTTGTCCTTCACCTGCCAGTTTCTCCTGTGAAAAATCCAGTGTTTTAAATCTGTGCACTTCAGAAGTAAGAAACTTTATGCAAGTTCTGTCTGAAAATTTGTTTTCTTGGACTAATAGTTGAATTTGTTGCTTTGCCAGAAGATCATTCTTTCATCTTAATGCTTGCATTTTGATTTGTTTTCTTTCCTGACTCTGAATTCACTAATTGAGACTTCCTCAGCCTAGCAAATCTCAAAGTAGTCTGTATCAACAGGAGTCCCACCTCTCCTACCACTAGAAAGGTTTGTTCTACACACAGGGCTGTATAGAACAGAGATGCAGGCTTTTGGCTCTGTGAACCTCATTACTTCCAAGGAAGGAAACCAAGGCATGGATGAATTTCCTATTCTTAGCCAGCTGCATTCTTGTGTTTTGTTTCGATTTGAGATCAACTTTATCTAATCACAAGTTTTTGCCCTGAATTTGCTTCCTTCCTTTCAAGAATCTGCATGTGTTGTACCTCCAGAGAACTTTATTCATGCTTTTTCCGAGTCATTATAAATCTGAAAGAACTCCATTACAGTCACTGGTGGAATATGTGTATAAACCAACCAAATAGCAAAATCCCCCAGTAACTTTCTCCCTAATTTGAACACATATAAAGCAAGTATCATTATTTAGAAACTTTTTTTTCTTTGTGGAACTTGTTTTTTAATGTGACTAATTAATGAGGTTTTTCTATTGTTTTATAAGGCTGGAATAAGTCAAATAAGTATTAAGTCTGGTTTCTTAAGCAAGAAGTATTCTGTGATCACGCTAATGTGCATGGCTGACTTTTTTCACCCCTTGTAACTTTTAAAGCCATTGACATGTGTCAGTCAAAGTTACAGAGGAGAGACATCTCAAGGGTAATTAGGTTCTGACAGGTTTTGTGACAAAGGTGGCTGGTTAAAGGAGAAAATTGTTCCAAATATATTGCTGTAGGAAAAGGAGGTGGCGGAAAAGTATTGGGCAGAAGAAGATACACAAGGCATGTGCGCTTGTGCCTGACAACTGAAGAAGTATGAACACTGCATTGCTGCAGAACTCGGAGGCACATTTTGTTAGCTTTTGTGTGCTTAGAGGTATTCCTCTGACTTAACCTTTGAAACATTGATAAAGATTAATTCACATCTTCAAGGTAAAATTGGTTGCCTTTCCTCATAATATACTGTGAGTAAATCAGAAGATATGTACAAGGTTAGCTGGATTAAATTTGGTAGCCCAAATTAGTCTATGTTCCAGGGTTAATTAATCAGAATTATTTGTTCAGCAAAAGAGACAGTTTCTGTTATGGATATATATTTGTGTATTACTGAAGGGAATGAAAATTGTTTAATTCTTTTCTTTTAAGCACTGCCTGGAAATGCAGATAGAGAAGTAATCTCATTAATTTGTCATGCCAGTTGACTTAACAGTGGTATGTTATGCATTACTTACTATAAATGGTTGTTCAAGGCTATTCTTTTTATTAGGATTTGAAACAGCACTGATTGAAATCTGTGTAAATGCTGGAATGTAGTAGGTCCAGTGTAAGTAGAGGAAAGGTAAGAGTAAGTAATACCATAATGTGTTCACTTTAAAAAATTTCTTTCTTTTTCTGATTTTCTGGAAGCCATACTTACACAAGAAAATCCTCAAGAAAAATAAGATAAAGTTTCTAAATAAATCTAGTAAAAACAGGATACAGATATATGAAATGGATTCTTTTTATCATCATTTTAGTATATGATTGAATTAAACTGTAGATTTTGGCATCACAGACAAGTAGACAAATTTTCCTGAATAGAACCTGTTCCTCAAATAGCTGTCATCTTCTTGACATAATCTCTGCTCAAAATCACTTCAAAGGGAGTAATTGGAGAACAGAGAATAGACAATCTGGGGGTTTCAGAGAAGTTTGTGAGGGTAAAGCCTAAGAAGCAAACATCTCAAATATTTATTTGCAGTATTAATAGATAATATTAGTGCATTGCCCACATGTGAAAATACAATGGCATCATATGGTATGTTGTGACCTTTCAAGAAAATTTACTTTTTCACTTTTTCTCTTCTTGTAAAAGCTGCATGCTCTTGAAAAAGAATAGGGTATTATCAAATGAATGACTTCTATCTTTTGTCCATTTCTCTTCCCAATAACCTGGAAACTTCTCTACTTCTGATCACATCTGTATCAAAGAGGGAATAATTTTTTAAAAATTGAGCAATTCAGCTAAGTTGAAATATAATTCACTGATGTGTAGTCAGATTTCCACTTGATATCTCCACATTTCACTATTACAACAACAGATCGGCAGCAGGGTAAAACTAACCTGGCTCAAGGAGAATGTCTTGTGAGAATGCCAGTGTTTGCCATTTGTGAATGATAAGAAGCACCCTTTCTGTGCTGTTTCAGTCCTATTGCATGTAGTGCTGACTAGGCCAGAAAATGATGAAAACCCAACAGAACTGAGATTCATTAAAGGTAGGCTGAGAAATTGCAGTCAAGTGTTATTTCTGAAACCTGGTAGGAGATTAAGAACCCCAAATTCTCCATAAAGAAGCATGATAAGCAATCTCATAAGTCCACTCAATGAATTAGAGAGACTAGCTGAGTAAAAGAAAGGAGAAATGGGGTAATTTTATACGGGGTGTATAAAAGCCTGAATGAATGGTGCAGAAATCAATTTGATATCTCAGTGCTCAGATTTCTGAGGTTATAAATAATGAGGTTGCACTGAATGACATGAAGTATTTTATAAAATAGGCTCAATTAAACAGTTTTGGTTTTACTTGGACAAATATGGCAGGCTGTATTTAGGAACAAAGAATGTTGAACTGACTATATTCAAAAAAGAATTAGGAATAAGAGTAGATAACTGGTTGAATATGATGTTCTATATTGCTGTAACAGAGAGAGACACCTCAATTTTGTATGTACAATGAGGGGAAACACAAGCTGCAGAGAGAAGGTATTACCTTGCTAAGTGGTCATCTAAACTATCATGCTGCTACAGAAAACTTGCTTTCAGTTCTGCTGCTAACACAGGAATTAAAAAAAGATTTGAAGGATTGATCTAATTATATAAAGCATACCTTGTTTGTATACTGCTTGTTATATACTGATTGAGGAAATCAGTATTGTCCTATTGATAGCAGAGCAAATCTGAACTGCTTTGACCTCACTAATGGCTTCTCTGTCACTTTAAGTATTCACATAAAGGTAGAATAACAACTTATATAAAGAAATTACATGTCAAGCTGAAATTACGAGCATGAGCAGTAAAATGATTGCTGTTATTACCCGATAGGAAATCAGGCTTAGGTAGGTATGCATGCTTTCAGAGGAAAAACCTGATAAGTGGGCAAAGTGTGCTTTTAGGAAGAAAGCTAACGAAACCAACTCCCCCTTGGTATATTTTAAATTTTGTGATTTATTGTGAGTACCGATTTTTAGGTTAGTTACATGATTGTAATGTGCTGATTTATTAAGAACATAAACATTGCCTGTTAGTCCTTATTTAATGTATCTGAGAAACTTTCCCCACAGCCCCCCAGATACCTGGAAACATAGGGATGGAGTTTGTCAAATGCATTTCTCACCCAATATAGAATAATAGAATTGTTTATGTTGGAAAAGACTCACAAGATCATCAGGTCCAACCATTAACCTAACACTGCCAAATTCACCACTAAACCATGTTCCTAAGCATCACATCTACATGTCTTTTAAATACCTCCAGAGATGATCACTCAACAGCTTCCATGGGCAGCCTGTTCCAGTGCTTGACAACCCTTTTGGTGAAGACATTTTTCCTAATATCCAAGCTAAACCTCCCTTGCAGCAACTTCAGGCCATTTCCTCTTGTCCTATCACCAGCCACCAGACAGAAGACACCAGCACCCACCTCACTACAACCCCCTTTCCAGTAGTTGTAGAGAGCAATAAGGTTCCTCCTCAGCCTCCACTTTTCCAAACTAAACAGACCCAGTTCCCTCAGCCACTCCTCATAAGACTTGTGCTCCAGGCCCCTCACCAGCTTGGTTGCCCTTCTCTGGACACGTTCCAGCAACTCAGTGTCTTCCCTGTAGTGAGAGGCCCAAAACTGAACACAGTACTCGAGGTGCGGCCTCACCAGTGCCGAGTACAGGGGGACAATCACCTCCCTGCTCTTGCTGGCCACAGAATTTCTGATACAAGCCAGGATGCCATTGGCCTTCTTGGCCACCTGGGCACACTGCTGCCTCCTATTCAGCCGTCTGTCAACCAGCACCCCCAGGTCATTCTCTGCCGGGCAGCTTTCCAGCCACTCTTCCCCAAGCCTGTAGTGGTGCATGGGGTTGCTGTGACCCAAGTGCAGGACCCAGCATTTGGCCTCATTGTACTTCATACAATTGGCCTCAGCCCATTGATCCAGCCTGTCCAGATCCCTCTGTAGAGCCTTCCTGCCTTCAAGTAGATCAACACTCCCACCCAACTTGGTGTTGTCTGCAAACTTTCTGAGGGTGCATTCAATCTCTTTATCCAGATCATTGATAAAGTTACTAAACAGAACTGGCCACAGTACCGAGCCCTGTATGTGTCATAGCTAAAAACCAATCCTGACCTTGTTTGAGTATGTTGCTTCCAGTTACGATGTGGTTTAGTTAGTCCACACACCTTTTGAAAGCAAGTCTTTTGATACCAATGTTGAACTGCAAGCTCATTGCTAACACTTATGTTAAATAAATACACTGAGTAAAATATGAAAGAAGTTAGTCTATTTGGTTGCTCTTGTTCTTAGAAAGGCAAATGAAAAATTTTGTTTCCATGACTCTTTGTAGTGTCAGAAAGGTTACCCAAAATTGTCAATACATTTGTGAGACAATTCCCCAGTAGGCATCAGCTAAGAATACCGTGCAAAGTAACTAATCACACAACTGATCTTTTATATATATATATCTGTTCACACAAAAGTGTGATTAATAATCACAGGCAAACATACCCAGATAGCCAGGATGTAAGGTAAATTTCCTTGGGTTTACTTCCAGAAAGATGATGAGAGCCCTAAACATCTTTTTTTAGTGATTAAACTAAGTAACAAAGCCAAACTAAGATATGCGTTGTTCTGAGGTGCCTATTTACTTGTTCATGTTTAGTCTTACCTCTAGAAATGTTTTATTTTTCCCTGTGCACCTTTAACTTACTTCCAGGAATGTTGGTGTCACAATCCAAAGATGGGACATAAAAAATAAAAAAGACATGGAGGTCTTAATCCCTCTAATTCCAATGATCACAGATTAAAGAAATAGTGTGTGTTTGTAACTTCTTGTTTTCATCAATCATAAAAATATCAGATATTAAGGATCTGAATGGTCTAGGAAAAACTATTACTAGTTGATATTCCATTCGAAAAAAATAAATAGTAAGGACAATCTCTAAAGAGAATAAATTTCTTTCTTTCCTATTTGGAAAAAGCCTCAAGAGTCCATTTATTTATGTCCTCCTCCACAGCAACATAAGCTCCATTGCTTTAAATCTTGATATTCATATAACTTGTTCTTAAATATCTCCAGTAATGCAAACTGCTTTGCACACTCTTCCAGGGTTTATCATTATCATTTTGTCATATCCATTATGATCAGACAGAAGGGTTATTTCCTCCTCTACTGTGATGACAGCAGCTCTCCCTTTCTTTCTTTTTTTTAAAAAAGCAGTTACTGTTTTTTCTCATATTTGGATTAAATAACTATGTCATTTTATCTGTTGATGCTTTTATTTTCTCCTTTGGATGCTCTGATAGTTCACAACACTCTTAAAGTGCGTGTTGAGAAGCAAAAGTAATACGTCACTTGTGGCCTTGTCATATTAAACAAAATATAGGTTGTAATGGACTCTTGTGCTTTCCATACAACTTGTGCTCTCATACATCTATCTCTCTGTTGTTTTTTTATTTTGTTTTGGAAAATGGTATTTCTAATTTTTATTCAGTTTGTCAGCCTGTTCAACTTCCAGATCATTGTTTGAAAAATTTCTTAGTTGTCTTTGTGCTAGAAAGAAATTTCCAGGAAAATTGCTAGTAATTGCATAGAGAAGTAGCAGTGGCAAGTGGTCCATTGGACCCTTCTGTTGCAGCTGGTACCTGCAACCTAGGACATAGGATGTCAGAGTGAAAGACACTTTCAGAAGGGACTCACCAACAACTAACATCTTTGGTTCCCTCCTGCAAGTGGTCATTGCAAATCTCAAAGCCTTCATGCTATGCAGATTGTCTCTATTGATCTTGAAAGCTGTATTTCTGTTGGTGAGATAAATATTGCCAAGGAATGGAAAAATTAATTTTAAGGAAACTACCAATATCCCCACGCCCAACCACAGTTCTTACTTTTGAGAAACAAAAACTTGGCCCACTGTGCAAGCCCTGAGAAAAATTACACATGCTCTTAATTTTGAACTTGACAGCATTACTAGCGTGCTGAAAATGAAGCTTCTACTTAATCTCACAAACAAGATTTCAGTGATCATGTACCTTAACAGGAAGCAATGTTGCATTCGCAAGTATGGACTCTGTGTCCAGCAGGACTGAAGATTTTAACACTGCATATATTTTCTATGACAATGAAAAGGAAAAGTTAACATGTAAAACCCACTGGGATTAACAGACGACTAGAAAATTTTGTTACATGAGAGACATTTTAGTTCCTTGGTAGAGAGGCACTTTCTCCTTCTAGATTACACTTCTTTCAAATTTAGTTCCCCTGCTCTTTTCACCCTCCTGAATTTTCCTCTTCCAAAATGTTCTTTCACTTAGAAATTAAACCAACCTTCATATACTCAACTTTTGTCTCTTCGTCTGATGGTAATTGGGAGGTACTGGCAATGGCAGCAATGTATACATTTCATGTACAGCACAGCTAGTTGTTAGCTTCCTTTTCCTTAGTTTTAAGGGTTTATATTCAGCTCCTCCTGTCCCCAAAATATGTAAACAAAGCACTCATAGGTAAATGTGTAGCTAACTTTAGAAGTCTTTTAGTGTGTGCTTTTCCTCAGTAATAGAGGTTGAGATAAGAAAACTACCATTCCTCAACCAGAGGAGCTATAAGCAATGCTTTTAATTCAGCAAAACTTAAGAACGTTGCTGGTACTGAAAGGAGATTGACTTAAGCATTTGGTTCCAATTCAAAGAATTTTCAGAACAGCAACAAGCCAACAGAATTGAAATTCACATAACTTCTATTTGTAAATCAGTAACTTCTACTAAACTTAATATATGATCCGGCAATAGCAGCTTCCTAGCCCTATTGTAGTGAATTTTAAAATCTTAGTGGGTTTTGTGGTTTTTTTCCCCGTTCTATAATTTCTCTTTTTATTTCTTTAGAAACACACACACTGTACTCGTTATCAAGTTAGCTGATGGGACTGTTTCAAAAAATGAGATAAAAATGAATGCAAACATGGTTTTAGTAAAACACAATGATTTCCAAAATATATTACATTATACTCCCCAGAAGTTCCATTTATAGGAATAACAATGGTATGAAGAAGAGGCAAGTATCTATTTGCATATTTCTACATATCTTGTAGCGAGATATAACCTGTATTTCAGTGGCACTGCAAAAATAAAAATGGTTAGAGCTGTTAAAATGGGTTCAGTAATGCTCACAAATTCCTATTCACCTCCGTTTGCTGTGAAGAACCTGCTATATCTTCCAAGTATAACTTTTACTGGAGCATTCTGTAGTTTGTTTTGCCCAGCCAAATGAGGAAGGACCTGGGGTATGAAAGTGAAGTGCAAAGACCATAAAAAGCAAGTGCTTAGAAAAATAGGAGCATCATAGGTTCTCACAGCACTTTTAAAAAATAACTACACCTTCAGTAGTTGTTGCTTCAAACCAGACTGCTCTTCTCAGAAAGCTTTTTAAAAGAGTAATAACCCAGGTTGTGGGTGAAGAAATAATTATGTGCATAAATTCAGGCCTTGTAAATATAAAGAGCTTCATAAGGTAACACACAGAGCCATTCTTGGCTTCTATTTAACATTTAGTTTCCTAAGGAACAGGACAGAGCTGCGAGGTCTCAAATCAAATATAATTTTTTTCCAAGTGTGGAGATTCAGACCCTCCAAAAAGAAGCTTTACTGAAATAATCAGTTCTATGCATTTCATGTAACAGCTGGAGATAGTATTTGTTCATACATCTAAAAAAATGACAGTTCTTGCTTGTGGTGTTACCCATTTATTGTTTGGCAAAGATTTGTCCTTACTACAAGTTGCATTTAATATTATATCCATTCAGCTATCATTTGTGCATTTTTCTTGGCACTTTCACAAAAAGGTGAGAAAGCTGCTTTTACCCAGGAGTATTACCATGTGAAGTGAACAAGGCATATTCAAGACCCCTCCTGATTATTTTGTTTCTTTTTAGCATATCTTTTTGATGAAAATAGATTAGCAATTGAACCTTGAAATGTTGCTTGTTATACATCATCAGTTGCCCTTTAATTGCAGAATTGAGTTTTATTTCCAGTAGAGAATAATGTAATAGATTTTTAAGAGACTAATAGATTTTTAGTATTCTAAGCAGCTTAGACACAGGTTTTGAATGTATTTGCCAAACAATTTTGCCACTGTCATGGTTTAATGCCAGCGAGCAACCAACACCACGCAGCCGCTCACCCCTTCCCCCCCACCAAGCGGGATGGGGGAGAAAATCAGGAAAAAAAAGTAAAACTCATGGGTTGAGATAAGAACGGTTTAATAGAACATAAAAGAAGAAAGTCATTATAATGATAACAACACTAATAAACACAGCACTGTACCAGCTACCAGGAAGACACTTAACTCTATCCCAGCTGAAACCAGGACACTTTCCATGATCAGTTTTCTTTCCAGGATCATATGGGGTTTTTTGGTTTTGTTGTGTAGCGTGGGATTTTTTTGTTGTTGTTTTGTGGGGGGGTTTTAATGGAAGAAGTATATTGTCCTACTTCTATTGTATTCAAAATTACTTACCCTTACTTTATCATCTGTATTCTTTTCTTCACCTGCACCATGTCATCAGGAAGCAGAGGTCTACTTAAAATAAATCAACCTGATTGTAAGTTAGGTAACTTCAGAATAGGGATTTTGAATAGAAAAACGTTACAGCACTTCCAACGTCACTTTTGCTCTTCCTGCTTATACTGTGTTTAGATAGACCATAATGTGCTATACATATTTTAATTGAGTGAATTCTGGAACTCATTTGTTGCTTGTATTCCATTAAAAAAATAAATTGTGCCAATACCTGATGTTATAAACATGTACTTGTGCTGTTTTGCATTTCCCCTCTTTGTTCCTTGGTCTGGTCTGTAATGACTGTAGATTTGTTTTGTTTTCTTCTCATCTTAGTGAGCCCTTTGTGTTCTTTCTGTAAAGCACCTACTGCTTATGTATTACAATGCTGCATATTTCCACACATCTCTTGGGCTAACTTCTTAGTATTAAAAGCGAGAATTCTATATAATTCCACTCTTGCTTTGAAGGAAATGAAAACTAAATTTCTAGTGTTCTTCTGAGTTGCAGAGGAAGGTTTTAAAATATGACCCTGTGGACTTGAAACACTGTGGTCCACTTCTTGCCAAAATCCCATTGTAGTTTCATGATATTTAAACTACTTTTGTGCTATGCAGTTGGCAATGCCAAAACATATTTGTTAAAATGAAAACTTATATTATTACTAAGTGTTATCAAGTTTTAATAACCCCTTTCTACAAGTCCTAGTGGTGGGGTTCTACAGCAAAATAAAAAAAAGCCCTGTGAGCCTTGTGGGGCATCTTACGTCACCCAGTCACCCTTTATAGTGTTCAGTCAGAAGGAAAATTTTATCAGATGTCAAACTAGCTTAAAGAGCTATGGCTGGTTAGAAAATTCATTTAGCTTTCAAGGTTTGTGACAAGATTCAAAGGCCACTTTTTTGCAATAATCAGCAAAAATCCATCAGTGGGTCAGATACAACAACTGAAAAAAAAAAAAGTCCTGATTAGCAGAACTGGTTCTTATTATGTTATGGAAGAGCTGCGTATAGAGTTTGGGGACTTCATTTTGCCATGGCTTACAGATTTTCAGTTCAGTTGTGATTAGTGTTTGTGTTGACCGTGACTACAATATAGAAATCTGCAAATAAACTACAGCTAGTATCAATGTTTGACAATCAGTGTTACTTAAAACTAGATGTAAAACAAACAATCCATTCCCAATTATAATCCTATTTTACACTGATATGTTTTATCATGTCAACACAAGTTTATAGAAAAATAATTTACCTCAATTATTACAATAGTCAGAGGCTGAAATAGGTGGCATTGCTCTGGTTGTTACTTATGATGAATGTTTGCTGTAAGTGGTAAATTGTCACACAGATGCACACATGCACACACACTCAAACAAAACCCTGCAACACATGCCTTTTAGTTAAAATGGTGGTATTTCCCAGTACAAAAAATACAGGACTCTCCGGTTGCCCAGTTTGAAGGATTTTCTGCTGCTTCTAAGGAAAACTTAGTATGTTTCAAGTTTAATACCCTTTTCCATTAGATCCTGGCTGGATTATTGTACACAGTCTCCTAAGATTACTCCTTACAAATTTGTCCTAAAGACTGCATTTTAAGAAAACTGAAATTTCCTGTATCTTGCTTTCATGTCTTATTATCCACCCATAATTCATACCAAAGTTATTTTTTATTAGTAACATGCCTGTTTACTGAAGATGAGGAAGGCATGATGCATTGTGGCTTAACCCCAAGCAGCAACTAAGCACCTCACAGCCACTCACTCACTTCTTGCCCACCTAGTGGGATGTGGGAGAGAATTGGGGAAAAAAAAAAGGTAAAACTCATGGCTTTAGATAAATACAGTCTAGTAGGACAGAAAGGAAAAAAAAATAATGATGATGATGATAATAAAATTACAATAATAATAATAATAAAATCAGAATATACAAAATAGGTGATGCACAATGCAATTGTTCATCACTCACTGACAGATGCCCAGTTTGTTCCCAAGCAGCGATCCACCCCCCTGGCAAACTCCCCCAGTTTATATACCGGGCATGACATCCCATGGTCTGGAATACCCCTTTGGCCAGTTTGGGTCAGCTGCCCTGGTTGTGTCCCCTCCCAACTTCTTGTGCCCCTCCAGCCTTCTTGCTGGCTGGGCATGAGAAGTGGAAAAATCCTTGACTTAGTATAAACACTGCTTAGCAACAACTGAAAACATCAGTGTGTTATCAACATTCTTCTCATACTGAACTCAAAACATAGCACTATACCAGCTACTAGGAAGACAATTAACTCTATCCCAGCTGATACCAGGACATCGTGGAATGATACTAAAATCACTTGGTGCTTTAAGTAATTTTTCACTTCATTGTAGGATTTCTTTCCTTTGAATTATAGGCATGAGACTAGCTGTTAGTGTTGAACTCTAGTTGTTATATACTATGAAAATAAAGATTAATCTGAATTACCTTCCAAAAAAAGATTTTTCCTGATGTCACATGGCATTTGGCCACATAAGGGGACTGGCATTTGCAGACATAGACATGAAATATTTCTTTTCACAAGGACCTGATACCAAAGCTGGTTTTGCAGCTACAATTACATGAAGCCCTCTTAGACATGGGCAAAGTTTTAGCATGGAATGAAGCCCAAGTCAATCCGAGTCAAAACGCTGTGATGGTTATTTGCATGTCAGTGCCCATTATTTTCTTTAGAAAATGGTATCTGTTCTGTGACTTTAGTGAATTGAAGGAAGCATTAGTCATAATCCAAATTATTCTGCACATCTTTCACCAGATAAGATTGAAAATAGGGCGAAAAGTTACTTGCCTCATACACAGTGCCTGAATAAAGTATGAACCACAGGTAAAGCTCTTCCTACATTGTTCTAGATCAGCATGAACATTTGATGTAATAGTTACAGAACAGTAAAATTCATTCAATAGACAATATTACTTATCTTGCTAAAATAGTTAGGCTGTGTAAAATTAAGGTAGAAAAAAATATGGATTACGTTGTATCTGTAAAGAATCTACAAGAAATACTAACAGGAATGTTTATACCATGATGCATTTTAAACTATTATACATTGGTTACCAGATTGCAGTGTAGCAGTAATTAGAACAGTTATGTTGAAAGCTTTTAGCTACTATTTAAAAAAAATAGTTTTAATAAAAATTAGAAGATGGCATTTGGGTTTGTGTAACAGAATACCCATAAAATCAAAGATCATTCCAATTATGGAGAATTTGCTCAGGCATTTATGACTGCATTGTAAGTCTTTAATATGAAAACTCAGCAAAGTAGTATATTCACCACATTTGGAGACTTACAATATTTAAAATTAATTTGAACTGAGCAAGGAGAAATTGCTTTTGTGGCATTAGGCTTTATGTTAGATGGTTTTGCAGTTGCCCATGATAACTTAAAAGACCCCATAACTACAAAAGTTCTGTTTTCTGACTAATCTTTATCTCTAGATTAACAGGTCTAGCAGTATTGAGATTTTCCCAGTTCAGACCCAAGAATTGACTTCCCTGGATTCCAGCCAGATCTGTATACAGCATTACTATTTGTGACTTAAAGAAGAGGTCATGAAGAAAGGTTTCCATTTTTAAAGAGGATGTAAGTTAAAACCTAGATGGTATCTAGCAATGTACTGAAAAGGTGTTGACAAACTGAATTTATAGTAACCAATTTGTTATATTCCAAATACTAAATAAGTTAATTTATTTCAATATTAAATGCATTTTACAACAATACTTTTCCAGACCATTAAAGGTATCAGCAAACACCAGTGTATAACCAGTTGAACAGTTACAGAAGAGAACACTTCCAGTCGTAGGATGGCTTGGGTTGGAAGGGACCTTTCAAGCTCATCTAGTCCAACTTTCTTACCATGGGCAGGGACCTCTTTCACTAGGTCAGGTTGGTCAAAGTCCCATCCAACTTAACCTTCAACACTTCCAGGGATGAGGCATCCACAGCTTTTCTGGGCAACCTGTGCCAGAGGCTCACCACCCTCATAAAAAAATTTCTCCCTTATGTCCAAGCTAGAATCCACCCTCTTTCAGTTTAAAACCACTGCCCCTTGTTCTGTCACTACAGACTCTGGTAAAAAGTCTCTCTCCACCTTTCTTATAAGCCCCCTTTGTATATTGAAAGGCTGCAATAAGGCCTCCCTGGAGTCTTCTGTCCTGCAGGCTGAGCAACCCCAACTCTCTCAGCTTTTCTGCATAGAAGAGGTATTCCATCCCTAGATCATTTTGTGGCCCTCCCCTTGACCCATTCCAACAAGTCCATGTCTTTCCTGCACTGAGGACCCCAGAGCTGAATGAAGTACTCCAGGTGGGATCTCAGCAGAGTAGAGGGGGAGAATCACCACCCTCAACCTGCTGGTCATGCTTCTTTTGATGTAGCCCAGGATGCAGTTGGCTTTCTGGGCTGTGAGCGCACATTGCTGGCTCATGACCAATTTTTCATCCAGCAGTATCCCCAAGTCCTTCTCCACAGGGCTGCTCTCAATCCCTTCATCCCCCAGCCTGTTTGCACGGGTCCACCTCTCAAGCCTGTCAAGGCTGCTCTCAATGCCATCCCTTCCCTCAAGTTTATCAACTTTACAACTTGCTGCAGAATGATAGATCCTTTCATAGGCCTTAAAAGCAAAAATTACATTTATCTTTGCAATATCTCTTAATGCAGAGAGCAAAGAAAAATTATTTCTTTCCGTAGAGTAGTACCTTGGCTGTATCTCACTGAGGCAGGCATTATAACAGAAGGTGGCTTGTAGGAGTTTGGTGCCTGCTTGATGACTCTTTATGCTAGGTCAGCCTCTGGCTTGTCCTGAAAAAAACAAACCAACAAACCAATCAGAAGTTATCTTTACTAAAGAAAGTATCTAGAATTTTAGAAACATTGCCGCTGTTATAAATTGGTATTAAAATTTAGTGAGCTTAAAAATAGTAGTTTTAGAGTTCCTTCTGACCTTTGCCAAGGTCCCCTTTAAAAAGAAGAATCACACCTGGATGACAGCAGGCAAGACCAACTTGGTTAAAACATTCAGTAGCAGTCATCTGACTTGAAAAATAAAATGCATTCAAGGATTAAACCTGCTTATTTTATCCTAGGTTCCTGATGCTTAGTGTCATTGATGGGAAGAGTATAATAAAGAAAGGGGAGGCTGCATGCCAATAGCAATCCTTTCTCACAAAAGTGTAATCATTTAATTGATTAGGAGAGTGCTCAGATGAACAAAGAAGTGGAAGTGGATAAAGTGACAATGCTGGAAAGAAAACAAGTTGAAGCAATCAAGAAGCTCTGGGAAGACCCAGGAATTCAAGAATGCTACGACAGATGGAGGGAGTACCATCTCAGACTCTGCTAAGTAGTAAGTACACTGCAAATTAGAAGAACAAGCCAGACTTAATGACTTAATGAAGTTAATTATAGAATCATTAGAAAAGACCTGCAAGATCATCAAGTCCAACCATTAACCTAACACTGCCAAAGTCACCACTAAACCATGTTCCTGAGCACCACATCTACATCTCACTTCAATAACTCCAGAGACGATCACTCAATGGCTTCCCTGGGCAGCCTGTTCCGGTGCTTGACAACCCTTTTGGTAAAGACATTTTTCCTAATATCCAACCTAAACCTCCCCTGGTGCAACTTGAGGCCATTTCCGCTCATCCTATCACTTGTTACTTGGGAGAAGAGACCAACACCCACCTCACTACAGCCTCCTTTCAGCTAGTTGTAGAGTGTGATAAGGTCCCTCCTCAGCCTCCTTTTCTCCAGACTAAACAGCCCCAGTTCCATCAGCCACTCCTCATCAGACTTGTGCTCCAGGCCCCTCACCAGTTTGGTTGCCATTCTTTGGACATGTTGCAGCAACTCGGTGTCTTTCCTGTAGTGAGGGGCCCAAAACTGAACACAGGAGTCAAGGTGCGGTCTCACCAGTGCCGAGTACTGGGGAACAATCACCTCCCTGCTCCTGCTGGCCACACTATTTCTGATACAAGCCAGGATGCCATTGGCCTTCTTGGCCACCGGGGCACACTGCTGGCTCATAATGAAGAGATAGGTTCACTCTGATTTTATTAGTTATACCTGTGTCTCTGTTGGCCTGTGGTACACAACAAATTTTAAGCTGCAAACTAATTTCAGACTTTCTGAACATACTGGAACCATCATCCCTCCCAGTTCTGAGGTCAACACAGCTGGTATGTAACTGAGTTTCCCTTGGGGGAAATAATGAAAAACAGCTGTACAAAATATATTGACAACAAGCTGGGAGGACAGACAGTTCAGTTAATGAAAAGCTTAGAATATAAATAAGAATGAAGATAAGTCTCTCCCCAGTTTTTAAAGAATTTAATTGTGAAAAAATTATTATTTCATGAGAACAGAAAATTTACATTTCTGTTTCTGTCAAAGTTGAGAAGTAACAGGGTTAAATTTCAGCAGCAAACATTTAAGTTAGGCATTTATGGTAAACTTTAACTATGAATGGTTACTCATAGGCAGTCTGTTCCTGCACGTTAAGTATTACCAGTTCTTGACAGATGTTTGTCTGCCTTGTTCTTAAATAATCCTGTTGGAGAAGAAGGATGCCACTTAATGGTCTACAGTAGCCTCATTTTCTAAGAAATCAGCTACAATTGAAAACCAGTTTTATTTTAAATTTTATTATATATTCCTTGTACTGTTAATTACAATTGAGTTCTCAATAACACTTCGCTACATTGCTGGAGAGGCAGAATTTTCTTAAGAGAAATTTTTTCTGAGTGAGTGATAACATTAAGTGTGAGAATTTTTTATTTTGGTGCCCAAGTGTGATGGATATTTGGGCAGCAAAAGGAGAATACATCGACACCCTCCCTCTTCCACCGAAGGAAAAGCTGGGAATTAGTGCTTAAATAAAGGAAGGTTTGCACTACAGCTGTATTGTATTATTAGGAATACGCCTTACACTTTTTGTAGGCCTTGTTAGGATTTTGGCTGGTCTAATGTTGCCTTCTAGTGGTGAGAAGATAGATTGCAGAGTGGAATACCAGGCATCTTGAGTCTTGCTCACACACTGCTCATTTATTGAGGCACAGGAATGTCACCCTAGAATTTAATCCCAGCCATGAAAGGCACAGCAGTCTTGTGAAACTAAAGAGGGTAAAGTTAAGTTTGACTGCATGAGCACACGAGAAATTAAATGCATTATCTTTTATATTAAAAATGTATAAGTTTGAAGCATTCATGTTTGCAGTGCTTTCTACTAATTACATTTTGAATTCTGTCCATCAACCTTTCACAGTTGTGTGCAATATTAGTATCATGGATGAAGTGACAGGGGATAAGGTACTGTTGGTGAACATTATGGCTAGGACTGATATTTATATTTGTGTTCAAATCTTAATTCTGGTGTTTATTTTGGGGTAATAGCAAAGAACATTCAAATAAAATTCATCATTTTGGGTGTGGGTGATTGTCTATAGAATATTCAGGCATTGCCTCTTTTGATTAGTATTATTCTTTCTGGAATAGGCATCCAGGTCTCAGTTAAAGTAAAGGGGTTTGTTGTTTTACGCCAGCAATAATTGCGCTAAGGCCATGCACAACTGAATTTCTGTTTAGCTGCTTTTATGGGAATACTTCTTTGATTGCTGGTTCATACTTGGGTTTTGAATCTGTAATTAATTTATGATACTGTTTCTGTTGTACATTTAACTTTTCAGTTATCTTACTGACCTTGATCGTATTACTACATCCTCATTTGTGCCAACTCAACAAGATATTCTTAAGTGCCAACTACAGGAATTATTGAGTATCCTTTTGATCTAGAAAATATTATATTTAGGTAAGACTGCCTATCAAATGATTCAGTATACAGTTACAAAAGTAGTTGCTGCAACTTTACTTCTAAGGTCCTTTATGCTTTTGCATTCAGTGACTGTTGTTACACGTTTCCAGCCCTTTTAGTCTCCAAAGTTAATATAGTAACTTGAGTAGTGTTTCTAAACATTCCCTTTGAAATGCACATTTACACAAAAAAAGCTTTTCAATTCAAGCAGCCCAATTAGCATGTATTCTGAACTATTAGTTTAATGTAAAGCCTTCAATGGGGGTGGTGCAGAGGCAAGGTATTTGTGGTAACATAAGTGCTCATATCAGCATGTAGTTTAATTCCATTTAGAGCCAACAGTTTCTGCCTCTTGACTGTAACAGTTTGGAAGAGAGGGCCCTAACAGATATGCTAAAGCCTTCAAGTGAGTTTAAAACTTTCAGTTAGATAAAGTTAGGGAAGGGAGCTGTAGACACCAAGGGAAGGAGGAGGGAAAAAAAAAAGTGGAAGGTCACAATAGTAGATACTTCTATTCTTCTTTTCATACAACATACCAAAAAAAAAAAAAATTCAGTGAGAAACAAACATCTCTAAAGTTGAAAGAAAGTCTGAGAAGCATCTTAAACTTCTCTCATCTGCTACTAGACAAGATATTGCAACAGGTGGGGTTACTGATTTTCCAAGGGAAAGCATCTTCTTTTATTTTAAAATTGCAGAACTCACAGTAGCATAGTAGCATACATAGGTGTTCTTCCAGCAAACCACCCACTTCTTCATGAACAAACCCCTGCATGCAGTTACAACACAGAACCAGAATCCACTCTGATAACACATGTTCAAACCAGCCTAACTGTGATTTTGTTGTTTGTTTGTTTTTTTCCTGGAAAATGGAATGTTCTAGGGAACACTTTGACCTGGTTAAAATGTGAGGGACTTACTTAACTGTCTGCAAAACCACAAGAATTTGATGTGAAACTAAGATATTTGTGAGCATTTTGATTATTTTCAGTAGTGAGATATGACTAAGCTGGGGGTTTTTTGTGGGGGCCAAGGGAGATTTTGGAGTGAGTGTGGACACAGCCAGGTAGATGACCTGAACTAACCAAGGACATATTTCATGCCATATAATGTCATGCTAGTGATAAATTAAAAAGAGGGGCCATTATGGAGGTTGGCCATCTTTTCCTCAGGAACTGATTGGGCATTGGTCTACACATGGGAGATGGTGAGTGATTGCTTTTGCATCACTTGTTTTGTTTTCTTTATCTCTTATTCCACTTATCCTTCACTTATTAAACAATTATTATTATTTTTTAATCTCAACCCCCAAGTTTTCTTGCTTTTACTGTTTCTTTCCTGTCCTGCTGTCTACCCATGGTGTGGGGCGGGTAGCGAGCGAGCAGCTGCGTTGTGCTTAGCCACCCACTGTGATTAACCCACAACAAGACTAAAGAACAGTGGAAGTTGTAGCGCTACTGCAAGTGAATTGAGTTTAATTATTAAACAGAATATACAGTGTTAAGATACATTCTTCACAGTCCAAACCTATCTCAGCCAGGTGATCTATTGTAAAGCCTTTGGAGATACTTTAAGTATTTTATGAAAACGACTAGTATATTGACTGTATTTCTGTTTAACAGGATGGTGGATGTAGGTGGCCAAAGGTCAGAAAGAAGGAAGTGTCTCCATTGTTTTGAAAGTGTTATGTCCGTCATTTTCTTAGTTGCATTAAGTGAATATGATCAAGTATTGGCAGAATGTGACAATGAGGTAAGGAGTGGGAGTATATAAGGTACAGAAAAAGATGCGTGCTTTTTATGAAACACAGCATTCACATTTGTCCATAAAAGCATTTGCAAATGCTAGAATTACATTAAGAAGCTGATCAAACAGTTCTGAAGCTGTATTAAAAAGTAGACTGCCTGTAAAAGTGAACTCTACCTTAGAGGCAAAAACATGATTTATAAGATTTTAAAATGTTTTAAATCACGTAAGCCACATCAAATGTTTAAGAATTTGAGTATCAGCAACTTCTCTAAGCAAGTAAAACTACATCACCTGTAATTAGTTTTTTATGTTTGTTTTTTTAAGTCTCTGATGTTTCAGAATTAACCTGTGCATTAATTAAATAAAATTAAAACAAAATAACTTAAAATTTACCTCATTCCAAAGGTTAGAAAACAAAGATGAGTTCTTCCATCTGTTCTAGAGTGCCATAATCCACAGTAGCCAGATGTTGTAGAGAAGGATGCAAAAAAGAAAATAGTAGGTAATTAGGGAAAAGTGTATTAGTGGAACTGCATTACTTTTGGTAGTGATTGCTTTACAACCTGCAGTATGACTATTTCTTCAAAAATCCTTCAAAAACACTTAATACGATTTGAACCCTGAAGTCCCAAAGCCCTTTCAGATCACTTTCTCAAGTTCTGTTTGAAATGTGAAAAACATACCCTACTTCACTTGCTGAAGTGTCACAACATCCACTGTAGTTAACAGCTTTCAATGCATCTCAATGCATGAACAACTTCAGTAAATGTAATTTTCTTTTTCCTTTCACTATCTTGAACATTTTATTATACTTACTTTGGACATTAGGAAATAAATAACAAACTGACTGCCATCACAAGCTTATCCCCAGGAACTCCAAACAGCAATCTCTGAATGTGGTGTTCATTACATCTCTCTTGAAATGGGACAGACGTTATTACCAGTATACAGGAGTTCATATGTTCTTGTCCTTTAGCTGTGTTACAGTATGTTAATATCAGATACTTGGAACAGATACACCCCACTTCAGCTCTCACTGAGGTCAGAAGAGGCTTTTGTAGAGCAGCAGTCTGTGGCTGCTTGCTAACTCATACAAGAATTCAAGTAATTTCTATTATTAAGGCTTACCTTGATTTCACATGCCATCATGACATTCATAGTGGTAATCAAAACCCCAGTAAATAAAAGGATGTAGAACAAAAAAAGTAATGAACAACCACTGCATTGAAATTGTGCTTAATAAAAGTAATATTTTTTAAAAAGCTTGCAAAAAAAACCTTTATGATCTCTAGCTGATGTGATTTGTATGTGCTACTGTCTAGAGAATGTAACTTCATGTTAATTTTTGTTGTTGTAGAATCGAATGGAAGAAAGCAAGGCCTTATTTAAAACCATCATTACATATCCCTGGTTTCTGAATTTTTCAGTCATTTTGTTTTTAAATAAAAAAGATCTCCTAGAAGAGAAAATCATGTATTCCCACCTAATTAGTTACTTTCCAGAATATACAGGTGAGCACTTATCCCCCACTATCTTCACAAAACTAAAAGTCATATTTAAACTAGTCAGTTTTTCCTCATTAAATTGAACATGGAAAGTGGAATTATGCGATACATTTGATATCTATGCTATTCTACCATATCCTTTAAAATAAAAACTTAAGTTACTCAGTTTTACAGGAACTTTGGTTTTTTTACTGGAGCATTGTGGACAGAGTCTTAAGACATATATTGCAGCCATTCTGTTACTATTAGAGTAGCATCATCACTATTTATTTATGAGAATAAGCACCTTCTTCATCTTTGACCTCAAGAGACAAGATACAAAGGGAACTTGGGGAACACGGCTATTAATCTAATATCTTTATATAGCAAAACCCCATAGTATAGTTTTACATTCATTATTATAACTTGTTACCTATATGTAAGTCCAAACTTAAAAAGCAGCCTGAATAACTTTCCTTAACATTACTTACACTTAGTCACCAAAAGAATGATGAAAATAATCACAAATGTGTTCTATTATGTAACACAGTATTATATTCTGCAAGACATGTATCATGTTGAATCCTGCAATTAATAATAAAAAGAGTTATTACAATTTAATAGCTACACAGAAAACACACATCCCCTTCTTGGCCAAAGAAAATCCTGTTTACTTTGTGTGTTTTAGAAAACTGAGTTTCTCTAATGGTCTTTGACATACTACAGTAATGTAGCAACCTATTAATATATGCTGGGTAATTTCAATTGCATAGGTTTTTATAAAAAATTACTTTGACCTGTAATGTTTATGGTTGAAAAAAGCATACTCCACACATTTTAGAAAGCAGTGTTGTAACAGCTTTTGCTCCACTAACACATGAATGAGAAAATGCCAACAAGGGAATATGCCTTTACAGCGATTTGACATTTAAATATGAAATTAGCCTGTTAAGATACTGTCCATATCCCTATGTTTCTTCCTTGACCCGTAGCTTTTAACTGTTCAAAACCACTAACTGTGCTTTTGACTAGGACCTAAAAAAGATGTCAAAGCTGCCAGAGACTTCATTTTGAAGCTGTATCAGGATCAAAATCCAGACAAGGAGAAAGTAATCTTTTCCCACTTCACTTGTGCCACAGACACAGAAAATATTCATTTTGTCTTCGCTGCTGTCAAGCACATGATCCTGCAACTAAACCTGAGGGAGTTCAGGTTTAAAGAAAAAACATGGCTGCAGCCATACAGTATGGCTTACTCATAGCACAGACTCTGTTGATTTAAAAAAAAGTGTCTTTTTAAATACCATTTACAGAAATGGGAGAAGGATTTATATTTACTGAAGAAGTATGGATTGAGAGAACTTTAAAGAATGAGTTTCAAAGTTTACTTTTTAAGCTATACATTTAAAATATTGTGTTCATATTTCCCATATTAGTTTTGTCTGTGGGTTGTTTTTTGACTGCTGGGAGAATTGAGTATATTTAGAAGAATGTACATAATTACATTACTGTCCAGCTGGTATTTTCTTAAGATTTTTCTTTTTTTTTTAGATTTTATTTACATTTACAATCATAGCTTATAAAATTTCAAACAGCAATGCCTTAAAAATGACACGTTAGTGTTATTTTAGTGTGCTAGAGAGTTTTATATTCTTGTTCTAAACAATGTAGTTGAAAGACTTAGGGTAAACCTAATACATTTTTTAGAAGCATCTCTCAGTAGCCTTGATAGGCCAAACCCGTTTATGTTCTAGGAATCATTACAAAAGATTAATTAGTGGTGACCGTCACATATCGCTGCCTTTTTGTTCAAGTGCCTTACAATAATAAACTACCTTTCTCAGTTAAGGAATGACAGATTAAGATCTTGTAGGCAGTCCATGGAATTTACTCTTTCCTGAAGGATAAAAGCATTTCCCAAAAGCAAGGCATTTAGCAAACATTCTCAGCATTTACTACCACAGGAGCCTGGAGATCATCCACAGCTACTTACAATAAACTAGGCCTTAAATTCCTCCAAGTCATTAATGTAACTTGCTTTTTGCACTTTGCAGAGTAAAGCCTCTCTAGATTTCCAGTCATTTTCCCATCTCCTCCACTCCCTGCCCAACTACAAGCCTCTCCACTGAAGATGAGAGCACCAATAGCTCAGCCAATTCTCCTTCACTGGGTCAAAAATTCTCAGACAAAATAATAAAGGCATTAGGGCAGTCTTGAAAAACATTTTTAAGCATGCAAAATTCGTGGTGGTCACAGGCACTTGATCAGCTAACCCAGCAACAACTAGGAAGGAGAGTGTATTAGTAGAATAGTCTGTTATTAGCACTAATTCAGCCCAAAAGATATGCTGAGGTTCTCCTGTATTATTTTAATACAAGAAAATTCCATTTTTCAGGGAGAGATAGTATAGCAATAGCTTTTACTACCAGCATAAAATAGCAATTTCTATGCAGCACAGAAAAAAATTCAAGTTACATTGATTTTTCTGCTTGAGGAGTGCTTCTGTGTTTTTAGCCAGGTTGCTGGCTGTCACAGTTCAGTCCTGTAAAAAATCACACTCTGACATTTCACTGCCCGTAAAAAAATCTTTATCATTTCACATACTAAACAGCACTGTTCCCTTTTCTCCAGCAGTACAGAAAAAAAAAAGTAGTCTGTCCACAGCTGGTTTTGGTTGCTAAGGAGAAAACAGCTCGTAACTTTTGATGCATTTGTTCTTTCTCTATTGTTGGAACAAGCAGTAGATGCCTGTTCTTAACACTGCTTTAATGTTTTTCTGTGAGGGAAGGACACTGACCTGTATGTCATGCCCACACTAGTGAACAGCAGTAACCAACACTGAGGGAACAGTGCAGTATGCCCTGGGGTGAGGAACACAGGGTACAGTGCCGTTTGCTGAACAAGAAGCAGCCAAGGGAGGGTGACAGAAAACACGGAATAAAAAAGCACATCTACATGTGTCATCTCTGTCCCCAGCATGTCATCTCTACCCTCCAAGCACTATCATGACAAGTCCTCAGACCTCCTGTCCTAAACTAAATACCCTTGCTCAGAAGATAGTTCAATAGCATTTCTTGTCATAAAATCTGTAGATACTGGAGTTTTACAGCACTGAAGAACTTCTAGTCACATGAAAAAGATGATGACAAAAATACTTTTTCAAGGGCAGCAGATGTGGTGGAGGAAAGCATATAAAATGCCCAAATGCTTGAACTACTTGATCCAGTTTTGAGTCCCCTGGGAAATTCTGGAAAAACATCTGTTTAAACTCTCAGTGTTTTCATATCTTGAGTCCAGATTTGCCATCTCTGTGAAGACCACATTGGCATCATGAATTTGGAAGCCTGGCATTGCTGAGTACGAGCTTTGCAGATTGTGAGACAGTTACCATTTTGCAGGACCCATTGGTACAAGAATGCTTTTCTTTCACACATCACAACCAACATTCAAAAACATTCACAAGAGCAGTTACAAACTGCACATAGTTCTCGATCTGCTTCATGCAACAAGGAATAAAAACCCACAAAGATAAAAACAGGGATACCAACTTCCTTGGCAGATACTACAGATAAATTGATCAACATAGGGGAAAAAAACACAAACAACTCAGTAATTAACTGTTAGGAACTTTAGCCACCTATATCCTTAGTTCCCGAGAGGTCAATGTTTCACTGCTATCAGTTGCATCTTCAGTTTTTGCTGCATCTTCAGTAAAGATCAGTCACTGCGGATAAAGAGGGATCAACTGGGAGAGTTTAATGCTGGAAAAAGGTACTGTGGAATTGTATGATTTGCTGAAGAAACACTAGGCGTTCTTGCCTTGTACAATACTTCTGTGATTCCAAGCCATGTAGTCTCCAGGTAGTTCTTTTCTGGAATTCCAATGTGAAAGGCTCAAGAAGGCGGGGGGCGGAATCTTCTGAATAGTTTTGTGAAATATTCTTATTCATGAAGCTAATACAATATCAGAAAATATATAAAAATCAAATATATAAAAATCTATTTAAATGTCACATGGATATGGAGCTATTCACAAACAAGCCACAAGACTTAGCAATCCTATTAAGGTATGCGATGTATATATTGAAACTGTTTTACATCAGCAAAATAATTAGGAAACTTAGGGTTTGTAGTTCGAATTCAAGAATAGGCTGTAATTATTAAGTTTTAACTATTATTACATAGTAAAATTAATCTTTCATTTGTTATTTGCAGATAGATGGGTAAAAAAAGAAATCAGAACAAAAGACCTCAGTGATTTGTTTGGTATGTGAGTGTACTTTGTGAAGTGCTAAAGATAATAAATAGCTACTGGCATATGTATGTGTCCTGGGTTCAGCTGGAATAGAGTTAATTTTCACAGGAACCTGGGAGGGGGCATAGCTGGGACAGCTGACCTGAACTAGCCAAGGAGCTATTCC
>JANZLQ010000079.1:42439345-42481327 GCA_026212715.1 Elanus axillaris
CTGGAACGTGTCCAGAGAAGGGCAACCAAGCTGGTGAGGGGCCTGGAGCACAAGTCTTATGAGGAGTGGCTGAGGGAGCTGGGTCTGTTTAGTTTGGAAAAGAGGAGGTTGAGGGGGGATGTTATCACTCTCTACAACTACCTGAAAGGAGGCTGTAGTGAGGTGGATCCTGGTGTCTTCTGTCAGCTGGCTGGAGATAGGTTGAGAGGAAATGGCCTGAAGTTGCAGCAAGGGAGGTTTAGGTTGGATATTAGGAAAAAAAATCATTATTGAGAAGGTTGTGAGATGTTGGAATAGGCTGCCCAGGGAAGTGGTTGAGTCACCATGCGTGTAGGTATTCACAAGGCGCGCAGACAAGGTGCTCCAAGATGTGGTCTAATGGCATGGACGATGGTTGGACTCGACCTTGAAGGTCTTTTCCAACCTAAATGATTCTATGATTCTAAGTTACATGGAAGGATTGCCAGGAGAAAGCTGCATAATGCTTTCAAGAAAGATGAGTGGATTGTTACAAATCAGCACCTCCAAAGAGTACAGACAAGTCAAATTCAGCATGGGGCCCTCAAATACCTTGACAGTATTTGTAATGCTTTGTGAGGTAACGGTCAAACGGTATCACTCAGCTGTTGTTAGAAACTACGCTCGTGAAGACAAAAGCAACTTAAACTGATAAAAAGATGCAAAAGCAACTTAAACTAATGAGAGGATGCAACTTTCGCAGACTGTTTCAAAGTGTGATCCCAGGGTACCATATCCCACTAGTATGAATAAATACAAGAGTAATTTATTGACTGTGAAAATAATTAGCTACATTAATAAAAACGAGGCAGAACTTTCACAACCTGGCTACCTCATCGTTCTGGTAGCAGACCTGCACCGCTCCTACTCTGTTGTAGTCAAAACTAGTAATGTCAAAATGAAGAGATCATACAGAGTATGTGTATAGTAATAGTAATAATATCAATAAACTATTTGTGTTTCTATTAGGGATTTTCTTCATTCTTCAACCAAAACTGTATTTTGATGAAAAGAGGAATGACACCCCACCCCCCAAATAAAAGTCTATTTTGTTTGTTCTATTAAAACATAGTATTTTGATTCATATTCATGAGGTTTTATTAGCAGTACTGTTAAATCAGCTGTTTGACAAACAGCTATAAATCCAAAGATTTACATAAGGAAAAGTTTGGTGTTGGAATTGAGTATTTCTGAAATTTGTTACTGAATAGATCATTGTTGTTTCCATCTGTGTAGTGCCTGTGTGGAAATACTGAATTTTAAGTACACATAGTAGTTTCAGGTTAAGAATATTTTTGTTTGACTTTTTAAGCCACATTTAGCACAGTATCATTGTAATAGTATTTTGACTTTACCTTAGCATCCTCTGGACTTTTAAAATTAATAATTTTTCCAAATTCTTTGGCATGGAACACAGACTTAACTCGTTCCTAAAAAAACAATAATTCAAAATTGTAGTTAGTTTCTTCAAGCTTTATGACTAAAAAGTTATTTACCATTAAGGCAGCTATATGGTTCAGACAGCCATGTGTACCCATTACCCCAATCTGAGTATGTTCACATTGCATGCACACACCCTCAGAAACCTCATTTTCTGCATGAAAGTACTGTGGAGTGTAATGCTCCAGCAATAAGACTTTCCTTTTTACCATGGAGGCCCTGGAGACTGGACTATAAAGGTGTGTAGGAATGGAAGGCAGATAATGGAGTATGTGGGGTAACAAAATCCAGTACTCCCTAAGTTTGTAATTTTTCTTTCTCCTTTAAGTCATTACTTAAGTGGACATTCCACCAATACTGACTGGCAAGTAGAGGTCTTAGGTAGTAGAAAATAGCAACCTAGGCTTCAGAAATAGAACATAAGCCGTGCTTTGCAAAATACAGGTTTCAACCATAGATTTCAATAAAGAGCATACTGCAGATATGTGAATGGACTCTGAAATGACTGCTGTGTAGGGGTAAAGATGGGTATGTTATTCAGCATTGTCTGAAATGACAGAAACTCTAAGAATTTTTTCATCCTGTAAAAGTTCACTTGCAGTCAGAAATCCAGTTAGGAGGATTCCAAACCAATATGGCTCTGCCTTTCATGCTCTCTGCAATAGAAACAAATAATCTGAGTGAAAAACTGAATGACTTTGTACACTGTCAAGACTGTCCTGGCAACCAAGATGTGTAATTACACACATGAAGCTTATTAAAAACAGAAACAAAACAAACATTGCCAGGTAAATTTACTGATTGAAATGAAATTCAATTACCATCTCAACAAGAATTTAAGAATTTATTTTTTTTAAGGAACTTTGTCGCTGTAAGTACACTCAGTCATCAGTGGTCATCTATCTCCTTATGTCCTTTGCCAGTTTACCAGGGAAAGGAAGTTTGGGGATTTTTTAAAGGAAAAATTGCAACCAAGAACAACATTCTTCAACTTGCATTGAAAGGGATAAGCATATGTTGTTACATTTTTTTATGAAGATGTATTAATACCTTACTATACTTTTGAAGAATTTGATTACTAGTAAATGGAAAAAAAGAATCCTTGAAGCATAGCACATGCAAATGTATTGCTCTGATACATCTGAATCTTTGGGACTGCAACAAAGTAGTAGTCCACATATTGCCATACTTCCACCGTGCCAGAGCGCGTAATAAGAATACTCTGCAATTTTCTCAGTTTTGTTGTATCACCATTTTCCAAACTATGAATACACCGTGAACTGGTGCATACCAACAAAAAACTCCCAGGTTTCAAGGAATAATTCCATCTGTGAACACCAAGTCACCATTCTGCTTAGAACAGTCAGAAGCTAGTTATCTGAGGACTTTGCCCATGCCAAATTTCAACTCCCTTGTCTGTATGCATCTCAACTAGAAGAGAGATCAAGAATTCAAAGGAAAGACATCAGGAATTCAAAGTTCATTTTATAAACAGTAACACAAAAAGAAAAGCAAAACATGATTAGGATAACATACCTTGGCTTCAATGCGTAATCTTCTGCCATCAACAATGAATGGTTCTTTGGTAAACTCATCATAAGTGTATTGCCATTCACATGTCAGCTGGCCAAATGTCCCTTTTGTCACAAATAACACACCACTAGGCACCAGAAAATAAAATTAGTAATTCAAAAATTAATGTAAAAATACCTAAAAGTTATCAAGTTACCCTAGCCCTAGTGATGTTATTCATTGTTCCAAAATAGTTTTCAACTAATGATATATAATAATCACACAGCATACTTTCCAAAAGAGTGAATTTTGAACCTTTCCCTAATTTACTTAAAAGACTATTTCATAGCAAAACCACAACACTACTTCTAGCTGTATTTCTACAAAAAGTTGTACAGACTTCTTATTTGACGATGCCTGACACTCCACTGTTAGATATTGACTCTGTTCCTATATTATCCTTTTTTCCTTCAATATGCTAATTTATAGGTGAATCCCACAGTTCCACTGACTTCAGCCTAACAAGATTTATAACAAATTTCTCATTTAAAGAAATCATAAAACCATTCCTTTTCTCTATTTAAGGAGAGAGATTACTATAACACTCAAAATAACATACTGATCAATAATTATCAAGGCACGCACATTTTGATGATAGTTTTAAGTACTTATTATTCAGAGTCAAAACTGTTTACCTTTTTGTGACCATTAACAGATCTGTACTGTTGACCATAGCATGAGCAATATATCTGAGTTTTGCAAATCTTCCATTTTCAATTTTCTAAAAGAGAAAAATGTTTTATAACTTTGAATATGCTAGTATAAATTAATGTACTAATTTTGTACTTAAAATGTATTTATCCGCTAAAAGCATAAATTATGACAAAGCACATACCTTTAAATAAAACACTACTTTCATTAAGTCATATGACTAACAGATCTGTGACAGCTAATGTTCATGATTACATAGAATTATTCGGTTGCTGTTAATGCAGCTATGCAAATAAAAATCAATCATAACCAAAACTGGGAAAGAACAATATAATTTCTCAAAAAATTTCAGGACTCAGTTTTCTACATATCTTTAGCACATGCCAAAATTCTCATGACTATTACAGTTCTGAGACAACAAAAGAAGTAAGGATTCATTTCCTAATTCATGTCGAGTCGCCTCCAAAAACACTGGAGAACTTTGAGAATAAATATATACTTAAATGTATACAAGAACCCACTATCATGTAGACAGTGGGAGTAATAATGCACTTGAGGTAACACTTAGCATTCCTCCATTTTCTTTTGTTTCCCTCTGAATGTACTTAATCTTTTCCTGCAATTGCCATGAATATTGTAGCAGAATATTCTGTAACAGAAACAATCTTAAAAATTTGATGACAGCAGATGAATCATTCTTAAAAACAGACTTTAACATGACTTGGCAACCACTGGATTTCTGACTTTCTGAGCAATGAGAGATTAAATTATTTATCTAATTAAAATTGCTGCATCTTAGTTGGGAATAGCAACATGACTCTTGCGTACTTCCCATCTGTTACAAACTGGAAACAAAAATAATTTTTATAAACCAGTATGATTCAATAAACCCCTAACTACAAACATATTGCTTCAGGTATGTATGACAATATTTAAAAATATGTAGGTTTGTTCTCAATGCAGTTAGAATAGCAAAACCATTCAATGAGTATTCATCACTGCTGTAATATGATAAGACATTTAATTAGGTCTACCCTACAACTTCTAATTTGGCCATATAGGTAACTCCACTTGCTCAAACATTTCTTTACATGATGCCTTCCCTCAAAGATGTGGATTCTTTAGTGACTAAAGTGCAAGAACACTTGAGTAACAGGTTCCCAAGAGAGCTTTCCAGAAAGCTCTCAGAAAGTTCAGATTATTTCTCTCTTCCCAACTCTGCTTGGCTACAAAATCAGAGCTATTGATCATGTGCCTACTTACTTAAATTCACTGCTTGAATTTATTTCTGCAAGAGCTAGTATCAGGGGCAGGATGAATACAGCAAGAAGAATGGCATAAGAAATGAGGAATTAAGGGCTTGGAAAACAGATATTTTTTTTTTTTAATTTATTTTTGGAAACTCCTTATTCAAGCTTTGTCTAGGGTTTGCCATGCCTCTGATTTGAGTCTCTCCCTGCATCTCCTATTCAGGTCCAAGCTCCTATTTCATAACTAAATAACCAAAAAATCCTCTCTCGAGGTAGCCTCTACAGTGTTAGAGCACACAACACATTAGATGGTTAGAAGATAGAGTAGTCTGTATGGACAGACAGCATGGATAGGATACTTAACCCAGATACCAAGCTACTGGTCTAGTTCTATGTCCTGATGGATTTTCAGTGTTAGTGGCCTAGTGAGAAAGGCCGGGAAAGGGAGAAAAACGCTGACAGGAACTTAGAGAAAGAATGTGTGTGGAAAGAGCAAGGGTGGTTTGGTACAGGTAACAAATACACATAGTTACATTTAATCTGCAAGACTGTCACTATGCCAGCAGTTCCTCTTACTGACCAAAGACATTACAACCATTGCTAAGTATGATCAGTATCTCTCTTCTGTTAGAAGCAATTATAGGCAAGAAGCATTTAGCAATTTAGCCTTATTAGGATGGAGAGGATCTCTAGTCTTTCTCCTGCATTAAAGATGACAACTTTCTTATGCTTTACATAGCAATGAGGTAAGGCTCTCAATCCAAATGTTAGTTCCCCTTAAGTGGGACTTAAGACAGTGGGGCTAACTCCTTCTTGTCTTTTCATTAGCTTGCTAGGTAATTTTCAAGAAGTCATGTCACCCCACTTTAACTTCCTCTGTTTACTGATAATCAATTGAGAATTATGAAAATTATTATGGAAGTACACTACATAGATATCACACAGGTTGCAATCTTAAACAAAAGCTATTTAAATGCCCAGCAAAATCCACAAAAACTATTTCATTCTACTAAGATTTACAAACAAGTGGTTTGCTCAGCACAAAAATACTGTCAGCATGTGGTATGCACTAACTACTACTCATTGTTAGCTATGAGTCAAAGATCATAAACTCAAGTCATCTGTGTTCTATAGTTTTGTAGATAACAGACATTAATTGGGAAATAAAGCATGGGAAAATGCTGCACAGTCCATGTGCAAAAGTGACACGTGCCTATGTCAATGCTGAGCAGTAACTGCTTCTAAATTTTCTGCCTTTAGATTTTTCTACCCTTCACATACAATCTTTATCCCTTTCAGCATTAGACTAGCACCTGTTCATTAGATAGTACATCATAGAGGAATACCCCAATTCACTGCTGATAATTCTTACAGCGAGATCACTACTGCACTCTGCTACCAAAGTGCCTTATACAACTCAAACATAAGAGGATATACAATTGATCCCTCAAAACAGGTGCTTTTTTTTTTTTTTTTAATTTCACAGTATTTAGCTATTAATTGTGCTTAGAAAGACAGGAACTTGGACCACTGGTTATGCAAAACTACAAAAGCAAACATTGATCAATCGTTTGATATTAGTTTCACCACTGTAAGAAAACAAATATTAATTTTTAAAACACAACTTTGTATTTCAAATTTAAAAAGGTTTAATAACCTGATTACTTCAGTATATGTTATGATTCATTGACTACACATGGAATTTGAATGAATCTATTGAAAAGACACTCCAGCAGCTGTAAAATGTGAAGTAAACCAAGCACAAATCCCCTCCTTTGCAAATTATTGTTACCTGTAGTACAAATGCTTAGATGTCACTGCAATAATCTAACAGCAGATGTGATAATGTATGCAGCAATGGGTATGCAAATATGCTCAGTGTCTTAAAAGTGGCATCTCTGCATTTGGTAAGATTCCTGATCACATCACACACTCCTAATTCATTGATGAGCAAGCACAGAGGCCTTTGACAAAGTTAGAAATGAAACAGAGTGGAGTGTAAGTAGTGGAGACAAAATGTAAAATCCAAGATCCTTCTCGTTATACTTCTAAAAAATACTCACAGTATGTGTGATTAAAAAGTCAAAATGTTTTATATCCTTGAACTCATTTCAACTGAAACCATTTGTTAAAAAAAAAAAAAAACATTGCAAAGGCCTTAATTACTTAAAATGTGGTTATAAATCTGCTCCTCTTCTCTCTTGATGTTCAGGTTAACTTGATGTTTTCAACTGGATTTTAGATTGCCACTGTATTTCTTATGAACTGACATACTGTCCTAATGTGTGAGTTCTTAAGACAACTCACTGTTGTTGCTAGAAACTCCAATACTGAAAGTATCTTTCAGCTCAAATTATAAGGTGACTTCTCCAAAAGATGTAGACTTGCTACTTTCAGCAGGCTAACCTGGTATAATTATATATCCAATCTTTCCCACAGAAACATTTAATAATTCTAAGCAGTACTTGGGTCACTTGTTAGATCTAGCTTGAATGTATGTGAAAAAAAGGGGGAAAATTGTTAAATAAAGAAAAAATAACATGTAAAACATTTCTTTTTCTGCCACACAAATTTCTCTCCTTATCCTTTATTAAAAAAAAGTAATGTTAATTTTTTATTGCCTATTCCCTCATTCCAGTTTATCCTAATGTGCAACATCATTCTACAAAAAGCAAATCTTTTGTCCATGATATGTTAGTGCCTGAATTCAAGATTCCATTCAGCCATACTGAACAACCTTTCTGAAATAAACATGGTTTTTGTTCAAATCAACAGAAATTTGTGGTCAAGGTTAACATTTCAATCTAAGGCCACACTATGCAGGACAGTAAGAATTAGGAAAGCAGCTTTCTTTTAGAACACAAAGTTTCTACTTCACAACAGAAATATAATTTGCCTATACTGACTGGCAGAACTATCTTGATCAATTTTTCATCTGAATAAAAAGAGAATTCATTTGTTGTGCTGAATGGAGAAACCATACTGATCCACTCTTTCATTATGATGACCACATCCAGATGTTCTGTTTCCTGCCAATATAACCAAAGTTCTTTAATTTGTAGCATCTGAAGTGATTACGGTATCAGCAGGGAAATGGAAAAATATTTCAATTTTCTTTTCTGTTTTCTCTGTTAGCAAACAAGCTGGTGTACACTTTGCCTAGGAGACTTCTAGTTTCTATTTGCTTTTCCACTGTATAAAAGCATTTATGCTTCAATCACAAACAAGCTAAAATGAAACCAAGCCACACAAGCTTCCATGTTCTTCTGAAACAATTGGTGTTAACTAGTCTCAGCCAGATTCCTGTAAATATATACAAGTCTTCTACTTGGGGATGTGCCATGGCTATGTAATAATACCAAAAAGTTGAACACTTAAGTGGTAAGGATCCTGCTCTTTCCTTTAACCTAGACACAACAGGTTTTCCAATGGACCATGGATGATAACTCTTCTGAGCAGCAAACTAGATAGCATGGATGAATGGATGCTTGGTAAGAGTCAGGACAATGTCAAATAAAAATGAAGTTACTCTGAACTTTGGAAAGAATTTCTCCTTATAATCTTATGAAGTAAAACCTCAGTTTTAGAGTACTTCACAATATGATGTTTATGTTTTGATCTGAGCTCAAGGTGGAAGTGAGGGAAGGAGAGAAAGGAGGAGTATGACACACTTTTCCCACTCCTCAGATGTTCTTCCTGGCAGAATAAAGTTTGAATACTAAGAAACAAGGGCCTGTTCTACTCATTCCTACATTCTGCCATCTGATTTGAAGCTTATGTCATGATGAAAACAGGATCACTGCACTGAAAGCTGAACAGCTGCAATACAGTAGGACACAGTACTGAAGCACAGGTTTGAAGGATTGTCTTCTCTACAAGCTCACATCCAGTGCAGCACAGTTGGGCAACAACTTTGCGTAACACTGTAAAGGAGCCCTCACAAACTCATACACTATGAAGGCAAATTAAAAATAATAAAACAGTTTGCAATTTGGTTTTGGGTAGGCACTGAGCTGTGACACAGAAAACTCTACTGATTTCATGGTGCAAGTGTCAATGACTTATGTTCCTAAGCATGACACTAGCATATCTTTCAGCTTTATTCCCTCGCAGGGCAAAGCCCATTGATTTCTGGCAGGTCTATAGCTTCTGTAAATGACTAATAAACAACAAAGGTATAAATAGCCTATTAAATGATGCCAGAAACTGTCTATAGTATCCCTCTGCACTGACTTAAGTCTACAGAGCCTCTGGATAAAACAAAAAGATCAAAGAACACTGATCAAAAGGGATGTACTGGAGAACATCAAAGATAAAGAGCACAGCCAATTCTTCACTTCAACAAGGAAGAAGCCTATAAATTCAAGTTACCATTATACAAGTCACTAAAAGAGTAAAACTAAACACTTGGGAAAATCTGAATCATCAGTTTGTTCTGTAGCTGACAGCAGAAAACTTGACAAACCAAGTGAAAGGATGGCACTTAGTCCAGGAGTTTTCAATACTAGACTTCAAATTCAATTTACCAGTGAAAAAGTGGGGGGAAAAAATTGTGCAGCCAAAAGTTAAACTATTAGAGTACATCAAACTGAAGCACAGGGTGGAGTGTGGGGAAGGGATACATTTGAAGGTATGTATTTTTTTGGTATGTTACTTAAAATCCCTAAAGAAAATAATGTCTAAATTGTGGGGTTTTTTCATTTTTGGTGCCTTAAAGAGCATCAGTTTCAGCTAGTTAGCTGTTACACTTTTCACAGGTTTTGGTTCCATGACCTGGAGAGAAATTAAATCCTGATATCCCAGGTGATACAATTTTTTATTGTCCTAAATCCAAATTATTTCTTTTCCCAATGTATATTCAGAGGAAGCTAGACTCAAGACACAAATAAATAAAATACTTCTACAAAATTACTACAATTTTATTAATATAAAACCTTCAAAAATAGAACTATACTCCATGAAAGACACAAAATACTCAAAGGTATATAATGATATTTGCCTACTACAGTGACAAAGTTTTTACTGTTTTGGGTGGGTTTTTCTTTTGGGTTGGTTTTTTTTGTTTATTTTGGTTTTTTGGGTTTTGTTTCGTTAGCATTCTACAGCCTTTCAATCTACTGAGTAAAGAATGAACTGGTTTTAGTTATATTGCAGTAGAACTTGAATTGGTGATACCTGACCCAGAAGTACTACCATTTGTGCTAAATTTTACTTCCATGCTCTGTAATGATTTGTAGAATTGTACATTAAAAGTGTTAGGTCTATTTTATAGAAAAAAATGTATTATTTCTAAAAATCAATTTATTTTTTTCTTGCAGGGATGCTTTTTCAGTCATGGTTATATTTCTTTCTAAAGCTGTTTTACAATGAGGAAAAAATATGTTTTGTAATAAAATTGACATACATTGTCTTGTAAGACAGTTCATTGAAGAAGAAAAACAGTATCTTATACGATAAAAAAGAAATTGCAATAAAAAGCCAAAAAGGAAAATGGAAATGTTGGGTAACACAGTCAAAGTTACCAAAACCCAGTGAAGTTTAAAAATGCAGCAGTAACCTTTCCGTAAAGTTGTACCTAACAATTTCCTCAACTTTTAGGTATAAGGTGTCTTTTTTTCAGGACTGAAGATCAAAATAATTTCCTACATTCTTCAAAGAAATACCCAAGATCCATTTGCAGCCGATATATTCAAAATCATTCCCAGAATGTTTCAGACAGTAAAACATCGCAATACAGTCATTCATGTACTTCTGCAAGACATTCTTCTGAGATGACAGTATTACAAACTAAGTAGCAATACATGATCTGTAGCGATCTTAAGCATCAGTAGTTTCAGCTAAAACAAGCTCTCAAATTGAGTTTGTCCCATCTTTTATCTGGGAGTTTACAGGCATATATATTCCTTCACTCATTGCCCAAGAGATCAGACAGTACAGCAGCTTTTGAAGGCATAGAGCTAGAATAAACAGTCTTACGGATTATAATCGTTCTTCCTTCAGAATTTTTAAAACTGGAAGACAACAGATAAGGAAGGACATGATATCATCTTTGGTAAATATGCAAACATTTCAGCAGCTCTTACTGCTTTAGAGCTATTCTAATTCTTCAGATGGTGGCAAAACAGTTAATTCTTACTACAGTACTTATTGATACATAAATACCTATTGCAAGATGTCTTTAGAATGCAACACAAAATTTAGCAGCAAACCACCAAATAAAAAGAGAAACTGTGCAAGCATTCCAGTGAATACAGAATAAAGCAATTTTTAAAGAAACAAGTAACTTGTAAAGCTATTTTGTAGTATTCACAATACAGAATTATATTGGTTCAGTGTTGTTATTTTTTTGTCCCTCATGTCTAAGTGAATAAAAAAACTAAATGCTTTTGCATGTTATGTATATTTTACTACACAGAGCCTTGTAAAAGTACTGATGTTTTCTCCAACTGCCCATGATTTTACATAGGGTTTAGTCCTGGGGTGGATTTTTTTTTACTTTTTTTTTGTTGCTATGAACACAAAAATATTGATTTAAGAACCAAATAATTTATGGTCACAACCAAAAATAACTGAATACTATATTATTTCACATATTTAGGGATTCCAAAGGGCACACAAAATAAGTATTTAAAAATTACGTTAAAACAAATGATAAATGAAAAATTAAAAGTTTATGTTAAATGTTCCTTTCAAAATACATACATTTTCTCTTTTAAAAACTCTTATAGGTCATTTAGTGTTTTTACATAACCTAGTTCCAAGAAACATGAGAAACAATGTCAGAACAGAACAGATGAATCCATTTTAGATACAATTTAGACATGTTTATTGTTAAAAAGAAAAGCAGACAAAATACCTTTGAAATATGAAATAAATAAAACAGTCAAACAGCATTTTAACACCAGTAATGACTGTACAACCCAGTAAAGTTTTACTAAACACATTTAAAAGCATTCCATCTAGCAAATTGTAAATAAAACCTGTCAAACACTTAGATAAATGCAAAAACATTAAATACACTTGTTAGAAACATATCTGGAGATAAACTTTAAGTCATGGTATTACTATTTCTTCATATTATTCAATACTAATTTCACCTAATGTCCAGTTTTATCTATAAGACTATTTTTATTATATTTTTTTCCTTTGCCTAGCACTCACCATCATACAGTTTATTTCCCCACATTGTTTTTGCACAGTTTTAAAAATTAAGAATTTAATATCAGACAACCCCAATTTCTCAGTGGGAGTCATAACAGCAACATTTAATACTTAAAGGTCAAAAGAGCATGACAAAGGCCATGTGTATCTGTTACAGTCCACATTATCCTAACTGTCATCATCATCACTACTATTGTGAGTCTTAGTCCATTCCCTGTAGGCCTGTCTTTTCTGAAAGCATGGTAAGGGAAGAAGAAAGCAGAAGTATTAGTTTAGAAGTATTAGTTTGTCTTGCAAATTTGTTAATTAAAGGAAAATAAAACCCAAGAAAACAAAGAAGTTCTGAAGTGACATCCTAGTTCAAGACACAGTATAAGCACATGAAATCACCTATATCCTATTTTTTTAATCAGCATATACAGTCTCTAAATCACTATAAAGTTTTATTCCAATCTAATCTGGTAATCTGTGTAAAATGCTACAACACAGTGCCTGCAGTGGGGTCTGTCACCACACGAGCATGCATAGAAATAATAGAGAAGTGGAAAATATCTTTTTATAAGAAAATATTCTGCTATCCAAGCTGCTTCAGCTACGGGACATGAAATACACTGAGTCTCATGCAAAACAAAGAATTATCTCTAGAACCAGAAACATCAGGAATCAAAAACATTAGTATACTTGAGTGTAAAATAAGATTAAGACATACATCAAACATACTATATTGGAAGTTAATGTCTGAAAAAAATTACACAACTCAGTATTTTCTAATTTGACTGTCAACTAGGAGAATTAAATCCCTGTTTGGAGCTTTCAAAACATTTCTTCAAGAGTAGTTCTACCTTAGAATCGTCAGTAGTGAAACTAACATGAAACATATAATTTCTCAACTTTAGCTACTGCCAAATGGTGGCTGCCATCAAAAAATATGACAAGCATAATGCAAAGCAATGCCTTTATGCTTTTATAAGTCGGATAATGGAAGGTGGTGGTACTGTACTCAACCACACAACAGAGAAAAATTAGAATTGCCTATTATGTTGCAGAATTTTTTAAAGGTTTCACAGAAACAGCCCTAAAATGCAAACATGTACAAATTTAAGAAGCAAAAGCAATGCAAAATCATTAGAGAATTCTGCACATTAGAGCTAAGGCTGTTGGCTCACTAGCATTTGTTTTAGTGGTACACTCTAGAACAGAAAACAGGATGTTTTGGAATTCATTTTCTTACCAAAAAGAGGAGAAAGATGAGTAGTAAGTTTATGCTGTTCATCAGTAGTGGCTTCTAACTACACTCTAGTTAAACTAATACTGCTAATACTGCTTCATAACACTAGGTTTAAATTGGAGAGCATGGGTTAAAGCTACTTCATTAGAAGAAAGGCAGAGGCATAGTATTTATTGTCAAAGAATTTTCAGTTTGCTGAAATATATCACCAGTGAATGGTATGCCGAACATAGCTGAGATGCCCTAAATAAGACAATCCTTGTCTACCAGAAAACAAAAGACACACTAATGAAATGCAACAGGAACAGAAACAACCACATTGGAACTCAACATGAAACGCACAGCTGTGGCAATTCTCAAAATAGTCTAAAAATCCTCTCCAAAGGCTACTTGATTCTTATTTGCTTCTCCAAAAAGGTTATTTCTGAATGACTTCTCCAACATTTCCCTGGCACACTAGAATCCTTCAATGTGTATTTTAAAAATTCTGTTCACATTCATGAAATCACTAATTACTACTTTTTTCTTATGTTTGAATATTTCTAAGATGCAGTTATACTTCTAAAAGAAAAAAATAGAAACTTTGTAAGCTGCAGAACAGTTGAAATTATTTCCACTTTGATATCCAAGTAAATTTGCTCAAGTGGCAGCTAAATTATTAAAGAATAGCTGCTGACCAGCATGTTCATCATGCAAACAGTATTCCACTTCAAAACTGTTTATGTTTTTTCAATGGCTGTAGTATGACAAATACACCTATTTTAAGTGTTTAAAATACTGATTTACATAAAATTCAGATTTAAAACATGTATTGTAAAATTACTGAAAGAAGCGTCTTTGTGCTTATCACCCCTGTTTACCAAAAATTAAAATTAAAGATATAAAACTTTTTATTCTTTCAAAATGCTCTGTATCTTGTAGAAACCTCTACCAATATACTGGTATAAATTATGGTGTCTTTCTCAAAAGTTGTATCACAGAAACTAAATAACCAAAGTGGTCATAAGCCTAAGAAAGTAAATGAAACTTCTTGACTACTGAGTCACTAAGTTAGGGGCGGTAGAGAATTTAAGAAATGGGAAATTCTGTTAAATATTTATTTCAACATATGATGAGTTAAAGTGCATGTCAAATTATCTTTCATTTTCTTCACCTGTAACATTTGACTTCCGGTTCCATCTCTTAATCTGTAAGGTCTAATAACTCCATCTTCACCAAAGAAGCGAGGTGGGCGCAGGCTTATCACATCTTCTGATGAATCTGCAACTCTGACAATAAAGCAGAAAATTTAAGGTATGTGTCAATATCTCTACTCAGCCATAATATTTAGTAAAGGCTCTACATAATTTTAAATAAAAATTAAATTCAAGTACTAGTACAGCAACTGTTGTCTATGTATCTGCTTTTGCATATGAATAGACATTGAGTAGATAGTCAGTGAAACAGTAATAGATTTTACTCAGAAATCTATTTCAGAGAATGATTATTAGAAAATTAGATGGCACAGGGCAGCACACACCTGCAGTACTTAGTGTCTAAGTATTGTACTTCAAAACTTCAAAATTAAAGACATCTGTGCAATACAGAACTTCTGCTCTGGTATTTTTCTTGCATTTCTCTGCTAAAGAACTTGAAGAAGTGGAAAACAAAAGACTGGCAATTTCATGGCAGCAAAAGTGGTCCAGCTAACTAAGAACCAGGCCATTAAACAGCTGCATTCAGATGAAGCTACTAAACGCACCCTCAAAACATTTCTTCCTACTTCTTTACACATTACAGCATGACATAATGTACAGCAACAGCTTTATTAAAGTGGGGCTATGACAGTATTCAATACGCAGTCCTAACAGTTCTCAGTCAGAACAACCAGGACAGATTCCTGGCGTGACCTGCTCCTCTTGGAACTCATCTTATAGAGTAGCAATAATTTAAAAAGTAACTTTTGATGCAGCTGAGAAGTCCTTTTTTCCTGTATATTTCGGGTAAAAGGAAAAAATCAGTGATCAAAGGAAGTCTGATCACTGAGGCTTTTAAACTAGTTTCTTTGGTAATACTAGAAATACCTGAGATTTGATGTTGTGATTTTTTAAAAAATACATATTTGGTAGCATTTAAGTGCTATGTATTTATTATATAAATAACAATATGGGTAGGATTTTTTTTATAGCTCATCTGTATTAACAACAAAGCTGAGAGATCCAGAAACATTGACACAGAAGCAACACAAAGACACAATGTACTACTATTGTCTGTTCAATGACATACATCATTCTTCACATTTGCTTTACTTACTTTTTAATACCCTGAAATGTGCTGCTTGCCATGTCTATGATTCCTCCAGTAGGCCTAGCTACTGCTCCCACTAAGCCTTTTCCAACACCTTTGAAAAAACCAGCTGCTCCTTCTTTCTGAGCTCCTAAAAGGATTAAGTGCAGCAAATCATTATAAAAAAACCAAGTTTTTCTTACAGTCTTAGCAAACTTAATTACCATTTAATTACAAATCTTATTTCATAGGCAACTACATATTCTCCTCCAGATAAAAGTTCGTGTAAACAACATTTAAACTAGAAGTCAGTGATGTCCAACTACTTCCTGGGAAGTAGAGCTTCAATACACATAGTGGTTGCTCCAGAAAACAAATGCAATAATGAATGTTCCCCCGCCCCCTTTCTCTTAGCTTTCATTGCTGAGCAGACATCATATGGTATGGAATACCCCTTTGGTCAGCTTGGGTCAGCTGTCCTGGCTATGTCCCCTCCCAAGACCTTGCTCATATCCCAGCCTACTGGTGGGGGGGGGGATGTTGGAGAGACAGCATTGATGCTGTGCGAGCACTGCTCAACAGTAGCCAGAACACTGGTGTGTTATCAACACCTTTCTAGCTACCAACACAGAGCACAGCACTATGATGGCTGCTACGGGAATATTAACTCCATCCAATACATAATGTCTCATCAAATATCAAGAATCTATCATCATATGAACAGTTAATGCATCAGAAGACCTAAACTTACCTCTTATTGGCTTTGTAACTATTCCTGTTATGCCACTGACAAAACCCTACCAAGAGAAACAAGAGACATTACAAATAGGCTTTCAGATTATATTTTTCATTTTTCACATTCTTCTTACTAGTTCATTGGTGAACAGCCTCAAAGTACATGTGTTGGAGTATTCTAAAATTCACTACAAGTTAACAGAATTAGAGGCACCTGCTTCACAGTTACTACCTTCTCTTCTACCCTCATATATTTTTCTTTAAAACTATCAATGAATTGTGGCCATATATTTGATAAAACAGAATTAAAATAAATAGTAACAACTCTAGTGACTATGGCAGCCTCTATATTTGTTTCTGTTGCCTGCATAAAATTCATTAATATTTTTGTAATTTTTTTTCTCCTTACAGAAACTAATCCTTTTCCGCCACGAGTGATACCCTCTCTCAGACCAGTGGGCTGTTTATTCATGGCTTCTCTCCTCTTCTGCTGGTAATCCTCATCCATAGTTATCGCAGCTACTCCTTTTGCCATAGCACCAGTGATTCGCGATGCAGCACCAGCTAATCCACCTATTGGAAAACAAAACAGTGTAAAATGTCAATACAATTTACAAATACTCATCTATATTGCTTACTATTAAGTATACTACCCTAATGCTGAAACTTACCAACAGCTCCCCCTACTAGTGCTTTAAGTCCTAGTGCCATTCCTTCTATAAATTCTTCAGGACCCTGGATGGCTCCCTAAATAAAAAAAAAAGGATTGCATAAATGCAATGCTAAGCTTCAAATAGTATGCATTACATACTTTTAAATCTTACATTCTTATTGGAATTTATATAAACCAAGGAGAACAGGAGTGCAAGAATGAGTGATAAAGTGCTTAAGTGCCCACGAGAGCACCTGTGAGAGAAAGACTATTTTAGAATACTAATTCATTCCCTGCAGTCTGCTTATTTTAAGGCAAATGGGGAAAAAGTAGATTGATTTTAAAATAAGAACAGTAAGAAACAGTGTTTTGTGAATTATGTTAAAAGGACTAGTGTCTCCATTTTATCTCACTTGATTTTTCCAGTAACTTTTGCTTGTATATTCACTTCAAATTTTCAATTCTAAATCAAAATTTAAAACCAAAAAAGGCATTAATATTTCCACATTTTCAATATAATTCATATCTCTCCACCTGTGCTACATTTCATAAGAAGGCAGCCGAGATTTTTACCTGGTAAGGTTCATAGAAGAATGCTTCTACTCCTTCAGACAAGCCTCTTATGAATCCAAATGGATTACCCAAGACATCAAGGCCAAGAATGAGAACATACATCTGTTTAATAGCCTAAAATAAAAATAGTTATTAGTAAAAATATTCAGAAATTACACTAAAACAAAGGCAAACAGTGATAAAAACAGAAATAAAAAAAGTGGAAGTAACATGAGTTTAAAATACTCAAAATTATGTGGAAAAGTAGTAGTTGTATTAAAAAGGATCTTACAGTGAGTAAATCATATTAAGTCAGCCAAATAAACAGTACTTCTTGCAAGTATTTCACAAACTGACATTAATGTTCTTGAGATTTTACAAAGCAAGCACATTACTTATTCTTTCAAGTTACAGGAAAAATTTGGTCTGTTTGCATATGCTGAGAAAATTTTATTGATTGTCACTGCAAAACGTTGCAACTACATCTGTATGAAGTGTAATTCAGTTTTAAAAAAAAAGGTTGAGCATCTCCTAGGAAATTTAAATTTTCCCTCTGGAAAAGGAAAGGTCAGAGAACAAAAGATAATTCATTCCCCAATCAAAACCCTGTATAGTTTTTTTTCTCCTTTAAAGATGGACAGAGCACTAAATATGTTCAAAGAATCCCTTATTACTGGTGATGGATGGATGGATAGAAGAGGACTAATCCCTTTACGCAAAGGCGTGTCTGCTGGATTCTCTCCACTGGATGACAGGACCTGAACAGTACACAAAGGCCAAAGAGGCTTCATAATTCATATACTACTAAAGTCCAACAAAAAACATTCATATTTTGATGCCAATCCTGCTATATCAGAGCTGTACTGTCTTTGCTTCCACTATCCATTCCAGCAAGTTGTTTTGTCATTCATGCCACTTTTCCTCTAGTCATAATTTGGAAACAGTGCTTGCCTCCAAAATAAAGGCAACAGAATACAACTAATGAGTAATGTGTTTATGTGTTTAACCTTTGTACAAACATACAAAGCTGAAAGTAATTTTATTTATTTTCATAGATCCAAAACACATAGTAGCACTTTCAAAATATAAATTTACTGGAATACTGAAATTTACTTATTCTCACCTGTTTTGAATAATGCCTCACAACTGCTGATTGGAGCTGTTGTGTAGTACAGAAGTGATAGCTGAGTTCAAAGAATGCCAACCTAAAAAAAAAAAGAGAAAAAGTAAGTCCTTATTATGCAGAGCAAATTAAAGTCTAAGATCTGTAATATTGGTTTAATCTTTGGAAGTAATCTTTACAATTGTATTTTTAACGTACTTAAAGACAACATCTTGTACATCTGTGAGGGTGGCCCCTATACTCTTCAGCAGGAGGTTTAAGGACTGAAGTGGTATCAGTTCATTCTTTCTTTCTTCTTTGTTACTATCTTCTCCACCCGTACTGAGTGAAAAGCTTAAGTGTAACTAAAGGATAAAAACAAGATTGGGAAATAACAAGATTGATTAGTAGAAGTACTATATTTCTATCTTTGTAGATGATATATCTTTTAGATGATTTAAAAACTGAGATAAGACATTTCTAATTTTGACTGAAATCATACTGACTTCATAACAGAAAACATAAATACACCATGTAGGGCAGTACAAAACCACTGACATTTACAGTCAAACTGAATAACCAGAACTACCTTTAAGACAAGAACTTGAAATTGCTTATTCATGTTTTCAGATAAGGTCTCCAAAAAGACTCTAAAGCATCTTTTAGTTATAATTTAGGTTATTAGCTTGTTTCCAAAACATTTTGTTTCTAGAACTAATACCCAAAATCAAAGCAGACTGAAAAAGGTAATGAAGCATGGTGTCCAGTCAAGAACAAGAAACAAAAGCCTGAAAACAAATAATTACTAACACAAGTTTTATAGGTGCTAAATAAACACTGGAATATGGATACAAGAAAAACCACACCTGTGCAGACCTGAACTAAGCAAAGTATTTGTTTCACAGAAATTCAGATGACAGTCTCAAAACAGAAAACCACACAGGAAAATTGCTCAGAGGGCTCTACAGTACACAAGTGTATTCAGCAGTTTTCAAAATCAGATGAAAAGAAGTTATGTCTGTTTCTAATTCTCTGAAGACAACAGCATGTGCCTTTCATTAATTTATGGTATAACAGAGCTCAACTATAGCTCATTTCAAAGACACATAGCTCATCTTGCAGAATCATTGTCAATTCACAGCTCTATATTCATTAATGTTAAAGACTAATCTTTTATTAGAACCTGAAGCCCATTTATTCCATCCTCTCTCCTCCACGTACTTTTTCTTGACATATATGACAGAATACCTTAAAAAATAAGCTTTTGTCTACTTTGTTACAAAGTGTTCACTTTGCCACCTTAACATGTAAGAGGCATTTTAATTCTGCCATGTCAGAAATAGTTTTTGTAATAAAACAAGTGGAGATGTACCTATGAACATCTAAATGAAGATACACTGAAAAAACACTAGATATGCTTGGAATGAGTTAAGCTAAGCTGTTCACATAAAGCTAGCCAAGCATTTCCTGCAATTATCTGTTCTAATAGCAGACTGTTTCTAACATTTTACCAGATACTGTAAAGAAGTGAAACTCAAACCATTCTTTTATGTATTTCCCAGGGGATGGAGGTTAGATTCTCTTAGTGAGCACTGTTATACAGCCTACAGAGTACCACCACAGCTTTAACAACATCAGCTATGCAGTAATCCAAAACCAAAGACCAGTAAGCTAAAAATGCATGGGAGTTAGATTTGGGCAAACAGGCTGTTGTTTCCATGTAAGTGGGCACCTATTATTCAACAGCTGTACCTGAATGTTTATGGGAATGGGGAAATAGCCAAAAGTAGACTTTATTGGAGTCAAAAAACAAAACTGTTTTTCCAGTGAGTAAGTAATGATAAAGCAGAAAATATCATTGCACAGTCATGCTGACACTATGTTTTTTAGAAATGACCTCATTACCAAATCTGTACACACTGTCTGCACACAAACTATAGCATTTTGCAAGGATCTCTTAAATAATAAGTATTACTGTATTTGAAGAAACTCATGGATATGAATGAAATAATGACCATATAAGTTAGTGGTAACAATGAAAGCACTTTCCCAGGACATTTTTATTTTATTTTTGATCACCATTATGTTTCTTTATTTCCAGTGCCTACTATCCTACAGGAGTCAAAAATTCTTCAGTTAGAGAGCAAACACAGGCTGTACTGTGAAAAAGGTATACCTTAATTGGAGAGATATGAAAGTATTCATACAGGCTGATTTGTGATGTATCCATTGATGACACACTCATCAGTTCTTCTTGCAGAGATTCAACATCCTTTTTGAAAAGTTCTAGCTGTGAATGCATTTAAGAAATATTACTTTAAAATTTAGAGTATATTAAAACTAGCCTGCATTTGGCACTAAGATGCAATACATTGACTAATACTACTTAGACTCTCCTGATCTTATTTTTTTATTTAGTTGACATTTTAAAGGACTTTGAGTTTGCTTGCTGCCTTTGTTTGTATGAAGAGGAGGAAACATTCGTATAAAAAGACAATCCAACATACATCTATTTATTAGTAAAAAAAAAATAATCTATTTTTATGAAAGTTCAAATACTAAATATTTCAAGTAAAGTTTGGACAATTTTTATGTGGATCGAAGAAAGGACATATACATATACCCTTTTGAACACATAATATAGCACATAGGTTTTTAAATACAAAAAATTAGACTAAAGACTATTTTCTGTTACACAGAAGCTAGACTTTTACATATTCTGAGAAGACCTCTATCTAGCCCTTTTTTCCTTTCTCCTTCAAAAGATATAATTACTTTACGACCATTTTTTGAAGAATTGGCCAAGTACAAAAAAATTTTAAGATTTTTAAATAATTACAATTCTAAAGTAAGAAAAATCTTAACAGTCAAAGAAAATGAAGTTGTAACTGAAAATAATACGAGAGGTCCTTTCAGAACAGTAAAGCCCAGTAACACCTCGCTACTTAAACAAGCAAAACAGTCAAGGTACTAAATATTAACTAGGGACCAAATCCTAAAATTATGCCTTCCAATTCCAGTAAAAATGGAAGTGCAGAAGAGGACTTCCTCTAATCTCTGGATCAGTGATTCAGCTCACAATGACGATCTCAAATCCCTCATCTTTCCACTGGGAGGGGAAAGAGAGAATAAAATACAACAATTTTTTTTTTCCACTACTCAACCATGCATTGAAAATTAACATCATTTTTCAAACTACCACAATAATCCAGGATTCATGGGTACACCTGGTATCAACAGATGTAACAGACTGTATGCCCTAGCACACTGTTGGGAACCACCAGTTTAGACTACATATTCCCACATATGAAAATATGTGGGACATTTCTGAAACAATTCTAAAGTAACATTATTATTGTTCATTGAAACTCTGCTTTCATGAACACTTCAGATCTCCTTACATTTTGTAAGTCACAATTAGACTGCTCATTTTTACTATTTAAATTTTTGAAGATGTTTAATTAAGCTTATGATGTTTAACAAATTTAGACTCATCCAGCCTTTAAAAAAATTACATTACTCAGTTTTGCTTCAAGAATTTATAATAAGAAAAGACTATATAGAAATACATGCTTAGGTCTTGATTTTGAGTAAGGTGCCTCTCACCAGAGAGGATCCCATTCTTTAAGTTAAAATTTAACCTAGAATTTACATTACCACTAAGAGACAAGAGTTCCTAAGTCAATAAGCAGTTAATATGTTTTGTGAGTCTTTCCAAAATTGTGGTGCCTCTAGAGCTCTGCAAAGAACCCACTGGCTTCAAATTACAGCAACAGGAAAGAAAAACAGGACTATGAAGAATCGACTACATCTTCATGCCTGCTAACCCCAAACTCAAGGCAACCACATATGCCTCTGTGAACTGGACAGTACATTTAGTTTTCCTTTATCAGGGGCCAGAAATTGAGCTACAAACAATGCACCAAAATCAGAATCTTCTTTCTAAAATTCAAAACAAAAACTCATATGCTTAAGAAACAAAAGTAGGAAACTGAGGGTGTATTTAATACATTACAACATGAAAGAGTAGCGAATTTACTTACATGAAAACATCTACTGAACTACGACTCATAGCAGACAAGTCTTACATTAATTTATTTGCTGTAAATTTACAAAATTCTAACAAGATTCCTATCTTGCTTGAAATGTTATTCCAGAAATAAATTCTCTTGTTCTTCCACAGTTCCTTCTAATTTTCAATTTATATTTACAATGGAGCAACTTTTCTATCTTTTTTCCTTATTTTAGTATAATCCCTGAGCAGTAATAGGTGTTTTTTTAATCTCTGGTGTGTAGATATGGGGAAATAAAAGCAAAGTAAGTTGCATTTCCAGCATACCTTTCACTTGCCACCACAAAAAGGATGTTTTTGTTCTACTCATCCAGGAAGATCTTTAATGCAAATATTCCTGGTTCATTTTTCACTAGCAGCATTTCTGAGATACAGACAAAACCACTATGCTTTCTGCTAAATAATTTATCAGTTTATTGTGTATTGACATTCAAATTTCAATACTCTTAACAAAAGCAGCATGCCCAACTGCATTGTATCTACACAGCTTATCAGCTTTTTTTTTGTTTTATTTTGGCAAATCCAAGAAACTCTGGCTCCTCTGTTGCTTTATGGTTGTATCTTAATTTTTTATTATTCTTTTCCAAGCAGGCTACCTTGCATTTCATATTATCATCTCTACTGTTCCTATGTGCAAGCTCCTCTCATTCTCCCTGTACAGTAATTCAATTCCGTCCCACTGCCCTCTCCTCTCCACTTAGTATGAACATGCCAATTACATCTTCTTCCAATTTTATAATTTTGCATAAAATTACCAAAGACTCTCACTTTCTGATCAACCTCTCTCTCCCTTCCTTTTACATTCTCTTGCTCTCATGGGCAGGTAAGTTTCAGTGATTTCCTGGCTAAGATTTTCCTTTTTTTTTTTTTTAAATAAGCTACATTAAGGAGAAGAGGTTTACTTTCACTTCCTGTCTTGGTTTCTTAATTAACTGATGCCTCAGGCATTAGTAAGACTAAAGAGCCTACAACAGCATTAGTTTCATTCTTTTCACAAGTTTTTGAAGCCTTCTTTGTACAGCATGCAAGATGAGGATAAAAAGTGTTTATTTACTGCTTGCCTCAGGCAATGGTAGCTCTCAAAAACCTCACAGCTTCATTAGTCCCCAACACAGGAATTAATCAGTTTTATGGGCACAGAAGACCAAGTTGTTTTTTTTCTTTTTTTTTAATATAAATTGAATAATTACAAACTTTAAAAAAATCTATTAATTTTTAAACAACAAAAGGTTTCTACCTCTTGGTCACTCAGCACATCAGTCTGTGTAAAGAATTCAACAAGTGCATACAGGAAGCCAAGATCTAATCTGAGATCCATCTCTTGAATCAGGACCTTAAAATACCTTAACATGAAACAAAAAAACAATTAGTAAGGTGTTTTATGAAAATGCATGACACATAGAAGTTAATCTAGGGTATTTAGACTACTTATGTATTGACTTTAGGTACTATTTCCCACCACCCCTGGAGGGGTTCGCCAATACTGGCGAAAAGGCAGCTTCCCATAGCAGTGTAAGATAAACATGTTTCCTGTAACCAGAACTGTTTTAAACAAGTAGCAGCATCTAACATTGTATACAGCACCATTAAACAGAGTTTTTTCTAAATAACAATTACTAAAAAACTGCATTTAAAACACTCAGAAATCCTTCCTTTACTCTGCCTCTATACGGATAATAAAGAGACCTGAGCTTTCATCTCTCTAAGTGCTCTGATCTTTCTGAGAATGAGTTGGTGTAAAATTACCTTGCATTATATTTTCTCCTATAATAATTTTAAATCTTGATTAAACATAATCAATAGCAAAAGAGATGAAACATGTCAAAGTACTTACTTAATATGAGATATCTGTGAATGTCCTGCAGTTCTCATGACAATACTGACATCAGTAAATGGCTTTGGTGCTATGAAGTTGTAAAGTAAAAAGAGATCAGGACAGATTTTTATATGATATACATACCTTTATATTTTTAATACACAAACATCATATATGTTCAGGATTTTCTCAATCCTGTCAAGTAGGATTACATAATGGATATGACTGGCAAACAACTAAATCAGGGGAAAGAGCAGGAACAGAAAGGAATAGGAAGACAAGGATGAAATGGAACATAAAAATTCTATTTCACTGATCTCTGGTACATTTCCAGTTTCATTTAAAAGCAAGTTAATATTGATATAATCTTAGACTTAAATAATTTGCCTAGTCATGGAATAAGATTTTCCAACAGCTGATATCAAAATATAAACTAAACAAAAAAGAATTCCAGAGATGTATGCACTGTAGCTTGAAATTAATCATATTTAGAATGAACACCTGACATCTTATTAGCTTCTGTACAAAATTACAAGCAGTATTCTTTGTTGCAATCCAGAATCCCTCCTGAGATTACACTGGTCTTCCAAGTGACTTTGCCCTTAATGAGTTAATGGAAGACATAGTATACTGACATCGAGCTCTATGCTCCAAGCAATGGAGAAGTTGAAAGGCTACATACAAAAGAGGCAAAATATAATTTGCTATCTACAGAGATTATAAATGGTGACTCACATAGGAATTTTGAGTTTAGACTGGCACTGGCACATATTTATTTTCTTACTAGTTAAGATTATTTCAGATAGGTTACTAGGTCATCTATTGCATGCAAGCAAAGGAAAAAATGAATTAACATGATTAAGATAAACAATTTATTTGGGGCAGTAGGGAAAAATCTGATGACTAAAAATGAAGACTGAATCCTCACTGCCCTGGAACTCCAAATGCAAGTAATACTGAAATGGTGCCACAAATTCACTACCATCAATATAAGCAACAGTTTGATCTCTTATTTTCAGCAGGCAACTCTTCTCCTATATTAGTCAGCATTAATTTTTACCTGTGGTCTGAATACAACTGCCAAAAGTCTATTTTAAGCTTGATCCAAATGCAGCTTTCATGTTACACTCTCCAAGAGATATGCTTAAAAGGTATGATATTGATGAATGAAAGAAATTTTGTTTTCTTCTACTGTTAACTGTTCAAATAGTTTTCAATATATCTTCTTTGTAGAGAAAACTGTTTCCCTAACAGTAGTATTTGCATTATCTGTACTCAGTAAGCTTATACAGACTTCATCTGATAAGTGACATGGTTAACTTCAGTACAAGCAAGTTATCTTGGTATTTTAGAAGTAAGGATTATGTTAAACTAGAAAAACAAACCTGAATCCAAGGTGATGGACTTTGGAGGTTTAATAGGATAGAACACAAAGGGAAATATGGCTCCAGGAATCTGGTTTTGTATCTAATAGGGGTAAGGACAGGACAAGGCGTAGCACGTTAGCTTTTCAACAGTGAAATATTTTAAAATCAGGACAAACACAAGAATTATGTATGTTACCTGTAGCATTCCACCAATTCAAAAGCAGAAAAAAAGCTGCTATCGTGGTTCAAAATATCTCTATTTTCAAAATTAAAACAACCAATCCAAATAGTCTAGAAAAGTTTCTCTAAGTTTGTGGTAATAAATGGTCCACAGAATTTTTGCAATGGATTTGTTTTTAAAAACTTCAACATTTGCAAGACAACAAACTGTACCTATATTTTGTTGACTGTAAAGCAAAGCCACAAGTAAAAAGCATGGAAAATGAATGGTAAATGTTTTTCCCGAACAGTCATAGTTGTCTGGGTTTTTTTTCCAGAAGCATTTAAGTAGTATTTCCAAAGACTGAGAAGCACTGATGTGAAAGCCAATGAGTACAACTGAATTCAAAACATGATAAATCAAATCAATTCTAAAAAAAAAATAATCCAAGTTTCCATAAAAGTTGTTTTTTCTTAACAACTCACTCATTGTTTTTTGACAAGACTCACCTGTATCCTGTAAATTTGAATTCTGAAAGATTTCTGATGTGCAGATGAACTGTATTCTACTTTTAAAGCTGGCAGATAATTCCTTCTGATGGGAATCTCATTTGGTTGTTGAATTTTCATGTTCATTCCATTAGGGGTTAAACATACCTATCGTATTATTAAAGAAAATTTACTCTGTGTTTCAAAAGACTGATTTTTTTAATATACTTTAAAATTTACACTGTACTTTGACACTGTAAAGATAGCTTAGCATTAAAAATTTTGCAGCTTTTAAGGCAGATGTCAAAACTTCTTTAAAACAAATTTTGTCATAAATTTCAATAGAAGTAAAACTACAAAACATTGCATTATTTGGGGTATTACTAGCGCTTAATACATGGCTTTCTAGAGAAAAGCAGAGTGGTACAGTATAACAGCCTACGATTGAGATAAACATTTGCTTATTTACCTATAGCATGTTCCTTTAGCTACAACACAATTCTAATGAGTATCTAGAATCCATCTACAGACAAGGACAGCAGCATTTGGAGCATAATATGCTTCTTCATTCCAGAATAATTTCCAGAATGATTTTTTCATATATATGTGGTTGAATGACACAGTTTAATTATGCCACAGTAAGGCACTTGAAAAATACAAGATTTTGTGCTAAAACAAACCAACCAACCCAAAACTAACACCCTGCCCACCTCCCTAGTATAACAAATGAGCCAAATACAAAGCTTCTTTACTGTAGTTCTAAGCATAGTTAGTCCCATGACCCGCAAAAACATTACACCTCAATTTCAAAGTTAGAGGCTAACAACAAAATGTCTATAGCAAGTTTTCAAATGTTTATGGATTTTTTCCAAAGATTTTTTTTTCTAGACAGAGATGAAGAAGGGTTTTCAAATGGATTATGTAATCAGTAATCTCAATTTTCACTGGAAGTTTCTTCAAAGATAGCAAAATTGATATATTATCTTTTTCCTGTGTATGCATGTAAACAACAGAATTAGAGAACTATCAGTATTACCAAAACATTTGATTCCAACTCAATAATCTTATTTTCTGAAGGAGTTAGCTCACTGTAATCTCTGAATTCTTGTTCTAATTTATCAGTCTGCTTAACACTCATTGGTCTCCATCTTGACTTCTTCTTGGGTTTTGTCTCCCAAACCACATCAGAACTTTGAAAACAAAAGACCAAGAGAGAAAGATTAGCTATTTCAAAACAAGTTTTACCTACCATAGTACGGCTTTTAACAAGTTACAACTATGGAATGAGAAACCACATCATAAAGCACTACTGTAGCAAATGAAAGTGACCCAAATCACCCACTACCTTCTTGGTACTAAGTGGAAGCTAGTCTCTCCAAAATAATGCAAAAAAGGAAAAGTTAACAGAAAGTCTGTATAAATCCCCAGTTTGATCAAGATGGGTATGTAAGGATACTTAATCAGGAAGCTCAGTTTCAACAGTACTGCCATCTATTATTCAACAATCTCAGTGTAGTTTTCTATATATAGTCCTGCATGTATTTTGGCATAGCTGAATTTATTAGAAATTGAGAACTTCAAGTCAAAACAAAACACCTCCTGAACTACCTCTTACTTTTGATAGCTAGTTTCTTCATTCTTTCTGTCTAAATCAATAGATGGTGACTTTGGTTTACATGTCTCCTCCAATGATTTAATGGTGGGAGTTTTCAGTTTGGGGGTTTTTTTTTTTGGGGGGGGGGTTCTGTGTGGGTTTTTTAAATGATATCCAAAAATCAGTTCTTTTGACTCTTACTTTTATTATTTCTAAAACAACAAAATAATTAATCATCCTTAAAGGGCGCTGGACAATTTTCTGCTCAATTCCACTGCTTATAAGAGAGGCTCTCATGTCTGATTTCACCTTACAGTCAAACCAACAGCACATGATAGGGCACAAACCAACACTCTCAGCAGATAGAGGGTATTTCTTCTTTCCACAAGTTACTCTATAGCCCACGAATACATAGTTTTCCAGGCACAGCCCCCCTAACCCATTCCCTTTTAGCTACATCTGTGTCTGCAGATACGTCAATGGCAGAGCCACCTAAGAAAAGGTGAGCTAAAGGGCAAAACAACAGCTACAAAATAGAGTTCTACCTTGAAACTGCTGGGAGTAAAATAGAATGCTACCTTGAAATTGCTGGGAGTTTTCCCTTTTTTTCCTTTTCTTACCCCAGTTCCCCCAAACAGGCTAATGGGCTGTGATCCCAGAACTGGTGTGGTGAAACTTGTTTCTGCATCAAGTTAGATACAAAGTGACTTTTCCATTCTTTTTGTAACAAGATGTTCACATATGGGAACATTCTGAATAATAGGGTTTTCTTCACTGTACCCAAGGAATAAACTCTTACCCTTAGAAAAAGCTTACAGGATTTTGACATCCACTCACGGTTTAACAAGAAAACAATACCAGCTATAAGTACTGCTAGACTACTGACTATGGATGACTGCTTCCAGAAAACATGGATTCAGTAAAATCTCAACACTACTTTGCATTTAGGCAATTAAGTACCACTTTTAATGGAGTGTTTCCACTGTCTAGATAGTTATCAGATCTCAGTTGCTCAGGTGAGGGCAAGGATTATCTTTGTGAATGATAGATGTGAATAGGTGAAGTATATGTGTATATGAAGTTTTTGTTTGTTTGTTTTGCAGGGCTGTGCAAATAGTTAATCAGCAGAAAAAGCCCACACTCTAGCAACCTTATGTCTATGAATATACAGGACTGTGTGGATTATGGCAATGATACACAAGTGTCTCTTGAGCATTCTAAAAAGCCTCTGTTTGAATATATGATAGCACACATTTCTTAACCGTTACACAGTTTCTTTTCTGTTTTCCTCTGCAATTTTATAGTAGGAAGCCTAAAGTTACCATAATTTGTCAATCAAAACTAAGAAGAACTATAAGCTAGTACTGTATCAGAATTTTCAACACAGAATTCAGCAATTTGTTTCTGTAATGAAGACAGAAAAATTCACTGACACAAACCACCAACGGACCTTACTCCTTAAAACTCTATTATCACTCCTCAAACTACATGGACAGGAAACACTTGTGTTCAATGTATTGGGAAGTTTGCCTCACAGTTACAATCATGTGTTGCAAAAAAACATACATCCAAATACAGAAAGCATACACATTAATATAAAATACAGTGAAAAAAATTATTTTTATAACAGGAGAATATGATTTCATTCTAAATACTCTTACACAGACCTCTTTTTCCTCTTCCATCACACCCCAAAATGAAATTCAGTGTGTGAAAACACCTGAAGCTAAACATTTTAGACTGCTGCACACAAAATAAGTTACCTTGTAATTCCAATATAGGACACTTCTTGCTTTGTGTAATTATTAACCAATGAAATTCCAACATCTTGCAAAGACAGAACAATTTCTTGTTCTGCTAGTTCTGCTTTTACACTTTCATATGTCAATTTAAATACATTCTCATCTTCAGTGATCAGGACAATACGCTGCAAACCTTCAAAAAATGACACCAAATAGACTGCTTTTCTACAATCCAGGCTGAGTATTTCCATTTTGTCCTACAAACAAGAGAGGAAAAGTTTTTACAGCTCTATTCATCATTCTACTCAGAAGCAAATGCAAAAGTCCTAGCGACACAAACAACAATAGAAGACATTTTTTAAAGGTACAGGAAGATAATAATATTTTTAATTATGAAGTTTTACAGCAGTCTCCCTCACACACACGCCTTTGAACTGAAGAGAATGGTTACTGGCACAAGCTCCAGCAAACAGTGTTGTTACTGTGCTGTGTTTGAATCTCATATGAGATTGTTGATCATACTCATTAAATATGGAATTTCATACATACACTGATGAACAGGATAATAAATTAGACAGCATTAGAAGGAGATTTAGATAATAAATATACCTCTTTTGGAGCAATTTCCTCAGTTCTATTTCCACATTTCCATTTCAATTTTCTAGATCCTGCTGGGTCTGCCCAAGTATACAGTACTGCCTTATTTGGCTGAAGACAGTCTTCTAATTCACTGAGGGAGCTACAACAAAGTAATATTAAATAAAAATGTCAATGAATATTTTGTGTCAATGACTTTTGCATTCTAGCACTTCAACAAGAACACTTCAGTTATTTTGTCAATAATGAAATGAAAACTTAAACATTGTGCATGAATAAACATACACAAAATCATTCTCAGCACAATAATAAAAACAGTATTTATACTTCAAAATACATATATAGCCTTTAGAAATAAAGTATACACGGTGGATTTTAAATACTCACTGTCTTCCCCATTTGTAATTAACAGGGAAACATTAAATAGAGGAAAAAAAACCCAGATAGTCGAGCTTACAAGCTGAAAGGAAAATTCAGGATTTGTGCTAACATTAATATTCCAAGAGAAGAAACGTGTGTTCAAAATCCGTTGTTTAGGAAAGGTTTCCCCTATATGATTTGCTGAAGGGAAAAAAGTGCAGTGTTTACTATCTGGATACAGTGGATCTTTTCAGACAAAGATCTTAAACTCTATTCCTCCTCACACACAGTTAAAAACTGGCAGACTTGTCTTCTCCAGCTCTCTGAAAGGAGCCTATCACAGGAGGGGAAGTGGAGAGGGAGGTGCTGATCTCTTCTCACTGGGATCCAGCAATAGGATGTGTGGGAATGGTTCAAAGCTGTGCCAGGGGAGGTTTAGAGTGGACTTTAGGAAGCATTTACTGAGAGGATGGTTCAACACTGGAACAGGCTTCTTAGAGAGGTGGTCAATGCCCCATGCATGTCAGTTGGACAATGCCCTTAATAACATGCCTTAACTTTTAATCAGCCAGTTGGACTAGATGATCATTGTAGGTCCCTTCCAACTGAAACATTCTGTTCCAGTCTATTCTCCATAGTTCATTACAAAAGTTACATACATACTTATTAAATTTACACTAAGGATACACAAAAGCCAGCTAAAAAGATTAAAATTACTAATCTTTACAGATGAAAACCAAAGAAAACAATTGAATATATTCTTCAAACAGGAACATACAGCTGCAAGCTTAATTTGACTAGCAGCTCTTCCACTTTTCAAGTAAAAATCTTTAAACAACACTTCTCTGACTGACTGAAAGGAAAAAATGGCAGAGACTGTTTTTTTTAAAAGAAACAGGTCAAGAATGCTGTAGATATGCTTACACTTCTCAGCACTGCACAGTATCTGCATACACTAGCAAAGCATTGCAAAGACATTCCATCCTCAGAACAGAACCAGTATAGCTTCATACAGGTGCAGAACCAAATTTTCACTGATTGCAGATAATTCATATTTTTTAAAATAATCTTAGTTTTGGTCTGGCTTGACAAAAAAATTATGTAAATTCCTACCCATTTTTCAGTCCATTCCCTCATCCCTCATCTAACTTTTTAACCCATTCTTTCAGCTAAATCTCAACTAAATATGATAGAACAGCAAAAGTCTCAAATCTAATTATAATTAATTTGTTACTTATTTTGCACAGTCAGCACCTGCACAGTTTCAGAAAAGCCAAGCATATCCTTTGCCCCTACCAGGAATGTAAATGAATGCAGAGAGCAAGGCCATAAAATTCATATAAAAAGAGACCAGAGAACTTCTTTAGCTCACAAAACAGCTTCTTTACTTGTAGAAACAGGCACCTAGCACTATATAACACTGCACTGTTAACAATTCATTCTCTTTGATTCATAAAATGAGACTTTGGGATGCTCTGACAAAATTAGACAGCCGTTTCTTAAAAAATAGGCTTCTTAAGAAATAGGCTTGTTTACAATACATGAAATAACTGTTCACATGTCTCCATGCAGAAATCTAATCTAAAACACTTCTTACATACCTTTGTCCATACTCAATAATTTCTTCTTTAGTATGGTTTATCAAGAGAAATGGAGCTGCACCATCATGGTAATTAGAAAAAGTAATCACTGTAGAATGTTCAGTCAGGTTAACATCCACTGTAATTCCTCCAAGCTATCAGATATAAAAATTATGAAGTAAATAACAATGGAATTAATACCTAGTAAAGCAAATGTAATTTACATATTTTGGAAAACTTCTACTCTCATCAGAAAAAAAACACCAAAGAGTCAACCAACCAACCTGTTTTAACATGTCCTGAAAATATTTCCCTTATCTAACAACTAGGTAACAGGCATTGCAGTTAATGAAAACTATGGAGGAGTTCTGTACTGTCAAAATTTAGGCTGGTGGTAGAGGAATCTTCCTTGAACTAGTCATACACATTAATGTCCTTCAAAATGTTCTACTACTAAAAACATTCATATATTTAAAAACTACTGCTAGATGAGACTATATGCAACATAGAAGTAAATTTAGTGGTGTCAAAGTTACTTTTCAGAGTAACTTAGTGTTACTTTAGAACTAATGTAAATGCCTGTCAGCTTCAGCTAGAGAACACTAGCAAAATGATCTCTGTTTCAACTTCTATATACCTGCTTCACAGAGAAGCACTTAAAACAAAACACCTACTTATATCTGTATACACACACAGGAAAGAGACAGCATGAGAATGAGAATAATACACTTGCATAGACATAATCTTTTCCCCAGCTAAAGTTTTGCAATACTTGATTATATGGGAGGACAGAAAGTTTTGAGAATGAAAATGAAAATTGAACAGTTATTTACGTTGGTTTACCCAACTTCTGAAGGCAACCATTTACCTTGTTGTCCAAATGCAGTAGCAGACAGTTTTCTTGCTTATCAAAATTTATCTTCTTTGGGGGGAGGTCAGAGTTTTCAACTCTAACAAGCAGTTTGTTGGCATCATTTTCAGGCCAAAAAGGAATGCACTAGAAAAAAAAAAAATCAGATATTTTAAAGTAAGTGAGAAAACAAACTAGGTGTTAAATGGCATTCATTTCAGCCCAAAGTTTTTCTACCAGAATTCTACCCAAAAGTATAATGAGTTGGATCAGAAACTCTATTAAAAAACCTAAAGGTACTTAGCAACCAGAACACAATAAATTGAAAGCAAGTTAGAAATAATTCAGACTACAGTGAAGAAACCGGGGAGTTAAGGAGCTAAAAGTGAAAACAGTAGGACTTCATATTCACATGAACAAGTAGATTTAAAATGGATAATTTATATGAAATCCAGAATATAAAGCTGAGCATGGCTACAACACCAAAATGGCCAAGTTGTTGCAAAAAAAAAAAACAAAAACAACTAAACTTTTAAAAAAATCAATTGACAAAACTGTTCATCCATTAACTGACCTCTTGCCAAAGAAGTAAAAATTACAAATCAGTCTTACAGTGACAATGACAAAAAAGGGATATTAGCATAAATACACTCCATAGGAATTTGAGTAAGCAGGACATCACCATATTAGCCGTTCTTTTGAAATACTTTATATATATCTTTAAAAATACATATACACACACATATACACATGGGTATAAAACATACACAAATAAAATATGCAGCATTAGGCAGCTAAATCACAGAGCATGTTCGGCTGTTCACATCCACTGCTGAAACCACAGCAATGCTGGGTTTAAAAATCCCATAGACAATCTCTTCAATAGTTTACACACCAAATGGGTAGATAAGGACGCAGGGAAGACAGAAGTTTTAATTGCAGCTAATGAAAACTTTCCAACTAAGTAAGAGTCCTGCCACAGGAACAAGCTATGATTAACAATAACTCTCAACCAGCAAGAGCCAAAGTCTGTCTAGATAGACCAGTTTTCCTGTATTTCAAACTGTTCACCTGCAACATCCAAAACTTCAGGACCATCATTCTCGAACATAGTTTAAGAAATGAGATGTTTATATTTAATTGCATCTGAATCCTAGAATTAAATCTTCAACCGTGAAAGACTACTTCTGCAACTTACCATGCCACTAAGTTCCCTTTCCCATTGTTTCTCACACCACAGGAAGCAGGAAGACAAAGGAAAAAAATATAGTTAAACAGAAAGACTGAAGGTGTTACCTACATCAACACGTATCCTACAGACAAAGGAAATTTAAATTATGTTGTAAACTAGCATAAAACATAGCAAGTAACTCTCAACATGGAAATTAAGAGACCTCAGAGGAAATTAAAGGGGAATCAGTCAACAGTAAATGAAAGTTTAAAATCAAAACCAACGTAAGTAAAAAGGACTGGCTAAACAAGAGGTTACAGAATCAATCACAGAGAAGTGAAAAATAAATTTTTGCAATAGTCTTTAGCCACAGAAAGTGTCACAAAATGATGCTGTTTCCAAATGTTTTGCCAAACACTTGCTAAGTGCTTCACTAGGTATTATATTTATATAAAAATCTCCATTTCATAACAGGATCTTTAATTTATATTTAGCAGTGGTCTCATATACAGTTTTCAGCAATATTTTCTTTCTTTCTTTCTCTCTCTATGTTGTTTAGCTGTCTTCTGCTCAAAGGACTGTCCTTGGCAAGCCATTTCATACTAATCATTGTGCAACAACGTCTATTACAACCTTTGAAGAACAATAGATTTTTCAAAAAATAGTAATTAAATTTTCTGATAGATTGACTGCTTTCCAGACAGGAAACATGTCCAAGAGGACATGTATTCTACACAGGGATTGCTTTTATCCCTTAGAAGACAAGCTATCTGTCACTAGAAAGGAGAGTGGATAAAAAAGAAAGCAGCAGAAAGGACTCAACTTAAAATGACAAAAATAGAATGGGGGTAGAGGGGAGCAAGCTGAGATATGAGTTAACATTTCAACAAGCTTGTTTTTTGAAGATCAACCTAATGTAAAAGAGTAAAGTGAGAAGCACTCAAAATCACAGGCACTAATTTAAAAAAAAAAAAATCTAGGTTAGCTGGATAGCAGACTTCTGCATCTCAAGAACAGGATCAGATGGGAACTCGTTCCTGAAAATCTGTCCTGGATCCCAAAGATAGAGCAGTACTGGCTGAGCTTTACCTTGCTTTAGAAGAGGTAAGAAAAATACTGAATTGAGCAACTAGGTTACAAATGAACAACCTTGGCAGACTTAACTATCACAACACAGATTTTGAGAGACTGCTTATCAAAAGGGAAATTATCTACACAATGTGGAAAGGCAAGCAATTTTGAGAGTGAAGTTTGGAATAATTTAGGAGGGAATATAGATTCCTCTGCTGACCTCCATTACTCCAAACTGCCATATCTAATCTCCCAAAAAATATTAGGAGTGATCCTAAAATCTACAAAGTCCTCCTTTGATATTTGATAACAGAAAGGAGACTAAGACCAATTAATACAATTATGAAACACCTGAGAAATAATGACATTTGTGGGACAAGCTAGAAAATTCTGTAAGCATATCAGTAAAACAGCCAAATCAGGAAAAACAGAGATAATATATGTAGCAATGTGTCTGAGCTTTCAAAACTATGACCTTTGAACAGTTTTTGCAGAAAATTTCAAAAGTTCCTGTAAAATAATTCAATTTGTTCTAATAACAATATTATATCAAATATAAACCACAAGACACTAAGAAGTAATAAAATCTGACTATATTTTCTCAGAGTAAAAAGTTAGATATGAAGTAGCCCATGCCACTGCACATGAATCTTTGTCATTTCAGAGCTTTATCAACAAAGTAGATGAAGAATCATGCACATAAAGAACCCAAAAACCATGTAGCGTCAAACAAAAGTTTGGTTCATAGGAACATAAGAATATTAGGAAAGAGAACAAATGTGCAGGTTTATGGCAAATAGTCTATACTTGAGTAAAAGCAAAGAAACATTTTTTAAAACAATGATAAGCATTATGGGACACTGAACTGACCTAAAAACTTAAAGATCTAAACATCATTGTGTACACTTAAAAATCACAATGGAACAATGACAATAAAAAGCAAAGTAGTATAAATTCCAGAAATTTAAACGGTAATATTTAAATTGTATTTCTCTTCCATAATCATTAAAGATAACACGCACACTTAAGGATCATGTGTAAAAGGTACCAAAAATATAACAAAAAGATCTGGTTACAAATCTGATTTAAAACATTCTTTTAACTTTGGTATTTTAGTTTGCAAGCATTTTTGGAAACCATTTGGAGTATCTACAATGTTAAAGAAAAGCGAGGGGGCCTCCAACCGCATTATTTGTTAGGCTGAACTCTGGTTTGGATATGCTCTCTTCAAGACTCATTGGAAGGGAAAGAGGGAGATTTCACTCTTCCCAGAAAGCCGTATGGGTCACTTTCAGCTTTCACAGACATCCAACGCTACCCCAAACAGACATTTCTTTTCCTGCATGTCCTTAAGACAGGCATGATGGCCTCAAATGGCCATACAAACCGTAATTGTGGGATATCGCAGTGCAAACAGCCAAGCTGCACACTCAGTCTGTAACAGTCTGGACCTCTGCAGCATAGATGAAAGCCCAAAAGCCATTTCCACACCACTTGCTCTGGGGACCAGCAATCCCTCTCTAGAAAGGATGCATACATTAAGCACTAAAAAACAGCAGTGAGACTAAGCTCCGAACTGTTCTTCTGAGACATATGAACTGATCCACATAAGGGATTTTCTTCCTATATGAAAGTGGCATGACATGTACCAGCTCAGCCAAACCACTCTATCAGACTCCACTGCAAAAACTGAACAAAAGTTTCAGTGCCACTGCAGAGAGGGATAATATAGTAACAGTACAGGTCTATTTATGATACAGGTAACAGAGAAAACATTCCAATTACAATGTAAACAAGCTTCACAGTATGTCCTAAAGCAAAACTGAGAAAAGGTAACAGGACACACGCACAGTATCTCCAGACACTGTCACTGAACACTATGCATGGCTCTTATTTTCCATCAGTGAGTGTTCAAACCTTTTTAGGTTTTTTTTTTCCCTTAGAGAAATGACTCACAACAGCTTCCTTTATAAGTTTACCTGTTGCAAAACAATAGGAATCCACTTTTCCTTGCCTTCTTCAGCTACTTCCAAAGTGTATTTGCTTCTATTTGAGATCATAAAAAATGGAGTGAAAGTTACAATTCTAGTAATATTAAAACTGCTGTTGTTTATGGTGACACCAACCTGTGAATAGAAAGACATTGTTAGAAGTATGCTGTTCTTTTCTTACCTCATTTGTATCTTCTGAAAGTAATGAATTTGAAAGATAATTTTAACTCACTTGATACTCCTTTTTATGACTCTTGCATTTCACAGAACCATGACTTCCAACTGTATCCAGTGAAAATGGATCAGACAGTTCACTGTCAGTTACCATTAGTTGCACCTGTGAAAAAGCACCTTAAATTAACTTTCAGTTTACAGACACTGACAACATTTAAATCATACATAAAGTACGCATATAAGTGCATACGGAAATGCTGGTTTGTCTATTAAAATGTCAAGACATGACAATTGTCAGTATCATCTCACAAAAATATTTTCTACCACCCTTAGTTATAAGATATGTGGAATAAGCATTATAAGCTTAAAATACTCCAAAGGAAGCAATCACATAAGGATCCTTTCCAAAACTTATCACAATTAAGATCTCAGCAAATCAACACAGTCTCGTAATCTCTCTCAAATCATTCATCTATCAGTAATATTCAGCATTTAAAAACTCACATAGACTCAAATGGTAAACTGCATCTTAACCTTAGCTTACTACCAGCTCAGACACAACCTACAAACCACCACTCCAAGCATTCATTTTTCAAGTCACATCAATTTTTTAGGTACCACAGTTTACATTTCTTACACAACTTCTAGGTCTTACTTGAAATAAGGACCTTTACTGATGCAGTTTAAATGGGATAAAGGAAATTCTTTCATTTAGGAAACATTTCTCAGTGAATTTTATTCCTCTCAAAGATCTCTTTCTTAAAAACACTTTTGATGATGTAAATTTTCCACCTCATGCATATCTGACACCACCACACTTATTTAAAATACTGTCTTTAGACAGAGATATTGTAGGTTTCATGCCCTTTACAGAGCATAGTGTAGTGCAGGTAACTTTCAAAGTGTTAAAAATACTTTCATACAACAACACAGGGGAGTATGGAGCAGTCAGGTTTTATAAGATACAATACCTTGTTATTCTGGAGGAAGTTTTTGGGTTGGAAAGAAAAAAGGAGTGGCTTTTTGTAATCCGGAGGATGCTTGCGGTGAATACCATCAGCTTTGTATTGCAACATTCGACCAGTTTTATTTACCATCCAGTATGGACTGTGAATTGCTATAATCATCTGCCCAGTTGTGTAAGTCACATGGACAGCAATATCCAGCTCAGTCTTATCCAGCTCCGTGATGCAGTAAAACGTTGTGAAGCTGATATCAGGTAGATTGCTTTTTATATGGTACTCACTTTTCCAATTTTGATCAAGATAGTTAAGCAACTGTAAATCTAGTTTTGTTTGATCCAAGACTGCATTATGAATCTGGGCTGAACATCCTTCTTGTAGAGTGTCATACTTGTTCCCACTTCCCTTTAAAAAAAATCCAAACAGTGCACATTTGCATGAGTCACACTCGAAATTCATATCAACTTTTATTTTCTAGCTAGCTGTGAAAATTAAGATACATACAAGTTATTTAGGCATAATTTTTAAATGCTTATTATGCTACTTAACTATGTTACACTCTTAAATGTCTACCTTAATAAAACATTTTACATAAAAACCCTATGGATTGTCATCTTTATTTAACACCCCAAAAAATCTGTCACCAAATTCAAATACATAAATATGCTTAAGTGACAGATTCCTCAACTCAGTATTTCTTTCACTAAGTTTAAATTTATAAGAGACATGCAGAAAAAATCCTGTTCCTTTCATACATTTGGTAGAGGCCATGGTCTCTAGCTCTAATAACTGTGCATTTGCAACAAAATTTGTCATTAAATTCTACTATTTTAGTCCAAATACTAAATACTAAGACCATCTGAAAAAAAAATGTTTCAGTGTCTCCCATCTATATTTCTATTATGTCTACATCAGTAAGCAGTGGGACACATCCATAGCAGGTCCACAGACTGAAACATTTAGTGTTGAGGAACCAATGTCCAAACTGTACCTGTTTTTTAAGTGTTTTACTAGAGACTGGGTCTCATCTGGCCCTGGAATTAATGCCTATTAACAGTCAAAGGGCACCTAATTGTGTAATTTCATGTGAAAAGAATGTAAGTTCTGGTACCAGGCTGAAATTCAAGCCAAAACCTGGCAAAAAGGTGGGTCTGTGAGAAGTCATTAAAAGCATGCTACAGCTAAAAATCAGTGACTGTGACAGCACATAAAATGCTACTGCAGGCTGAGCCACTTATGCCACTTGAGGCAGTCATAATTCATAGGAAAAACTACACTGCAGTTAGGCTCAAGCGATGCTCTCACAGGGCTAAACTTGCAGTGTGTAGGTTTTACTTTGCATATATATCTAAAGTATGACTTATTAGTAATGATTAATACTACTTTTCACATTCTGGTACTGTTTCATTTCTGTACATACAGACTTGCCCTCACAAGATCTGTAAGCTTGCTTCACAAATACTCTAACAGAAGTCTTTCTTTTAATATCTATTTATAAACATATTTCAACCAGATGCTGAGCTTTCATACCATAGGTGGGAAACATCACAAATAATGCAAACATTAAAGAATTACCTCTACAGCGTAAGTGATTTGATAAGGAAGCAGATTGCGGAGAAGAACAGAAGGCCATAAGTGAACAACATATGGAAAATCCCATTGATCTTCTGCATATAATGAAGATGTCAATGTGTCTTTTACAGGAACAATATTGATAATAAGTGAGTAGTTAGTTGACCTTATAGACTGGCATTTTCTTTGTAATAAACTGTCAACATTTTTCATTATTTCATCAAATGTAATTCCTTCACACATATCATATTCTCCATCCACTCCATTTTCATTGGCTAGCGGTTGCAAACTTAGTATGGATCTGTAAATGAAAACTTTTTTTAAACACTCAATATGAGTTTGAATTTTTCAGTTATGAAAAAGTTATCGAACACTAACATTCTAGGATTATTTGGATTTTGGAAGATTTCTGACAGTAATTCATTGCCTGCCTTTATCTTGCTTAAAGGAGGAAGCAAAAGGTGGTCTGGATCCCAGAAGTTCAGTGAATTATACCAGTTGGAGTTTTTTGTTCCATACCTCCACATACTTCCCTTGCAAAGTAAGTAACTGTTGGAGATTCTTACAAAGAGGCTACTGAATACCCTTTAAAAGTGCTGCCATATTCCTGTTCCAAGCAAAAGGTCTGGATAAACAATTCACATGTACGACAGATCTGCAGAAAGTGCCCTTCTTTCCAGTCCCATAAAACATCAAGTTTACACATTATTTACACACACAGATTTTGTAAGGCAACTGCTTTAATCCAATCAGCTGCTACTTGACTAAAGGTTTTTTGTTAGTAAACATTTCCTGCCTAGTGGAACTCACCCATGTATCTGTGCAATGAATCAGAATGTCACTAAACTTTATTAAATAAAATACAGGTAGTTAGAAACATTAACGAACTTACATTATCTACAGTGTAGTGTAACTTATTTAACAAAAAGGTACACAGCTGTGAGTGTTTGGAGAAAACAGAAGGAAAAAGTCTGTCATCATAAAAAACAATGAAAGCAAACTTATCTGTCTAGAAGTTGGGGACAGTTCAGCTACACTGTGTGTACAAACTCATTGCAGTTTTAAGCGGGTATTAGCCTGAAGGTGCTAACAACATAGCTATGCTGGAAGACAAGTCTTTCTAAGGTTTACAAGTCTTTTTCTACATCTGTGAGAGAGTTTAAGTGTACTAGTTTCAATTTTTTACTTCAGAATCACAAAATCATCAAAAGCCTTTTTAAGAATAGAAGTCTGTACTGTGCAGATAACAATCACTGCATTCCAGAAGCACCTGGGCTTGGATCCTTAAAGCAACTTACCTAATTTAAGTTGTTCAGTAAAATGGATTTCAAAAGACTTCTGATTCAAGAATCAAATTGTATTCTGTTTAACTCAGACTAGATACTCTGAGAAGATCCTACCCAACAATGGTAGCATAGTATTAATCACAGTATGAGGTAGCAAAGGTGTATTGGGTTTCTGTGGCAAGGTTTTGGTAGCGAGGGGGTGTTACAGGGGTGGCTTCTGTGAGAAGCTGCTGGAAGTTTCCCCTTTGTCCGATATAGCCAACACCAGCCGGTTCTAAGATGGACCCGCCGCCAGCCAAGGCTGAGCCAATCAGTGATAGTGGTAACACCTCTGTGGTAACATTTTAAGAAGGGAAAAAAAAGTTGGGGAATGGAGAGAAACAGCGGCTGGGGAGTGAGAACATGTAAGAGGAACAACTCCGCAGGCACCAAGGTCAGTGAAGAAGGAAGGGGAGGACATGCTCCAGGCGCTGGAGCAGAGATTCCCCTGCAGCCCGTGGTGA
>JANZLQ010000079.1:42481427-42502310 GCA_026212715.1 Elanus axillaris
TGGTTTTATTTCTCATTACCCTACTCTGTTTTGATTTGTAATAAATTGAGTTAATTTCCCCAAGCTGAGTCTGTTTTTGCCCGTGATGGTGATTAGTGAATGATCTCTCCTGTCCTTATCTTGACCCACAAGCCCTTCATTATATTTTTTTTTCTCTCTCCCCTGTCCAGCGAAGAGGGGGGCAGTGATACAACGGCTTTGGTGGGCACCTGGCGTCCAGCCATGGTCAACCCACCACAAAAGGGAACAATTAAATTTTTCTTCTGCATAATTTAATGGCTACAATAAACAACAACGTATAAACATATTCCATGATAAAAGAATAATGCAATAAAGTACCTGTAAGAGGACAATGGTATGTTGAATTCATTTTCTGGTGAAGCAGTCCCTAAACATCTTCCTTCCTCAAAAATATTTAATGGGATTGAAAAATGGTTCCTTATCTATGTGAAATAAAAATCCAGCAACATACATTAGGAAAAAATGGAAAGATAAAGTGTTTTGAGCCTAACAGAGCACAGAGTGAGAACTCTCTCACTGTTCATCTTATCCATTTACCATTCAGGGTCAGGTATTTCAAAAGAACTGTCTCTAACACCAGCAAATCTCCATAAATGATTTGGTTGTGCAGATTAATGCTATATTCTAATTATGAAATTAATACATTAACTGTAAAATTCTTTTTAAGGAAAAACTTAAAGCTCTGTAAAACCAAAGACAAGTAAATCTGAACTATATAATTACTTTCCAAAGAATTTTCCCCTAAAAATATAGCAGATAAAAGGCTCTGTGGGTCAAAATCCATATGGCAAAAATACACAAGGGAATTCAAATATTTATTTAAGGTTAAACCATCAATGCCTATTATAATTTGGGCGGTATATAGTTCTTTTGTTCTTTGCAAACACTACTTTATTTATTTCAGGGTTAATTTAATGGCATTAATAGCTCTGGAAAAAAATTTAGATTAGGGAAGAATAAAACAGTAAATCTGGTTATTAACCAAGTTGTAAACCACTCTGGGCAAAAGCAGCAAGTGAAATGTAACAGGGACACTATCACTATGGAACACTAATATCTGGACAATCCCTGTACTTGTAAACCATATAATGTCTAGCAAAAATACTATTAAATCAAAAAAGATATATGCTCAAAGGGCTCACTCTTCAGCTGACCTGCTACTAAATTTGAAATTCGTGTATTAATGGTACATGAGGAAAAACAAGAAATAATCCCATAGAAGGATAACCTCGTGGAACCAAGGTAAGGTTAAGAGAGGTTTGATCACACAAAGCACTTACTTCAACAAGACTGAAATTAGAGCTAGTATTAGAAAACATTACTGATGAATGACCCTGATCTAAAATCTAGTCCATTTCTACCCTCACCCCACCCCCATCTTTGCCACTCTGAAAAATCTTTTTATTCCTGAAAATCTCTTCTAAACTACCTTATAATACACAACAGCAAAGCTACATGAATTGTTCAGATAATTTTTTAAAACAGGTGTTTTAAAATGTTTATTTAAAGACTATAGGATCATTTTCATTCATTAAAAAATTAAAGTAATAATGAAATTATAATGTATGGAACTATAATAACCTGAATAGGAGAACGTATAGTTATCATCTTGCTTCCTTCAACAGTATCAATCTGGCAGACAATGGACCTTTCAACACCTGATTCCTCATGTCTCACTCTGTAAATACATCGACCCACTTTTGTCAATGGAATCTTTTCCACAGTGGAATGATTATGTGGACCTAGAATTTACAAGATAAGAAAAGAAAGACTCAAAAGGAGTATAAAAATATTATTTGAAAGACAGAAATAGGCAATCAATAGACTTTCCTGTATCATTCAATCTATTAAAAAAATATTAAAGTAGATGAAAAATTACAATCACCACTTTTAATATGCCAATCTTGCAGTGTTACTAAAGAAACAGCAAAGATTCTTTTTTCACCACAGGAAAAAGAGTCCATCACTCAAACAATTAAGTAGGTTTTGCAACTGCAAATAAAAAGAAATGTTTACAAGATGTAATGGCTTATTAATAAGGTACAGCTCACAAATATTGCGAAAAAAATTCAACTAATAAATCATACGGTCAAGACCATTTTGAAAAATCAGTTTTGAAAAACTGTCAATTGTTGCTATAAATCAGCTTGAATTGTTAACTCGTACTCCATTAAAAAGAGCTAAATTTTACTTTTAGCTTTATCTGTGCTTTACTTTACATTATTTAAAACAATCTCTTAAAAACATTCCCCTTTAGAGTAACTTCTTCTATGAACACACATATATACAGGCCTCAATTCTACAAGAAAAAAATTATTTTGGGCAACTTAATTCTGCATTAGTATGTGAATACAAACAAAAATATCTGATTGCAGTAAAATTATGAAATAAAAATTAGTTACCTAAATAACATATCATAGTAGAAAATTTATGCTACTAAAATTAATAAGCATGATACTTGTAACTTTTAGCTGCAAAGATAAAAGCAGGATTTCAAATACTGCCACACTTCTCAAATCCAAAGAAACACTCCTTTCATGCTATGTAGTCCCCCAATACTTACTGACATGTACAAGGTGCAGTATTATGCATTTTGTAGTATTTACAAAAACAGGAGATGTATGAACTTCGGAACTTACAGATCTGAATGTAAAACCTCTTGCTACTCAGAGTTGTCATTGCTGTAAACTGGTCACTCTCATTTTTCGTTCTGACAAATTCCATATTTAAATTCTCTCCATCTCTTAAATGAAATATTTTTGCTCCACATTCAACATTAAGGACACTAAAGGAATCACTAGGTGAGACAGTGATGGGAAGTCCTAAAGAATTTATTATTACAAATGGTGCTTGGTCTTTTTTGAAGATGTCTGAAGTTTGACTAGCAGCTTCAGCAAATGCCTAGAAAGCAAGGTATAGATACAAAACACAAATACTGAATAAGACTTCATCAAGACTATCTGTGCAAACTTTCATTTAATAATTCTGACACTGCATGGTTAAGTAATCTTTCTTACCGTGCCCAAGTTACTCAACATTTGTAGCCCACATTTCGATAGGGTAATGTTCAGCTGGTCTTTTGAGGAAACATTTATTACTGTTTTATATTCTGGAACTTTGTAGTTTTCTTCTTCTGCATCTGATTCAACCAATGCTTTTTTAGCCTTCTTCTTCATCTAAAAGGAGATTTTTAAACAAGTCTTATCTGACCACTCCTTCTATAGAAGCACGTTTCACCTAAAGAGTCTTCTTCTCTCCCTTTCCCACTTCTACATCCTGCCATGATTTTTCTTTTTTTATTCATGCTTTTATTCTCAAATAAACACAAAAGTGGGAGACAATAAAGAAGGCAAGAGGCAAAAGTTATATTTCAGAATTCAATGAAATTCCAGTAACAGTAGCTAAATTTATGATTATTCAAAATAACCCAGTAAATGCTGTGTGAAAACATTCATCTTAACATATCTAATAACACTGTGTAATAACTATTATACATAATTGATTTCCTATTCTTAAAGCAGTAACTCCAAATTTCATCTTTATTTAGTTTCCAAACCAATACTTATTTTGTACGTTTTCATTTGTTTGAAGGAAAAAAATAAAAATCACATGGATTACATTTTCCTGGCCTTCAACATTTCTGGAATTATGTATTTCCAAATGTTATGTTCAAATCTGGGCAAGAAGATATGAGGTTTGAATACCTTCCTCCTGCATTAGGTCTCATATCCTTCTGGAAAATTCTTAGAATTATTTTTAATAGCAATTTCTTAATTGCAATATCTAAGTCCATAATTTTTACCCTTCTGAGGCCATTACTGTAGAAAATAGTTTAATTTAGTTGAACAGTTCTAGGAAAATGGTGGTTCATCCATTCTGAGCATCCTCTCAGGCTAGAAATACTTGAAAAGTTTTGGAAAAAAATCAGAAAAAAATGTAATAAAACAGTTAAGACATAAAGAGAGAAAAAAGAACTATCTCCCTTCCTTAGATAAACGCTTATCTACTTTGAGACCAGAATCTAGACTATTTCCTCAAGAAAGGTGGAAGCAAAGTGGTAAGAACACTGTTCTCACAGTGCACTTCATGCTGGTCAGTAACAGGTATCAGTTCTTCCAGTACATTTCTACTACAGATACTACTTTGGATCAAGAAAAGCGGTCTTCTAACTTTCCAAAGTCACTGAATGCATCGTTAGCATATGACCTAACTCTAGAGAAACTGATATAGAGTCATTATGATTATCTGGTGTAACTTGAATCAAGTCTTCCTGTTATCTGAAAGACAGTATTATTTAACAGACCTGTGAGTCTGGATCTGCACTTGTGCAAGAGCTGGTTTCATTCATTAACTGTGGAAAAAAGTCTCAGTAACAAACAGGAAGGAACAGAATTGCTGTCATTTCTCAGCAACGAAAGGTGCAGAGACTTTGTTTCTTCTAAGGTATTGAAATGAAAGATCCGAGTTCCAGCTTTGGAAAATATACCTTGATTTCAAGAATCCACGGTTTGAAAAAATCAGTCTTCTCAACTTCTAGTGGTTCAAGCAAAGGTTCCCACACTCCAAACATCTCATTAAAGTAGTGTACCTATCAAAATGCAGAAGTCAATTAGGAAACTATATACAAATGTTAAATCAATGAAAGCTCTATACTTAAAATTCAATTTACAATTATATTAATTACTTTGGTAACATAGAAGTTTTATAATCAGATTGAACTTTCAGTTCCCACCATAACATGAAGCAAATGCACTAGAGAAATAAATAGGGCAGCTAAGTCTCCACCACATAGATGCACTTCCAAGTAAGTGGTATAAGGTGTGTCACTTAAAATAAAATGTTGGTTTAAACTGTAGGCACTGGAAGTTTAAAGCACTATTAATAAGGAAGAATCTACCTACAGCAACCACTGAATTTTAAGTCACTAATTTCCAAATATGAGCCAGTTTGGACATTTTATGTACAATACTGGTAGAACAGTATTTACAGAAGTGACACATGAATATATTATTCTACTGTAATCTTAAATTAAGATTGTCAAAGCGTTTTAGCCAGCTGCTACTCCAAAATTTAATATTGATGCAACAGGCCTTTGTGAACTTGTATACAGTATAAATGTGAATTTGTGTAACACCAATTACTGCTGTTAATACATTACATCTAATGCATTAGATTTTTATTTTAACTACCTTAACACCTCTTTCCTGTCCTGCTCCCATAACATGTATCTGCAGGAGTTTAGTTATCAAATATATGGACTGTTTTTCTTTTATTGTCCAACATACCAGGTTTAATATCTTAAGAAAACTTTTCTTTCTTATGTAGGATTCCTCACCTCTAGCTCAAGACGAGAACGTAGGTTGATTAAAGTAGTCCAGTTTTTGACTTCTCCAAGAAATGAGGACTTGGCTAAAAGCATTGGTACAGTCCGGTGCCCAACCCCAGCTTCAAGTGTTAGAAAAACAGAGTCTATATTAATTTTCAATGACTCTCCTGTAGGAACCAGTTCAGCAGTTGGATTTGTATCTTCATTTTCACTTGCCTCTTCAAGAAACCACAATTTTAGATTTTTTATATCTTTCTTATTCCACAAGTCTGGAGGAATTTGACTGATTTCTTCTTCTGTTGTTTCTGCAGTTTGATAAAAGGCTGATGTAATAGTAATTACTGTGTTTATGATTATTGGTGAAACCTACAAATAGGAAGTTGGAAAAAGAGAAGCTAGTACAGGAAATGGTCAGCTACAAAAATTATAGAACAGTCAGACACAAAATTATAACGAATACATTACAGTAACAAAACACCTCTGGACTCTACAGGACTCCTACATTTGAAAACTCATTCCTTTGCACAAGCTACAGTTCAACCTACTCAGATTTTCAACTCCTGACTTTCTTCCAGATGGGAGCTTTCTGGACTACATCATCGAATGCTCTACCTGAACACTTCAAAACTCATCTTTGCATATCAGGTCATTTTATAAAACACAGACTCCAAAACCAAAGCATTGTGACACAATTGTTAATTTTCAATTATGCTTTCACATGCTAAACATGTAGGTGACCTGATGAAGATCAGAAAGAATTCCCCTCTTCAGTCATTCCCAATTTCTTTTTTTTTTTTTTTTTAAGAAACATATCCCACAAGCAGCTTCAAAGCCTTCTGAGCAGGAACTAGTAGAGAACTAAAAACACAATAAAAGTTTACCTACTTTTATTGTTAGAGATTTAATTGTTAGATCAGCTGTCTGTGGATTAGTACCTGACTGTTTCATTTCAAAGAAGAAGTCACAAGGCTGTAATACCTATACAAAAGTGTAAAAACACATGTTAAATAGAGGAAAAAAATCTTTTAAAAATCATACACTTTTAAATACTACATATCAAAAGTACCACAAGGAAAAGTTAGCATTATATGGTTCTTCAAAATTAAGAGCAATCTGAATACAAGTAATGTGTTCAAATGTAAAGAAGAAAAAAAAAATATCAGAAGCATCACCTCACCCATTCTCAATCATTAAAGATTCAAATGTCAGCTACAGTAAAATGCATTACAGTTCAGTAACCCCATTCTTTAGGTAAAGCCTGAAGATGTCTTCAAATACACTGCAACATCATTCCTGTGACTTTTGAGGAGAATCAGACTTTTCAGTTAAGGGCAACATAGCAACAACAGTTACAGTTTTCCTGAACAAAAATACCACTGTTTGAATCACAATCACTCAGTTCCAGCTTTATCTTACAATCAGTCCTTGCATACTCCCACTTGCCAAGGCTTACCAAAACCAGATCTACAGTACACTATAAACAAAATCGTAGTGCTAGGTGATTAGTAAAGCACTCCCATGTAGTTAGACTCTACTGAACCTGCTTTGACAGGAACATTTGCTCTCCTGTCCATACCTGAGAAGGTAAGTTTTTCAGAAACGATAGTTTCAAACCATACTGGTTTTTGCAATCTTTCCTGACATCTCTGTCCATATCTGAATCAGATGCTGGGGACATAGAAACACCCTGAATCAGTTTTACAGTTTTTCCAAATGAGTTTCATCTAACAGATTTTTTTGTCTGTATTATTATTTCATTCTCTGCTGCTCAAATTATTACTTTTTCTTCTGTGTTACAGCCAGGAATGAAAAATAACATACTCTTCTTTAGACCAAGGTATGTTTGAGAAATGTACAGAATTTGTGCTACTCTAAATCCAGAGGCTAGTTTCCTGAGAATCTGGGGAAACCTATTCATCAGGTGGATGAATTCATCCATCACTACTGTCCCCAAAGTTTAGGCAATATAAAATCTTCACATCAATATTAGCCTTCATAAATTTTGTAATCCTCATGTAACCTCATATCATAAATTTTCTTTCTTGATTAAAAAAGTCCAAGGAATATCATCTGCACCTCTATTTCTCTGATTAGTTTCCCAGACTAAAATCATGTTGTTCACAGAAAACCTGGGTTCAGAGATTTCCTTATGTACACATTTTCAAAAGGGGCAGTTATGCTGCTACCTGCAGAGAATGTCTTGGTTTTTGACCTCCACTACTCTCGTGAGAACTTTCTGAATCTTTCAAAGAAGGTACTGTTTTAACCATCAAAACTAAGGTCCTCCAAAGTTCTTTTCCTCTTCATAGCACAAGTGTCCCATTCAGATACAGTTCTTTTTCTGTGTTTCTACAGTATGAGGTAAGAGATTCTGGCACAAGATATTCCTGTAAGAGGGAAAGCTTGGTGTGAAGCCTTTCTACAAAGCTAGCCATGTTTGTGCCACATTTGTCAGCTACAGAAATGGAAGTCAAGCAACTTTGCATCGTGGTGTGGCTATCACTGCATCACTTTCTCAATGACTAAATTGTTAACTGACTAATGTAAAGACTTTATCTATCCAAGGAGTAGACTGAGCTGCTATGAAAGTATCTGATAAGGAGATGAAGTGGAAGTCCCAGTCCTTTGTACTTACAGCTTTGGTCTTTCCTATGTAGCTCCATAAAGTAAGCAGGCATAAATGAAGAGCTGAAAAGACTCGTTTTTCAAAATTAATTTTTAAATTTGTGGTCTAAGGACACAGATAACAGTTTGATATACTGCCAAATTTAATTTTTTTTTTTCCTGATACAACAATATCATTACAGAGTTAACTGAGGTATAGCCTGCTGTAAAGGCAGAAAAGTTGTAAGAAGCTCCAGGAGTCAAGGCATTCCCACTTGGCCAGTAACTAGCAAGTCTGATTCTGTTGCAAAAATATAAACATGCAGTTTCAGTGTAATGGATTTATGGACCTTAACACAAACCTTATGAACAGCATACCATAAGTAAACTATATCATATTACATACTTCCTATTCTGTCTGTGACCCTTATTCACTTACATAGCTATTTAATGCAAAGTTTCAGACTGAAAGTATTCCAAGTTTACTACATTACATTTGAAATAGCATACACTCATAATATTCTATTTATTTGGCTTACATGGGGTATAAGAGATTACTAACATTTTATTCCTCTGGGCTCTTAGTTTTAGCTCGTCATACAAAGCAAACGTCAAAGCCACAGATCAAGATGACGCTTTTGGCATATCAGACAAAACAGAACAAAATCAACAAAATAAGTCAACCCCAAGATTTTACTCGCATGTCTGTAATATACATTCTAATGATGAAAACTTCAGAAATAACTTGCATTCCAATAGTATAAGTTACACAGAATGTTTTAAATACAAACTGGATGTTTGCAAACTCACCGTAGTAATGTTACCTTTCCTTTTTTCTGGAAGAAATGGGCATGCTTTCATTTGTATCTCTTTAACAGCAGCTGTCATGCTATACCTTTCAGGGTTATTTTTAATGAAGACCTCACACTGTGTTGTAACCACCAATGCAGGAGCATCACTTCTCGTTAAATCGGCCACAAATACAATCTCTGGATTTTTAACAACAATGTTCATCTCCATGGTAGATACAGGCTGCACTGGTGCTTTGAAAATGTAAATTAAATTAGATTAATTGTTCAAAGATTAAATTGTCATTATTTATATCTCTCTCGTAACATATAGAGAAGTTTTAAAGATTTAGTGATAAGATCTAGCATAACTGATGTTAGAAAACCTGTAGATGCCTGCAACTGACTTATTTCTAGGCTTTTCACTGGAGATACAAAACCATTAAAGCTCTGATTACTTTCAGATATAACAAAAGATTCCACAAAGCTTCTTTGTCAAAATGAAAAGGCTAACAGTATCACCACTGTTATTACCTCTGACAATAGCAAATGTATCAGCTTCACTAAATATCTACAGTCAGCTATGACAGGGTCTTACATAAAATGCTGGAGACATTTTCTGCTCTCTGGAGCAGCAACACATTTTTCCATAGGACAATAATGCAGCATTTACTAGTGCCTGATAGTAACCATTTGCAGTAGCAATATACTTTCATGTAAGACTTCCTAATTTGTTTACATTTTGATCATCTACTAAATCAGAGCAGGCCTAACTGAGGTGGACACAACTAAGATATTCAGGGTACAGGAAAACAAAAACAAAAGAAAGGACTTGCTTTGCAGACCTGATGCAAACTACCCAAGGCCTGGAAGCATAAATAGCCCTTTTCCTGCTCTGATGTTCTAATAGGCTAATTTCTGATATCAGGTATAGGGTCCTGCACTAGAAAGACCAAACTGGGCACTTAAGCTAAAAACCTGTTTCCCAATGTAGGGAGAAACGTGCTTCAGTGGACAAGTGAAATGAAAACATTTCTAGGTAGCAGTATCTGGCAAGCTGAATTCATATTTAAGCATAATATAATACGCTTCATCATTCTCAGGAAGGATGAAAGTGACAATGGTGGTAATCATCACTATAAACTTCATTGAGATTGCAAAGATAGCCAAACAAATCTAGAGAGTGCCAGCTGTAATTGTCCTTTCCCATTTTATTTTAGACATACATTTTTAGGTATTTCCTTTGTCTGGTAAGACAAAGCTTCATTTGGAAATAAAGACAAACAGAGCTGAGCCAATTTCCATGATGCAAATAAAGAATTATCAATAGTTAAAATAAGTTGTTCCAGAAACACAGACACAGGAAACAGCATAAAAGGAGTATTATAATTTTTAACATAGTATTATAATGCCAAAATTAAACAGAAACTTAAATACAAGTTTTTAAATATTTCCAGTATATACCTTGCTCCTTTAATGGCAACGACTGTTTGAGATTTCTCTGTGCCGCAGCACTTTCTGCATTAGCCTTTAGGAATATATCTGCAACAGTAAGTAGAAACTCCATGCTTGCACAAAGGTATATTTCTTGAACAATCACATCAAGAACAGTGCCATCTCTCCCCTGCTTATAGCTTATATCCACCATAACTTTCTTTTCAAATCCATGTTTCATTTCCACCATCCTGAAAGACCATTAAGGCAGCATTTAATGAGACAATAAAAACCAGCCACAAATACTGAAAAACACTAATGCTTTTTACTCCAGCTGCAATACATTAACAACAGTGAATTTAAAAAGTACACCACAAATTTTAAAACATGACCAATAAAAACATTAACAAAAACTGGACTCCCATACATAGGCAACTAAAGGTCTTCCTAATTTTAAAAAGACAAATGATCACAATTCCTTGTTTACATATCAAAAGTATTATACTTTACTGAAGTTTGTCTTCATAAAAAAAAAATCTTGGTCTTACTTAGACAGCAGTTTGTTAAAGCTGAAAGTTAAATTTGTTTCTATATGCATTTATTAATTTCATATTTAAAGTTTGTTTCTAGCATTTATATTGGACTTTCATAAACAACCTGTGGAACAAAAGGCAAGACACGCAAGTCTACAGCAACATGCACTTTAAGAACCACTTACACCAAAACAATTGCAGTTTTAACACAACACTACAATGGGAACATTTGGAACTCTTTGTCAAACTCCAATAAACAGTAATTATGTCAAAATACAGACCTTGGTGTAGCCTTCTGGATTGACTGTCTTTTATCATCTAAGGTACAGTTTGCCAGCTTGACTGAAGCATTCATTGAGCCATCTGATAACATTTTGACAGCAGCTGACATCAAAACTAACTTAAACTCTGCAAGCTTCAAGAGGTCATCTCTCTGATCCAAATTTGTAACCTGTTTGAATCAAATGAAAATATGCTTGTAAATTCCTTACAGGCAATGGAAACAATACACAGGTGTGATACACAGCTTTATTCTAACTGGTAAGATTTCTAATAATAATACATTAAATAAACCCGCTGGTAATCCAAAAGACAACACAAATCAATAACATACAGAGAAAACGAGAAAAAAAAAAGCTACTTTCTACCAGCTTGCTAAAGCAAGCTTACATTATTGAGAGGGAGACTATGTTTAAAAGAAAGTAGAATTGTCATACACAATTTTGGTTTGTCTGCTGTTTAAAAATACATGGTATATGCAAAGATGCCAAATAAGAAAGTTTTATCTGTTATGACTACATAGTGTTTATCCAGATACTGGAAAATTGTTCAAAATGTAAAACAACAGACTATAAGTTTACAATAAAAAATTACCAAACCTTTAGTGAGGAATTTGCTGATAAGTTTTGTAAATTTCAAGCAAGAAGAGTAAAAGTCCATTCATACTGTAATACAAATTTAAAATCTTTCTCCACAATTTTATTTATATACGTGTGTGTCCACAGGTGTGTGTGTGTGTGTGTGTGTGTGAGTAACTAAAGAATAGGTTGCACCGCTCTGCAATTTTTTCTTCCCAAACTGTATTTTAAACTAAGATAAGTTTTCAGCAAATTTTTAGTCAGATCACAGAAGATGCCACGTACTATGTGCTACCACTGGTTATTCTCCTTCCTGTAATATCTGCCATGAGATTTAGTTGAATAGCTGTTTATCATTTCCATCATGTTTATTGCTATAGCTAGAAATGACTTCCTGTGCTCATAAATTATTCCCATTCAGAATTTCCAGGACACTAGGCAACCTTATAAGCTGTTTGTTTCTCTTTGTAACCAAAATTATATTTACCTGTTTTGAATTTGGACTATATAATACTAAAGTCAGAGAGTCAAATCTGAAGTCCAGTTTCAGTGTTGTTTTTATTTTCATAGGCGAATGCAATTCCACCACAGCTGATGTCACAACAGTTACACCTTTCAGAAATTAGAAAAACACTTAATATTAAGAAAATTACCTGACTGCAAATAAGGGGAAAAAAAAAACAAAACCCAAACCAAACATCCTCACTAATGACTATAAAGACAAAAACCAGATGTAAATGCATCCACACTTAGGATACATTTATCATGCTCTCTATAACCACATTCAGCAAAATCACACAAAGTTTGAGAAAATAAAATACTCTGCTTACATATTGTACATGCAATTTTTATCTTCTTTAGACATAAATGCATAACTTCCCTTAGTGTTTATATGGTACTGTGTGCAAGAATGTTACAAAGAATACAATTTTGCTCTCATCCTCATTTGTTCATCTTGACATGTTTTTGCTGGTTTCCACATTTAATAGAAGAGTTCATCAAACGATTCTTTTCTTAACCTTACTTGCCTTTTTTTTAGTGTGTGCTGAACAGTTTAGAAATAAACTGAGTAGAACAACTTTTAGGGATGCCTCAATTATGACAAGAGAAACAGATCTAAAAATGAATAGCAACAGAAGCAGCATACACAGAGTAACATAGCAGCTTTCCAAAGTTGGGATGTTACCAAATCCAGCTGACAGACTTTTAGGTGCTCACTACATTATTGCCAGTAAAACAAGACAGTCCTTACAATAAGACACATCATGCTACAAAACTCACTACAGTGGCCCAGTTGTTCCTATCCATTATCATTATTGTTGGGTATAGCTCAAACCACAATGTCAAGATAATAGCAGCATGCTGTTAAAAAACCTGAATCTGGCATCCTTTCATAAAGGCAATTCCAACAGATATAATAAATTGACAGTAATAACTAAAAATGCTAGGCCACATGTACTTTTAGAAAACATTACCTGCAGAATGCTGTGAAGTACTATGCATATCACTACAATGGCTAGTCGTATCTTTTGGTTCTGGTAAAGAAGTTGATGCACCAGAGCTTCCACCTATATTTTCATTTAGTGTCCTCAGTATTGTGGTAATATCTTCCTGACTGAGAATTAGCTTTAAAAAACATTGTTATTAAACTCAGAACAAATCAGTTCATGAAACTTATGGTAACTAAAATCTGTTACAAATAAACAGATAAGCAAAGTAATCTCATCTGAGTCTCTGTTTAGGAGACTAAAGAACCAAGTAAAATGTTTTTCTCCATGCCACACAGCCCCTTACAGTAAATTCCAGAAATCAGAAGTCATTCACACATTATTTTGATTTTGTCCACAAGCTTTCTTTACAAACCTACAATTTAGAGATTGAATATCAGAAGTTGTAGACATATAGTCTGACTTATAGTCACCCAAAATTGTTATTTGCATTTAGTCACAAGGTACTTTACAGTAACAGCTTCTAGTTCTATTTCAAAATTTGGCAAATTAGTTTTCCTCACACATTGACAAGTTCTATATTTTTTTATGTTAAATTTAAATGAGCACATGCACTAACTCTCACTCAGGCTTGTCATGGGTATGAATTCAGCAGGCAATGGCGCTGCTAATGAACAGACTGAAAACCCCCAACTTTTTCCAATCCTTCTTTAAAAGATAATGACACGTAAAAGAAGGCTGAAACAGCACACCCACTTCTAGCTAGCAACAGTAATATATAGTACAAACTCTGCCTGCAGTATCACAGATGAAATACAGAGCTTAGATTAGAACAGAAACTTCCTTCTTCCTTCCTTCACTTCCTTCTTCCAGTGAAAAAAACAAAAACCACTCTACCTATATGTCTTGAAATCAAAACAATACTGTAACCAAGGAACTGGGACCTTTATGAACAGAAAAATGAATCCATCTTCCATGGATATTTTAACAGCTGCTTTCAGAAATGAATGCTTACATTCATAGGCTTGAGTCGGCCAGATATTTCAATATCAGGAACTTCGTTATACCATGCAGCAGCTAAATTTCGTTCAACAGCTACTTCCAGATTAAGTGGCTGCAGCAACTGTACTTCAGTTTGCAGTGAACCCTGCTCATAGCATGATCTGTGAATAGAAACAAAACACTCCCAACTTGACATACTTCACTTGAACAGTCTAACAAACACATTTCTGACTTTTCCTTATCTTTTTAGTAGTACTGTAAAACAGCCTTCATATTACTCCCAGTATCTGTAGCTAAAGCCTTACTCCACCAACTAGACATCTTGTCTTGGCAGGGAGGAAACACATCAGGCACATACCAGGCAGGCAACATACTAACTTCTGGCAAGTTAGGACCTCTTATGTGTTCCCCACTGGAGAGTAATTCCTCCTTTCTTCAGTACTCTTCAACTGTGTTTGAAAATCCCCTTTCCTTTCCACCTCCCAATCCCCTGCACCAAGGCCCATTTTCGAACACTTCTTTACAGCTATCTGACTTGGTATCTTTCCTACTACATATAACTTGAAAACCCCATCAAAATAGCCATTTACAAATAGGTATAACCTGTCCCAAAGTAGTGAATGATGCATAAGTCTGTTATTCTACACAATATTCCCTAAACAAACATTTTCTTCTATTTAAATATGTGCAGATTGCTATTTCTCCTAAACCATACATTCTAAGGGCTTTTACAAAATCTTTATTAATTTTACTGTTATATTTCAATATAACAGTGTATCCATCAATCACCAACTATTAATTAATGATTTTGATAACAACTTCTCAAAGCTCTCCAACTGGAGTATCTCAAAAGGATTACATGAATTAAAAAATATCTTGATGCTACATTACCTGTATAACTTTAGTTCACTCAATTTCACTGTCATAGAATCAACAACGGGTGGGAGATTATACCGTGTTTTTGTTTTAGCGATAAAGAATTGATTCTTCACAGTGATTAGACCAAGATCAGCCACCAGGACATTCGCAGACATTGCTGACTGTGGAACTATCACAACAGGTGCTTTAATATTGATATCTAGTGCCAAACGGGAACTACGTTCTGCTAGCTCTTTTACACCTGTAGCTGCTTTCTCTGCTGCTTGAACAGTTGCCTCAGTAAGAGCTTCCTTGGCAGCTTGGAAGTTATTTATAAAAGCCTAGGAAAAGAATACAGATCTTGGGAATTTTATTAAGAATTACATTACTTCAAAAACACTAGGAATCATAGTTTTTTAAATAACAAACCATCTTAAGATACTATTTTTGCTATGCACTTTTTCTGAATTCTTTAATAGGATAATGTCCCCCCCAAATATGAAGTACACATATATGTAAAAAAATAAATTTCCATACTAAATATTCAGCAAATCAGATGGTAACAGCAGTGACCTTGCAACATGTCTTGTATGAATTATGTTTTATTTACTCAAATGGAGAGCAAGTTAGATTTACTTAGCAGAATTTATGGAAAAGGCATTTATTTTCATGGTTTATTACTTATATTTCAGTATTATAAACAATGAAAAATGAATATCTAAAACAATGAATATCTAAAAAGCTTCCACAAGTAATTTACAGAAAAAAATTACTAACAATAATAGCAAATATTGTTGCTTAGCCACCCACTCCACAGTAACAAACACATGGAGAACAAAAGTAAATAGCCCAACCACCAATCCCAGTGAAGTTTTTGCAATACTATGTAAGAGTTCTTACACAAATGGGCAACTCCCCATATGGGATGCTTTATCCTTTTTTAGCTCTGCAATGTTATCTTAATGCTAAGGAGTAGCATCTAGAAAATTTAACTTACCAAAATAGATGAAACAAACTTGTTGACAAAAACTACTTGAATACACCCAACAGTTAGGTAAATACGATTGTCAACTACATCCATATTTGTATATGCAATACCATCTGTAGCATTCACGTATGACATCATTCTAAAGTTGAAAACTTCTTTTCCTGTGATGTAAAGAGCCTTAGGAAGAAAAAAGAGTATCTCTGCTGTAAAAAGTTATGAGGAAAGACTGAATTCCAGCACAGAATGTAGTACCTCACACTTCTAAGACATTTTTACTTCAAATATCTCAACAATAAATGAAAAATAAAAATCCTTTAAAAAGCTGAAGGTACTCAGTTGGAAGCTCAGCTTGAATAATTCTGTCCATTAAAGTCAATAAAATAAGGAGCATGATGAGCAGTTTGGCATCATGGTTGCACAAAATCAGTGTCGGCCTATCACCAGTTGTGGGGGTGAAATCAGTCTGCCTATAGAGAATCATGCTTGCAGCAAATAAATAAAATATTATTAAAAAAACCACAGTGAAAGAGTCCACAAAAGTAAACTCAATTTAGCATCTATATTCCATTGACAAATCAATGATACATGCAAATGCATACCTTTTTATACAATGCCATCTCATCAGAATCCACAATAATGATGTTCTTTAATTTTGCAGTCACTTCTGTTGCTGCTTTCTTCATGATAACTTGGCTATCCAGACCTTAAAAAACCAAAAAAGTCATACAAAATCTAGATACTATTCTGGTTATGAGGTTTTGTGCCTTTGTGATTTATGTTTTGTTCCTACCTTCAATGTGAATTTCAGCTATTCTATGTTTTTTCTCTCTAATAAAGATACGTAAACAGGACAAATCCGCACAGATATTGAGGTCAATAACATCTTCATATTTTGATTTTTTTGATGCTGTGGGAAACAGAAAATTAAAAAAATTACAGTTCTTCAAGGAGGAAATGTAATATTTAGTATCCCTTCCTCAAAGCCTAGGTTACATCAGGCCTGCAGCACTGGCAAAATGCACTGCACCCATGCTGGCAAGGATGACACAAAGGAATTGTATATACAAGATTGTATATATGAGAGTCTTCATGTGCTTCACAAACTGTGAAGATCAGTATTTTACTAACTGCAAGAAATACATTTAATATACATCTACACAGCACAATGCAAATTTAGAGATAGATTATTCAAGACTAAGCAGTTTACCTCAAATAGGGGTACCATGATAGCTGCATTAATACACTACTCTATCTGGTCTGTTAATTAGTCATCTGTAGTCAACAGTCTTGTTTACATATGGCAGATGACTTTTTAATAAATGCCCACAACCAGTATTTGCTAAACTTAAGTTTTAAACATGAAAATACCATTCATTTAACTAGACATTGAAGAGAAGGGACAGTGGGCATCTTTCAAAATTAGTATGGTCAACCTTAACACCTACAAAAGATACAAGCACATAAACAGCACCTTTCAGAACAGAGGTGTCCAAATATTTAGTCCATTTTTGGTTTTCCCAAAACTGCATAACATTAAAAATATCCTATTTCATGTTAACAGAAATAATCTCCATTCATTTTGAGTAGACATGATTGATGCCACACAACACTCTCTGCGGGTACAGTGCTAAACACAGAAATCAACAGATAATGGACTCAACCAATAACTTAGTCCATTTTTTCTGAAAGTCAAACCTGAAGTAATGCTATACACTACTTCAAACAACAGAGAGAAATGTCATATCCTATATTCAGGGATTTTGAGTCATAAGTGGTAAATTCTTACAGGTAATCTATATACAAAGCTAAAAGACGCAAAATTAAAAGTAATAAACATTCAATCCATTTTTCCACAGGCTAGCTTTTCAGATGAGATACTACCGTTAATGTTGTGTGTAAGTATATTAAGGCTTTCTCAACCCTCAAAATCAAGCTATGGTTCGTTCCATAAATACATCAGCTTCAGTCAGATGATTTTATTCTATGTTGCTAACAGAAGACAAGCCATGGTAAATTAACCAATAACTACCCTCAGTCAAAGTTTATTTTGCACAGGGGGGCGGGGGGGGAGAATCACCTATGAAGCTTTTCAGCTGTGTAGAATCTAAATTGTCACATGTTAATACATAAAGAACTAATTTAATCCTTTGCCTCCAAGAACTCTATAAAACACCAAACACTTCACTGTTTGCCTGCATAGCAAAATGGTTAAAAGCTAGAGAAGTGCTGAATTTCCTCTCCTCAGCTCTCAGTTAGACACAGAGCAGAACTCTTTAACTGACTATCATAGTGTCGTGGTTCCAGCCCAGCTGGTAACAAAGGCCCATGCAGCCGCTCGGTCACTCCCCCCACCCCCTTCCGGTGGGATGGGGGGAAGAATCAGAAAGAGAAAAGGGGGAAGGAAACGGAACCTTGAGGGTTGAGATAAGGACAATTTACTGGGGCAACACAAAAAGAGAAGTTAGAACAATAACGATACAAGTAAGAGAATATACAAAACGAGTGATGCACAGTGCAACTGCTTACCACCCTGAAGCTCCACCACTTCTGTCACTGAAAGCTGAGAGACACCCCCCCCAGCACACTCCCCATTTATATACTGGGCGTGATGGCACATGGTATGGAATAGCTATTTGGCTAGTTCAGGTCAGCTGTCCCGGCTGTGCCCCCTCCCAGGTTCCTGTGAAAATTAACTCTATCTCAATTGAACCCAGGACACATAGGTACACAAATGGTATTTCTTCTAGTGTCCAAGCATATCCCTGTGTAACTGAAATCAAACAACCACCATGAATTAAGAACAATCTCACAAAGAAAAAAATCATTTAAAAATACAGTTAAATGGAAGAAATTTTTTTCACAGAGTAATTATTCTACCTTTTACTTCTCAGTTCTATTATGCAATGGAGACCTACAAAACACCTTCAAAGAACAAGCTGAGGAGCTAAACTTCTTAACAATCTGATGGAATAATAAAAAAATTGTCAGCTGAAAGACAATGGCTGTGTGACATACTAATACTCTTCCTACATCTCATCATTCATAAGGCAAATATTCTCCTTCATTTTCCTCCATCTCCCCCCGCAAAAACAAAGCCTACAAAACCTTATTTTCTCTCAGTTTTTAATAACCTGTTTGGCTCTAGACATGATAATTACCTTTCCTTTCACAATGCTTAAAAAATTAACATAACTGATTTCACTTAAGTAGGTATGGGAAACAAATACTCAAATCCCAAGAAAAGCTGTGCACTGAAAAGCTGTAATTTTTTTTTCCTAATACAGGTACCATTGCTGTCTCAAGTTCTTCAAAAAGCACTATTAGGCTACCAGTTCATCAGTCTCCCATAATAAAATCATCCACCCTTAGCAACACTGTGAATTAATCACTGAATATGAGTATACACTAGACTTACAAACATATTTCTGTTTTGTCAAACAGAAATATATTTGTAAAGGCAGCACAAATTAACATTCTCAAAAAAATATCACCAAATTTTGCAAATGTGATACTTGTGGTTTAAAGATACCAAACTAATGCTGAAGTTTAACTCAAAATGGTTGTAAGAACTAACATCAGTGAATGCAGACAGCCTCAGAAAGATTTCATCAGTGTACCAGCAGGTTGGCTATGTCAGTCATATGGGGGAACTACTGAAATCAGTAATGCAGAGCAAGTATTACAATACTTCAGGTACAATCATCTTGAGAATTACCCTCTACCATAGTTTGTGTGTTTTCTGTTTTAATAACTAGCTGGACCCTCAGCATTTTACAATTAACAGCAAGCAATGATTGCAAAGATCTCAGAGAAGTCCTTCTCAGAGCAGAAGGGAACATCGTTGGCATAATGTTGAGCATTTAATTGAAGCTTTCATTTCGAAGTAGCTCCCAGGCACAAGATCAAAAAATGGAGGTGATCTCTTTGTTGTCTTTTGCATAACATTATCAACAAATCAGACTTGCCAAATTCTTGGGTCATTGAATGGAAAACTGCATAGCAAGAAAGTTATTCACAAGAGATGGATGTTCCTCAAGTATAATGTAATAAAATAACTGTAAGGCAATCAAAATTCTCAATTCATCCCAGAAAAAAAAAAGAAAAAAGAGAAAGAAAAAAAGATGGGGGGGGTATACTTGGTGCCTTGAATACACAGCAAAGGTATGTCTTGACCAATATGTCATAAAACGGCACATGCAAAGAGGTAAGATTAACCTCATTAGATCAGAAAAATTCCTTCGGACCAATACTGTTGGATAACTGACTGGCCTGCACTCCTTTCAGGATGCAACAGTGCTAATGCTTTTGGAGGCAAAGGAAAGCTAGGAACCCTAAGTTTATACATAAAAACCAGATACCTATAGGGTACCATGTACCTTTGATAAACTTGAGGAGGCCTACCAGATTTCTCTCAAACTACAGGAATTCATATTCTACTTATGTGTCCCTAAAAACACAGTAATTGATATTAATGAACGCTGTTACCAGCTTCTTACAACAAAAGATTGAAAATGCTCAAGTCATCTTCCACCATGCAACGACTTCCTATTTATTATACTGCAAGGTAAATCCAAATTCCTGTGCCAGTTCATAAACCCAAAGCAGCAATTCCAACAAATTATTCCTACAAAACTGGTGCCAAACACAATTTAGCCATTCAGTATATCAGTAGATCACTAGTAAACAAAACTGTACTAGAGCTTATTAAATGCAGTAGCATATATTATGTACTAATGTCTACAGTCAATGTCTACACATCAATGAATGACTACCTATCTGCAAGTCGCAAACCTAAACCAACAAAAATATTTTGACAATGGGAAGAAAAAAAGTGCACAAGTTATTTCACTGAGGAGTTAAGAGAAAAACAGTAATTATGCTACTATTTAGAAAGCACAAAAGTGTCTAGAATATATTCAATAAACTTATCACAGAACCCATAAAGGTGGTTTTTTTATTTCCTTACTTTATATAAGCACCTTTTCCACATAAATGCTATAATGCAAAAATACTTTTCGGGGGGG
>JANZLQ010000079.1:42505830-42520868 GCA_026212715.1 Elanus axillaris
TGATAATTAGCAACCAACAAATTCTGTTTCTGTAACTATCTCTGCTCCCGCCTTCACAACTTTTCACCACCCCTACAGCTCCCTCTATCACATCATCATAAAGCAGTTCTCGTCAGCTAACACTTTCATCAGCATTTTCTCACTATTGGCTGTGCAAAACACAGCACAAACTGTAGATCATCTTGTTTTTGGTGTGTACTAATAGCTTAACTCTTCTGCTTGTCTGACTGCTGCTGACCGCACAGAAGCCTTTGCCTCACTATCAGTGGTACTACTTTGGATCTCGCTCTGCTAAGGATCTCTTGTTTCAGGAGAGATTCCTAAGGACTATCAAGCTTTTAATCCACCTGACATTATTACAGAATTATAACAATGACCAATAGATTCCACCATCTTATAAGGCTCTTTTACTTCACCTAAAAACCATAAACATTGAAGTATCCTTTTTCTGACAAAACTGAACAAATGACATTAACAGATATTTTCTAAGGCTGAAAAGCACCCTTGAATCTAGGAGGTGAAGATAGAGAAATAATATGAATCACTTAAAGTGACTGCACAGCTGTATGCATAGTATAAATTAAAAAACTGACTTGATTTGATCTAAATCTAGTCATTATTTTTTCTAACTGTTGCCACTATTTGCCCTCATCTCACCCTAATTTTTAAGAATTGAAAAAAAACTTTCTCTCCACCTTTGGGCACTTAAAGGTATTCACACAAAAAAATAGACGGAGATGCACAGATATATATTTCTATACATACTGTACACACACTGAATTTGAAGTGATGAAGTAGACATAAAAGTTAACTATGCTGATAATTTTGGTAATGTTTGCAAACCACATATATCATTAACTTGAAAGAGGAGAAAAAGTATTGTCCTCTGTTTCTCCAGTTGAGTGTTTTGGCATGAGGAATATGATTGACACTGAAATAACACTGATATATTTGATTATATTTCAAACATAACTACTAGATAAAATGTTACAATATAGCTAAGCTGTCTGAACAGCAAAGCAGTATTAAACTTGACCAGTTTCTCCACAGCCAATCTTCTGTTTTATCCTGTAGAAGTCAAAATGATGCTTGTTTATAACAACATAGTAGTTTCTAACAGTCATCATTTCATTATTTTGTAATTTAAATAAATCCAGCTAAGTAGAAGAAAATAAATAATAAAAAATAATAAAATATGATATAATAATAAATATAATAATAAAATAACTCACCAGAAGGAAATAATTAAAACCATCAGAGGACTAAGTACACATTGAAGCAAAAAGTGACATACATACTACTTCGGATGTTCTCAATAGATATTTGTAGTAACATATGCAAAGACAAAAATAAATAAACCTATCCTACCAAACATTTTACTGCTTTGTGTTCAGAAAGGGAACAGCAAGAAGCAGCATACCGAATTTTACTGCTATGAGAAAATACTCAAATATTTTGTAGAGAGTGAATTATAATAAACTGCACAGAATATAATGCTACTCAATCTTCAAGAACTTGAAACAAAGCCACAAAGTCACTTACTCCAAAAGAAACACAATAATTCAATGAAATCAAAAACTTGGCTTGACCTGTTTATTAAATCAGGCTTTAAAATAGATCATATTACCTGACTCAGCAAATGAGTGCAGATCCAAAACAGGAAACACACCTTGTGATAAATGTGGTGCTGAGAGCACAGGGGATATTGCAGCCTGAAACAGGAGATACCATAAAATTTTTTGCTTGAATTCATTGGTCATGCTATTGCATGCACATATGCTGCGTGGAAGTTTTACAACTTAAGGAAATTGGTCTTATTTAATGTGCAAGTCGATACAGTTAAACACTTTTGTTACTGAAATGAAAAGCATGGGGAGAAATGAGGAATAAATCAGGTAGAAGCAGCAGGTACTACACATTCATCTAGTTAGAGTGAGAATATATCAGGAAAACACAGCAAAGAGGTTCAAACGTCCGACTTCACAGATTGAAAGATGGACAGAAACAGCACATCATATGAACACTCAGGAAAGACAAAACCTAGTCCCTCACAGGACTGCCGTACGGCAACTTCAGAGAACTGTTAGAGGTCAATTGGTCTTTATAAAAATCACATAATACTAGTGCCAGGTGGGAAAAAAAGAAAAAAGATCTAGAGAAAACATTAGAGCAGACAGAAATGTTTCTAAATTTCATAGATCATGGAATCATTTATGTTGGAAAAGACACACAAGTTCATCAAATCCAACCATTAACCTAACACTACCAAGTCCACCACTAAACCATGTCCCTAAGCACCACATCTACAAGTCTTTTAAAATACCTTCAGGAATGGTGACTCAATCACCTCCCTGGGCAGCCTGTTCCAATGCTTGACAATGCTTTTGGTAAAGACATTTTTCCTAATATCCAACCTAAACCTCCCTTGGCACAACTTGAGGCCATTTCCTCTCATCCTATCACTTGTTACTTGGGAGAAGAGACCAACACCCACCTCACTACAACCTCCTTTCAGGTAGTTGTAGAGCGCGATAAGGTCTCCCCTCAGCCCCCTTTTCTCCAGGCTAAACAACCCCAGTTCCCTCAGCCGCTCCTCATCAGACTTGTGCTCCAGGCCCCTCACCAACTTGGTTGCCCTTCTCTGGACACGCTCCAGCACTTCAGTGTCTTTCCTGTAGTGAGGGGCCCAAAACTGAACATAGTACTTGAGGTGCGGCCTCACCAGTGCCGAGTGCAGGGGAACAATCACTTCGCTGCTCCTGCTGGCCACAGAATTTCTGATACAGTCCAGGATGCTGTTGGCCTTCTTGGCCACCTGGGCACACTGTTGCCTCATGTTCAGCCTGCTGTTGACCAACACCCCCAGGTCTTTTTCCGACAGGCAACTTTCTACCAACTCTTCCCCAAGCCTATAGTGGCACATGGGGTTGTTGTGACCCAAGTACAGGACCTGGCACTTAGCCTTGTTAAATCTCGTTTCTTCATGTATCTGGAAAAACAGATGCTAGTTGTCTTTGTGAGATGCACTCATGCATAACCTAGATAAGTAACTAAAAATGTGTGAAATGTCACTATTTTGCCACTAGAGGGGACAAAAGGACAAGAATCCTCATTCTGTGTGGTATCATATGTGACAGAATTAAATTCTCTTTTTGAAGGTAACCAAAAAGTTTATTCACCAAAGCCAGATTTCCCATCAAGGTCAAAAAGCAGTCTCAGTGGTTTGAGTTCATAAAGAATTCTCATCTGCATGTTCCACGTGTGTATCTAGTATACATGTGCCTTGCACAGAGTACTAAATTGAAGAGAAACATACGCATTGTCTATGTGCCTGTTCTTCTTGGGGTGCCTCTGGCTCTGGACTGCATAGACAAAGGTAGGGTATTTCCCCAATCCCACTACTGCTACTTTCAAAGCCGAGTCTCAGACAATTATTCACTCATTCACATGATCTTACAAAGATCTAAGTATTATGGCAACAAACATTCATCTCTGCACATTGTTTCCAGGGCTCCATTTTTCATCTCACTCTTCACATTTCAACAGTCTCTCTTCTCAGCCTCCAGCCTACATAATTTGACCTTACTGAATATATCCAAGTCTCTGAGTGGTAGATACACCAAGTCTCTAAGAATACTGTAACTGTGAAAGTGTGTCATCTGTAATGCTTTCACATTCTAAGACAAGCAGAAGAAACTGTGAGATTTAACTTCACAGTACCAAATCATAAGAAATTAAGCAAGCCTTCTACACTGAAGCAGACAGCTTTCTTGTACTGAAGTACAAGAAAGCGAAGGGTGCAAAAACCTAGAAGGATCTGTTCTGAAGAGTCTTCTGTTATCGCAGCCCAAGAACAATTCCTCCACTAACTCAAAATGCAAGGAACAAATTTCACATGCGGAGCTCTGAAAAAGGAATTCACATTCTTTTCGTTTCAGAAGTGATGTGATGGCGACAAATGATTTCAGCTACAAGGATGAAAGCATGGGAGTATACCTGCCACAACCAAAGCAGCAAATCCATTCAAATTAATTTAATACCAGCAACTACAGTCTGTCAAGCTCTGCAGTAGATAGAAGCTTGAGCAGGCAGGTTTAACCATAGCTTTTAATATGGATGCTGCGTATAATGCAAATACATTCACACTGGCTCAACAGTCTTTCCTTATCTCATCTTGTACATCACAAGTACAGGTAATACTAAGCACATCAAAGTCACTTAAAGGATTTCAAATGTAATAGTTAAATTCTATAATTAAATTCACGTATAGGCAATGTTATAAAGTACATGATTATCATCTCATATGTACACATTTTATTTATGTTAAACTAAAATCCCATCACTTATCCTTGAAGAACATTTGTCTGTGACTAGTTGCACAAAACAGACTATGTCAGCTTTTGGCTGTGAATACTATTATTATATGAGGACTGAAAGAGTAGGTCAGAACTAGCTAGAATTTTAAAATCATCACTAAAAAGATGGCAGGAACTACATGTTGAAGGGAAACAATCTTTAGTCTATATATACCTTCAATAAGTATGCACATCTAGTTGTGTGCATTTGTAGTTAAATATTATGCTAACATAACCCACAGAAAACACCACCAACACTGCAGCAACAGCCATCAGGAACAGGGCAGAAAAATTTGTATAAAGAGGAAAAGGTAATTATTAAGTAATCTTAAAAAAAACAAACCACAGAGATGACCATTATTCCTTTAGAATCAAATACACAAAATATTAAATAACAGGTAATTAGAACTACAAATTACAGAAAAATGGATAGCCCAATTTTGTCTTTGACCTTGAGATTTCACATATGTTCAAATGATAGGACTGCTTTAAAGGTATATAAAACATAGCCACATCACGCAGACCAAAGTGATGTTAACAATCAGCAATTTGGAGTTAATTTCCTGGTTTTGTTAAGGTCAGCTCATATCTAAAGGTAAAACATACTTTTCAGGAATAATAACAAGAAAATGGCAATCCTCTGTCCTGATGAAATCATAAAACAGTGACCCAAACCATTTTCACTAAGGAAAGAGGGTGGCAAAGTAGGGAGAGAATGCACTCAACACTCCTAAACCTTAGAAATACAAGGTAGAACTGCAGCCGACTCCGGTTCGTCATATAACTGAATAAAGAAAAGCTGGGAAGAGCAGTGAAGTGAACTGAAATGAAGCTGCCAATTCTGGCAGGCAGGCACTATTTAGCCAACATTAGCCACAGATAGTGGATATTTTTTCGTTTGGTTTTGAAAGTTAAACTCCCATCTGACTAAGATCAACATAACACTTCAACTTGAAAAATTCCAAGATTTCAACCTTTTCTTCACTAAAAAAAAAAAAAAATAGCTGAACCCAAACTCTGCAGCATTCTGATACGTGTGTAAATTTGAAGGTATAATCAAACTAATCCTCAACAGAAGTTAATATATTCGTTAATCAGGATTATTATGAACTACAAAGTGATTCCCAAAATAGTAAAGGTTTGGAGATTTTTTTATTTTAAATTCAATCACTGGACAACTATCTCATAATTATTGGCTAGAGATCACAATAAACTAACTAACAAAGTTTCTACAGCTTTAGAGAATCAGCTAAGTTTTTCAAGAGTTACTAAGTAAATGCTTGTTCTCCACTTTCTTGTGCTCCTTTCAAAACTGCAATGCTAATAGCAAGGAGGTATTTTTCTGATAATTATAACGAAATATTTTTTTAAAACCTTACCTCAGTTATTTTTGGAGGAGAACTGGAAGCAGGAGCACTTTCTGGCTTAGGAATGCTATCAATTAGCTCCAAGATACTCCTCAGCTTCTGGTCTGATATTTGGATACAAAGTAAAGGCAGCTGTCCAGACAGTTTGAACCTGTTTTGTAAACAATCAAAAGTTATCTTAAAGCTATTTAATTCAAACTTTACATTCATTTCCTTCTGAAAAACATACAACTCCTCCTGGTCAGAAAAAACACTGATCTAACCATTGCATGTTACATATATATATATACATATACATAAACACGCATAACTTCTGCTGCACACAGAAGAGTGACTTAACCAGCAAGTACCCAGTTATTAATGTAACTTATAATTCCATCTGATACAATGTCTTGTGGATCAGGACTGTAAACAATACTAATAACCACTATGGTTACATAAAGCATATTGTCCTCACAATCAGAAATTGTTGCCTCTTGTTAGTATATTTAACTTAATTACTTGTAATAAATCATATAACTGAGCCTTTACACAGTATTTTACAAAAGAAGAGGTGGAGGCTTTTTTTGCATAAGCATGTTTACAGCCCAAAAGTTCAAGCATACTATACAAAATACTTCCTAGAAGTTACATTTATTTAAGCTGACTCTAGCAGTAGTCTAGATATTTAACAAAGGAATAAATGGCATCACTATAAAGGACATAAAAGAGTAAGTAACAGCCTTCAAAAATGAAAGCAGGAAAACATATTTTAAGCCTGTTTGAATAGGCTTTGGCCAAAAAGAAGCAGAATCACTTCAAACATATGCAGACTTTTATTAAAGACCTAAACCCCATTCCAGTTTCTCACAGAAGTGAGCGGAATAGAATTAAGCAGAAAATTGGCTCCAAGAACATTATCAAGCTTTTATTACAACATCTAGTTAGAAGAAATAAAAGAGGTCTGTTCGTTAAGACAACTGTCTCCAGCAATGGGCAACAGCAGGTGCTTAACACTTACAGTGTAAGGAACAGGACCTGCTACTTCCTCCCAGTTTTGCTGTGCTTAACTCAGAGCTCTATCTTCATAGGAATATAAAACATAATACATTGGAGAAGATAGGAGGACAAAAACCCCAAGATTTTCAATCACCCTCAACTTTGAGACATGACATGAGTAAATGGAAAAAACAGGTCCTCATAACTGAGTAAGCCAAGCACAAAGCTGTACATGTTCAAGTGTAACAGGAAGTACCTAGCTTTCTACAGTTGAGGAATTTCCTCACATACTTAAATTCTTAAGGAATTAATTCTCAACTTTTGACTTTTATTCTTAATTCCAGTTCTGTCAGAGAGAATTTGGACTTTATATATATATGTTATATATATATATGTATGTACATATATATATATATACACACACACATACATATATATACACTTTTATTTTACCGGAGAGAGGCAGGGTAGATGTGCAGCTGCTCGGTCTGAAAGGACATGTCCACCTACTACTTGAGTGCTCCAGTAATCTAGGACACTTAGCAATTCTCACTTACACTGCACTTAAACCTCTCTATTGTTAAGACAGTTTTGATGAATGTTTGTTCAATGGACAGCCAACACAGTTACATAGAAGACACCTAATAGACACAAGGCAGATAACTGCAAATAATCCCAGGCTCACTCCACTGCTCTTTTAACAAAAGCTTTTAAGGTTCAGGAAACATCTGGAACACAATCATTCCCAATTTGTAGAGACTGAAGCATGGAGGAGCTAAGAACTTAATCGATGAGGAAATCCACGCAGAAACTTCTTCCAAGTTCAGACTGGTTATATTCAGAGAGAAGGAAATGTTAAGGATGCCATTCTCAAAGATGCAAATAAGTACAGTCGTTCAAGTTGGATTTTTTTTTTTTGTTTTTTTAAATAAACACTAGTATATAGAAGGATGCTTTTAATATTGGTATCCTAATACTGGCTTCATGCACCTTCAAAAACCAGAAGACAGACTCCCAGGCACCTCCTTCAGAAAAAAGGGGAACCATATCACAGGATAAAACAAACATTAAGAAAACCTTGCACAGGCTAGAAAACTACAGAGTCTTATTAGTGCTTCCAAATGTGAAGTGACAGAAGCCGTAAGGAGCACTGCAACCTATTCTCAGAAATGACAGAAGGGCAGATATTCAGATCCATCCACACAGTGAGAGCCCATTTTAAGGGTTAGGAAGCATGAGCAGGTGAAAATACAGGTTAACAGTGAAAGGCCCTTGATGCAGTGGCCTTCAACAAGTGAAAATTACATAAATTAGTATTCTCTTCAAGGCAGCAATGTAGAAATGTGCCTTCCTAAACAAAGCCAGTACAAAGTCCTGGTGAACTCATTATTGGTTTTGAACAACAAAAATAACAAGGAAATCAACTGGATTTAGTGGTCATGCAAGGAACTACAAACATCAAAGAATCAAAAAAGTACAGACACCTAATTACCTGCTTTTTAGATAAAGTAAAATAGGTGCCCTCTAAACTAAGGGACTTATTCATAAAATTCTATTATAGTAAACAAAGCAATTTTGGTACTGGTTTTGACTGTAGAACAAACATTTTTCCACACACCTTTCTCAATAGAACTATGCTATTCTGTAGCACAGTTCCAAACAGTAATGAAAAAAAGCTCAGGAAAAATATAATGCTGGCTTTATATGCAAGTATAAAATTGAAATATAAAGGAATAGCTACAAGTATGCTAAAAATACATTCATATATGTGTAACTGATGTGAGCAATACTGATTCATAATAATCTATTCAACTATAATTACTAAAATTTACCGTTTAGAGGATTATTGCTGACAAAAGCTATCAGTTAATTTTCATCATTTGTGCACGATGTCATCTAGAGGTCACATGGACCTAAATATCTGTACATAAATACTCATTCACTGACTGTTCCTACAAACAAGAAGAGATTATGCAGTGATAAGAAAAGATTTGGCATTTGAAGCTACATTGATGATGATATTCTTGACAGGTTCAAGTAGTAAAAGCTAGACACCAACAGAAAATAGAACATTTGTAGTTTTAACTGATTTGGGAGGTATATAACCAAAAGTAAAAATTTATCATAAATGATCCTAACCGGACATATACTATTCAGAAGTTCATAACTTTCAGACTTTTAAAGAGCTCAAAGTAAGAAGGAAGAGCAACAAGCCCTTAAAGAAAAGGTCAACTCTGCACCATCAGGTGAAAAGCTGCCATACCAGTCATTTCAAGACTGGTAGATGACTCTAGAGTATTATAATACCATCTGCAGAATACATCCTGGAGACTGAACCAGGTACAAAATGAACAAGTGCAGGTGTTGTTAAGTCACAGTATGAACATGCTAGATTTGAAATGGTTACTTGCTCTTGGTGCAGGCTAAAGTATTAGTTATGATTAGTAACTCACTGTGGTATAGACTTATCTAGTACTAAACTGCTGTCCATGGCATTCCTAACAGTTGCAGACAGTGCAGGCACTCAGAAAGAAGCAGCAGCTGATCTCCAAGAAATATTACTATCTCAGTGGAAGAAAAATTTGCCAGTTTCTAGACAGAATTAGAAACTTTTTACTGCCAAGGAAGTGACTGTATGCGAATTTGTTGTACAGAAATAATAATATCCATCAAGGAAACATTTCCCAGAATCAATCTAGACACAAACTGGCAAAAGGAGAAGTACACCTGGTAGCCAAGACAGTTAGACAGGTAGTACTACAATACTGCAACAGGTATTCTCATTAAGAATAGACACTCCTTAATCCAGGTTATACTAGCAGAACTTGGAGAGATGTCAATTACAAACCTACATTAAAACAACATTCTGTTATATGACCACAGAAATGAAATCTCACTTTCCCTCCCTGGACTTTCTGACATAACTAGACAGACTCCTGTGAGTTGTATTTCCCTTCTCTCACCTTCTCCACCAAACAGAAAAAGTAAGGAGGGAAAGAGTAAGATGTTTTGTAAAGTCAAGCATCAAAATTCAGAATCTGGCCTCCCAGTTTTCCAGAAGGTGGCACCATTATACCATGCAATCATTGATCTGCATTCACAATACACTGCGCTGCTGAGGTACATTATTTTTAGTTTTTTTTCCTGAGTAAGCAAATCCTAGATACTTCATAATTCTTTAATTTCATAAACTCCCTCTTGATTTTGATGATTTTACTAAACAATTTTCTGCAACAGCCTAGGTCTATTTTTACGCCATTAATTTTCTGAAGTGCCTAGCTAAAATCTGAATTTCCAACAGTGTTAGGAATGAAATAAGTATATGCTAACTTATTGTAGCATAAGAATATGATTCATATTAATGAGTTAATAAACCAAACTACTTCATAATGCTTTAATATGCTAGTTTGCAAGTTCTTCAAAACTGATCAGATTTTTTTTAGGTAGTAGTGTCCTTATTGGACATTAGTGAAGATGCACTTTCCAAGATGTGTGCAAAGTTAAACTTTGCCACTTTGACTCAGTGATGTTCAAATTTCCATCATTAATAGTAGCATATATTTTCTTCCGATTGAGTACAATTTCCATAACCAATAGGTTTTTTGCTAAGTAAGCCTAAGTGCAAACTCAGTGCATTAAGAGCTGCTTCCCTGACAAGTGATCTTTAGTAGGTAAATTAACAAGGTGAATAGCGTAAATGAAAGAGAGGGAGTACAAAAGCACATTACTTTTCAGAATATTTTGTGATGTTCATAAAAGAGACTTTGTAAGTTCAGATTTTTTGCTCCTCAGTATTTCCAATGAGGACTGAAACGTAGCTATCAGAAAGACCTAATTAGAACATGAATTAATATTTTTAATAAAAATCTTTAAATATATTATACATACTTATTTTATAACTATGTAACATTCTATCACCACTCCAGTATCCGGCAGCTTCTTGGGTTTATTCTCTGTTTTTCTCAATTAAGGTATTTTACTTCCAAGATTCGCACATGGCCAATGTAAAATAGCACAAGTATAATTAGGTCCTTGATTTTTTCTTTTTTTCCCCTAAAAAAGTCATTTACCATAACATTTCAAAATAGGAAAAAAACACATACTTGGGCATTCTTGCATCTGTAACAACCATAGCCCTGCTAAATTCCACGTTTACATCCAAGGGCTGCAAGATATGCTGAGATGAGTATTTCAGCTTCCGAGCCTCTTGCCAGTTCTCATCTAGAAGAACAAAAAAAACCTACTCTTTAAAGACTGGAAGAGATTCCTTCTCATTACACATATCACAGAATTAAAGTATCTGATATTAATAAGTATATATGGCTGAAAATTCAGGTGACAGGATCTTGTTTACAGCTCTATCAATACATATATATTATACAAGATCTGAACTTCAGACATAAAAGACTACTGAATAATTTCTACTGTTCACATATAAACAGCTACCCCGTCATGCTGCAGACTGCTACAGTCCCAGTTCTTAACATGCATGGTACTGGGAGTTTAGGCTCTGGATTCCCCTCTGGAACCAGAGGGTTAAGAATTATATGCTTAAGACTTCTCTGGTTCCGACTCTTTGTATATTGTTAGTTCTCAAACTACTAGTAAAAATTTCCTTCATTAAGGGGTTGTGACCCTTTCTTTAGCTTCACAAAATGATCTTCAAAAATAAGGCATTTATTGTAAGTTTATTTATTTAGCAAAAGCTAAGGTTGGAATCTAAGGCCTAAAGGTATGTTTTGGAAATTCGTAACATGTTCATAAGACTGAGTTTAGAACAAGAAGTATGTTCCAAAGATTCTCCACTGCTTCAGTTAAAAATATAAAACACATATGAACCACCAAAATATTTTTACTCATATAGAGAAAAATTACTTTCATGAATACTTACCATGTTTGCTGTACAGTAACTGTATACTACTGAGCTGGATATCAAAACTGTCATAAGCTCTTGACATTATATCTTCGATAGTGCTTTGTCCTACTTTGAGTTCTGATAAATCAGAACGACTTTTGCTTTTCATCTTAAGAACAGTCAGAAAAAAGCATAAATCAGTTTAAAACATATTCAAAGTACTAATTCTACAAATACTTGATCCTACCATGACAAAACATTAAATTTAAATTCCTCATTATAAAGGCACAGAGTCTTACAAATATCACAGCAGAGGAGATATCTAAAATTAGTAACCTGTATCAAAACAAAAAAAAATGAAGAGTATTAAACTCCATTTCTTCTTCAAGGAAAGAAACAAAACAAAAAATTAATTAAAAACTATGAAGTTTTATACAATGTATTTTGTATAGAATGATCTCCTTTAATAAGTGACTCATACCCCAAAGTATAAAGTCTCAAACCCTTTGTAATCAGTAGAATAATTATTTGGGGGTTTTATATATAAAAAAATACTACTGCATTGAACACCTCAGAAACATGAAATATATTTTTGAATCCTGTTGAATTTAGTTGTGGCATTACCCTGTAACATATTAGTCAAAGAGAATAAAAGGGAAAAGGGGGTTTGGACTGTTTGTCATCAAAGTTCAATGTCTTTGCTTTAATATCAGTCAATATCCCCTTCACTCAGCTTTGGGATGCACACACTTCTTTGGTATTTCACATTTGTATATGCCCTCTTTGCTGTTCATCTTCGTTGAAATGTGGCTGTCCTCATTCTTAAATGTCTAATAATTTTGGATCCATATTTATTTTTGTCAGTCTCAGAAAATATTCAAGATAAGGTTTCTAACTGTGAAACAGGTTTAAATACCAGTGTCCAAGACATAGCATTTCTTTTTCCAGTACTACTGAGTTATGACTACTTTTACATTAAAAACAGCTTGCAGATTGAAAATTCAGAATTACCAAATTAGTATTTCCTGTGCGACCTTAATTAAGTCCACTTACATATCTACATTGGCATACAGTTTAAATTTTATATGCCATTTTCCCCCTTGGGGCTTGACCTTATCCAGTACACAACTGAGGGAAAGAGACTATTTGTTTTGTATTAAACACATTCATTCAGCAAATGACTGACATTCACTTAAACATACATCGCTCAAAGTGAATACAGTATTATTAATCATATTCTGAGAAGCATCTAACTTTTCTCTTTTGGTACTGCTGAATTCCTTCATCTTGCCTTCTAATTTCTTTTAAAGGACAGGAACCAATACAAGGGTCACATTCACTACGAAAATCACTCATTGATTTCAGAACAAATCTCACAGACACATTTACTGGAGTCTGACTTTGAAACATATTCTTCTATGTGTTATTGTGAGACTAATTTCCTATGGGTGGGTGGAAGAGGTGGGCTGTTCTATTCCCCGGCTCCATTAGATCTAGGAGGTTGTCTCAAGCACCAAACCAATATACAGATTGATTACTGAACTCTATAAAGTGCCTACAAATGAGCAGTATTCAGAAGAGCTAGTAAAATCATTAGTCACTGAAATAAGTGATCTGATTGTAAATGCAAATTATTTTTAGTATCTACACAGCAGTGTTTTTGTCTAAGTCCACTTCCTGAAGCATCTGATATATTCTTTTTCAACAAGGCCAAGTGGAATGTCCTCCACCTGGGGTCGGGGCAACCCTGGTATCAGTACAGCCTGGGGGATGAAGGGATTGAGAGCAGCCCTGCCAAGAAGGACTTGGGGATACTGGTGGATGAAAAGATGGACATGAGCTGGCAAGGTGCACTCACAGCCCAGAAAGCCAACCACATCCTGGGCTGCATCAAAAGAAGCGTGGCCAGCAGGTCAAGGGAGGTGATTCTGTGCCTCTGCTCTTCTCTGATCAAGACCCCACCTGGAGTACTGCATCCAGTTCTGGACTCCTCAGCACAAGAAAGACATGGACCTGTTGGAGCAGGTCCAGAGGAGGGCCGCAAAAATGATCAGACAGTTGGAATACCTCTTCTATGAAGAAAGGTTGAGAGAGTTGGGATTGTTCAGCTTGGAGAAGAGAAGGCTCCAGGGAGACCTTATTGTGACCTTTCAATATTAAAGGGGGCTTATAAGAAAGATGACAAACTTTTTAGTAGGGCCTGGAGCAATAGGACAAGGGGTAATGGTTTTAAAACTAAAAGAGGGTAGATTTAGACTAGCTATAAAGAAGCAATCTTTTTAATATGAGAGTGGTGGAACACTGGAACAGGCTACCCAGGGAGGTGGTAGATGCCCCATCCCTGGAAACATTCAAGGCCAGGTTGGACGTTGCTCTGAGCAACCTGATCTAGTTGAAGATGTCCCTGCTCATTGTGGGGGTTTGCACTAGATGACATTTAAAGGTCCCTTCCAACCTGATCTATTCTATGTTTCTTCTAACTGAAACACACACACTCAGAAAGTCAATCTGTGGTAGACATAGAAAACTTACTTCAGTTTAGCAAGATTTTAAGCTTTGAACCAAATTCTTATTAAAAAAGCAGGTAAGGCAATCTAAACAGACAGTAAGTGGCAGAACTGTTTGTACCCAGAGTACAAGTAAAAAAAGAAGTTAAACTGCCTGTATACATGTAAGTTCATGTCCTGAAAGAACACAGGTTCACCAGTAAGAAGATTGCTAATAATATGTAGAAACAGTCTCTTCTATGATTTTATCGTGTTAAATTATAATTTTAAATACATCATTAAACTACCTTTTTAACTATTCCCTTGCATGAATTATCTCCAAAATATCTCTAATTTTATCCGAGTTATTTTATTAATTGGCAGTATGTTTACTTTTCTCATTTTAAAGTAAACTGAATGACCAAAAGGTAATTGATAACAAGAATAATAGTAATATTAAAAATGAGAAGACTATTTAATCAAGTAAAAAGTTAACTATTTTGTATTATAAAGTAAAAATTTGTTAGACATTTTCCATGTCATGGTTTAACCCCAGCCAGCAACTAAACAGCACGCAACCACTCACTCACTCCCCGCCCCCCACCCAATGGGATGGGGGAGAAAACTGGGAAATGAAGTAAAACTTGTGGGTTGAAATAAGAATGATTTAATAGAACAGAAAAGAAGAAAGTAATGATGATAATGGTGACACTACTAAAATGACAATAGTAACAGTAAAAGGACTGGAATGTACAAATGGTACACAGAGTAATTGCTCACCACGCGCCGATCAACACCCAGTTAGTCTCTGAGCAGCAATTCCCCACCCCCACTCCCCCCAGTTTATTTCCTAGGTGTGACATGTCATGATATGGAATACCCCGCTGGCCAGTTTGGGTCAGCTGCCCCGGTTGTGTTTTCTCCCAATTTCTTGTGCCCCTCCAGCCTTCTCGCTGGCTGGGCATGAGAAGCTGAAAAATCCTTGACTTAGTCTAAA
>JANZLQ010000079.1:42526628-42544340 GCA_026212715.1 Elanus axillaris
TGTATTATCAATAAATTGAAGTATGCTTTATCACTCATATTGGGTCGGCTGCGTTTCTTCCTCCGCCTTCTCAGGCCTGAACCTATGTCGGGGATCCTCCCCGCAACATTCCATTAACTGCTACTGTTTTCTAGCACTTTCTTTAAATCCCCATACACAGTATACCACGCAGACAAATGCAAAAACTGTGGCAGAAGAAAGCACAAAATGAAGACAGTTCAGAAAGACTTATGGAGGGAACTGTAAGATACCTCTGTAACATGCAATTAACAACTTCATCAGCAAAAAAAGGCTGAGAAAATGTAAATGTCAATAATCTGATAGTCCAAATATTAAACAAATCCAAAGTTCCATTGCTAGGTTCCTATTATTCTAAAAGTCATTTTTAATAACAGAAAAAAAAAAAAAACAGTAAATGAACATACTTGAACCCTTTACTTCCTGTTTTTGTTCATCCTTTTTTTCACCTGACCAGCTCCACATCCAACTAAACCAGCCACCAGAATTTTCATCATCTTGTTTTACTCCTGGTCTGTAGATTTTTAATCCAGCCTTAGTTGCCTGAAATGCAAAAAAATACGCAAACAAGTAATTTTCTTCATGCTTCTTTAATTTTCTTAAGAAAAATATAGACCCAAGACATGCTCTAACACATCAAAACATCATTAGACAACCATTGAAATGGCAACATGTTATTTTTTAGTTTTTCTTCTAATAACTTCAAGTACACAGTGCGTCATCAGATCAATTCTCATTTGCATAAAATCAACGACCTTTATGAACAGAAAGAGCAAGCAAAAGGTAGCTGATTTTAAGGCAATAAATGTTTCCTACCACCAAAAAAAAAAAAGAAAAAAAATCCACAACATTATACAGTGCTCTACATTACAACAATGCACTTATAAAGAAACATTAAAAATATATATGTAAGCAATTAAATTAAAATTAAAGCAATTAAATTAATTAATAAAATTAAGCAATTAAATTAAATTAAAAGCCAGCACAGGCCAAAATTTAAATGATCCCTATATCTTTCATTTCATGATAGATGTCCAAAGCAATAATAATTTAAAAAAACAAACAAACAAACAAAAACCAACACATTGCTTTTGTAATAGAATATTTACTCTAAGGAATATAGAAAACTATTCCTGGATCTGACAGTTATAGCTATAACAGTAAGGAAGCCTTCACTTCTCCCACATTCATTATTTCAACAACTAGAGGTTGTCCTGTCTGATGCCAGTGATGATTCCAATACTGGGTCCTCAAGGAAAACGCAAATTCCATCCAGACTTGAGCACTGAAAGTTTGGCATAAGGGACAGCAAACAACCATCAAGGGATCTAAGAGACAGAGGAGTTCTCAAAACTGCAGTGGACCACACAAACTATTTTTCTCCATGACTAATATGATCCAAAAAGATAGAAACACTTGCAGGTAAGCCCTGAATTTAGAGATGCTCTAGTGAATGTGATACCCAAAGTGAGCGAGACAGGGATCCCTTCTCAGCATTCAAAAAAGCCCAACATAATTAGGGAAAACAGCTGGCTATAAATCAGAATTTTTAAGGGACTTGTCACATCTATCCACCTACAGGCCAATGGAAGGCAGGACTCACCACATAAACATAAAGGCTTCTTAACTGATACTATTGATTCACCTCAGAGGGATGAGGAAGAACGTCAGCTAAACAACACAAGGCCTCAAAAAGTTAACAAAATCCTCCGAAGTCCTCTTTATAAAAGATACCAAGTCATCAAGCAGATGTTAGAGCAAATAGTCCAAGGAAAGAATGGGCAGAGCCTTAGAAAAAAAGGGCTGTTGAACTTCTGAAATTATTGGTTTCTAGGACATCAAGGAGTTGGTGTTGAAGGACAACTACCATGGAGAAAAAGAAGCAGTGCTTAGAGCTATGATTCTCAACATGTCTGAAGCAGCAGCTGGCACCAGCCTCCAAGGCAAGAAAGACTACAAACAAAAGAGAGGTGAACTGTACTTCTGCAAGGATGAAGAGGACACTTGTGCAGTATGGGAACTAAAGAAATTTCCTGAAGAAATCCTGTTGAGCTTTCCCCATCCTCCATTTACAATAGTTTAGTAATGAATACAGTCATAGTCTTTGGAAAGATTACTCAGCAAGGTAAACTATTTTGACTAAAAGAAAATGAGAACCAAGAGCATCATCCTGTATTCTGATTTAGGTGAATCATCTTTTTTAGATGTTCTCTAGAATGAAAGCACAAAATTTCTCAAGCTATCTGATACAGAGACTTGATGCTTGGCTCACTGAAGCTGGCGTTTGGTACTTAGAGCACCAGTGATAGAGATTAAAAAGTGCCCTAAGGTTTGGGATATAAAGTTCTTGCTACAAAGTTCCCAGAAAATCAGACAGTACTGTGTTTACAAATTTGAGTTCTGGGGAGCTTGATTTCAAGGTCTAGAGAAAAGCAAGCCCTTGAAATTCAACTCTAAGGTCTGTTTTTTAAAAAAAAAAAAAAAACAACCTTAAACAGTAGGATCCTTTACTGGCTTTACTCAGCCCATGTCTAAAGGGTGCTCTTTTAAATTCCTAGTAGACTTAGGGCTAACTGTCAGGATACCAAGCTGGTAGTAGACTTGCCTCTTACAAGTCCTTTGAGAACTTATTCAGAGGTATGACCTGATAACAATAAGACAGATGGTTTCTGACAGTTAGATGAAGGTAGAACACAGTTTAGAATCACTGTGACCTGATTTTCAGTACTTGGAAATAAATTCGGAGAGTTAGCTAGCAGATCTTTCAAGATGCTTTTCTAACACTTTTCAAATGCAAGGCTTCAAGCTCAAACAAATGAAAATTCATTTGCTTGTGTCCTGGTTTCAGCTGGGACAGAGATAATTTTCTTCATAGTAATCAGTACAATGCTGTGTTTGGGATTTAGTGCAAGAACAAGGTTGATAACACACTGATGTTTTAGTTGTTGCTAGGGACCACTCATCCTAAATTAAGAATTTTTCAGTTTCCTATGATCTGCCAGCAAGCAGGTACACAAGAAGCTGGGAGAGAGCACAGCCAGGATTACTGACCCGAACTAGCCAAAGGGATATTCTATACCATAGAACATTACACTCAGTAAATAAGCTCGGGAGAGTTGGCCAGGAGAGGCAGATCGCTGTTCTGGCATCTGTCAGCAGGTGGCAAGCAATTGCTTTGTGCATCATTTGTCTTTTCTTGGGGTTTATTTCTCTCTCTTTGTTACATTCCTTTTCATACTACTGTTATAATAATTACATTTATTTGTTATTGCTAATTTTTAATTTTATTTTAGTAGTTAAATCATTCTTATCTCAACCCATGAGGTTTACTTTTTTTTCCCAGTTCTCATCCCCATCCCACTGGGAGCAGGGAGGGATGTAAGCAGCATGGTCACACTGGAGAAAAGAAGAATAAAACTAGACAGGAAATTCTTTGGGATCTCCCTCACCTTGCAAAAAGTAGAAGGAAAATGATAAAACCAAAAGAAACTATAAGGTACAAGATAAAAACATGCCAAAATTAAATGAGAACTAAAACAAAACAAAAAACCCTTCTCATGAAAAGCACTCCAATACAGCCAAACAACTGAAGGGGTGGGACATAAATGTGTCTTCTGGTTCTGTAAAAGTCTTAAAAATGATCATACAAGCACCCAAATGTGGGTAGACATATGGAAAACCAGAAAGAAAAATCACATTTATGGATTCCTGTTTAGAGTTTTGGTTTAGAAGCACCATATCTATCACTGCAGCAGCTGAATTCATACCATACTTAATATACTCCACCAAAAAAAAAATTCAAATTTCTTCCAAGCACTGCCATAAGAAGTGATTGATGTTCATGGAGTTTAATTATCAATTCAACAATATTTCAGATTCTAAACTTTATATTCTGGTTACTTATATAGTCACATTGATTATTAATGGAGAAAGACTACTTCACAGATTTCAGAAAACCTATATAGATTTCATTTCAGTCTCCTGGAATGATGCTGAAACTCTACATTGAAAACTAAGCAGTACACTAACCTAGGAAAAACAAGGCTAACAAATTAAGTGTAACTACTCACGTCACATTATCTTGCATAATTGTCATAATCTACTTAAATGTATTCTGCATTAGCTGTGTTCAGATAACATTTGCAGACAGTAACAAAAGGTCAACACACTACACATTCAGGTGTTCAGCCTACAGAATAGGCTACCTGGAAGGAAAGGAATAAGCTGTTGGGGCGAGGGAGAAGCAGCCTGAAGCTTTGGGTGTAATCACTTCCAACTTGACTTATCCTATCATCCTTTGGTGGTATTTTCCACAGTAGCTCTGCCTCACCAAAAGTGGAAAGAAACTTATTGCAGATTCAGTTATTTCGAAGAAGCAGGATATGGAACTATTTAAATTTTGCTTAATTACAAGCTGAAAATAACTATGCCTTATAAAATATATATAAATATAAAACATGTAACACATGAAAAATAGGAAGACTGTACGATGCACAGTTTAATCACTAGAATTAAAATGCATCTGCCTAAAATCTCCATGACCTCATGCTGCAGTTATTCTTAGACTCACTTAAATCATGAAATTTTACCTCAACTTCTGCTTGTTGCCTTGCTAGAGTGATGTTAAAAATATCCAAGGCCTTTTCAAATTCCTAGAAAAGAGGTGAGAAATTATTTTTTGACAATTTCATTTGGTTAGATTTCACAGCTCAGTTTTACAGGAAATGACAGTAATCAACTCTTTCAGTGCAACCCAAGTTAAGTTGTTCAAGCTGAAAACTTAAAATAAATCTGGAAAAGAAAAGCACATCAGTTTAAGATTTTCTTTACTGCAGTTATTATTTTCAAAAAACATCTAATATTTTTGTTAATACTACTCAAAGAGAAAGGTACTGATAAAGTTGCAATTCTGGCCACTGAAAATTTTATGTTAACTTAGTACAGACTTAGGAACATGTAAACATTTAAGTTTAAGAAAATAGCAAGATGAATAATATTTAAGCCTTTAATGGAAAATGGCTAACCTCCAGCAATTTTAAGATTTCTTCATTAGGTTTTTTTGATGTTATCTTGGTTTTATACATGTCTTTATAGTTCTTCACTTGTTTCCTGTGATGCCGAATGTGCTCCCATGACCACATCTGGAGCTTAGGTTGAACATTTACTTCAAGGATGCCATAAATAACATATTTCCACCTAAAAGCAAAGACAAATAAGTGTAGTTTACATTTCTTTTGGTATATTGAAAAGACACCTAAAGTTATGCAGACTCCTACTAAATACAACTTCAAAATGTGAAAGAATGAAATCTCTTGTCTAATATCACACTTCTGATCAGTAGAGGAACCTAAGGACTTTATTTTTTTCCAAAGTTGACAGGTTGCTATTTCCCCAGATTAAAGTAACCTTGTACAAAAAGTGCCCACAAATATATGTGTGTGTATGTGACAGTAATCAAAACATATTTGTAAGGAATCTTCTGAAAAGAAATCAAATCTGCCATCTGTGTTGAAAAGGTTTGCCTATTTTTAGAGAATACTTGTGTTCTTGTAATAGTACCTAACATATAATGGGATGTGCTTCATTTCTGATAATGGTCTTTGAAAGCCTGCGATTGCTGTCTTAAACACTGTGTCCTCACCTTTGGTTTGAGGTACTTACCAATGTTTTTTAATACTCCTAGCTTAAGAAAAACAAAACCAAAAAAGACTTTGTTTCAGAAGCAAATGAGTTCTACATCCTTAAGTAAGAAACACTCCCTTTGTAATTATTTCAAATTAATAACTACCAAATTATTTTCAAAGTCTGAGGCAGCCTACCATGTCTTCGCATTGTTGTGCAATGGAACATCAGGTCTGTACTTCCTATATGGCAGATTTCGAGTCATCATATCAATGGACTCAAGGAGCTCCATAACGCTGAAGTACTGAAAAAAAAATTTTCAAAAAAATCATTTACAAAGAAAAACAACACTAAGAAGCTAATTGATTCTGTATGTTCATTGTAAAATTTCAGACTGCTTTTCTTAGTACTATTGTAAACTAACTTTTTTACCACATTTTATATAACTTCAGAGAAATAGCTTATACCTGTGGCTTATTGAATTCAACAGTTATATCCTGTAAATTTACATCTAAATCCATTTTCGGTGATGAAAAGTCAACATCAGAGCGAGGATTCATAAGGAGTTTGGCTCTAGCTGAAATTGGGCGGAATACTAAAAAAGAGACAGAAGTTGATATAAAAAGTGCAATTAAAATATTTAACACTAAATGATACATAATACTTATCAGCTCAATCTATACCAAATTATTCATTTAAAAATGCTAGACTTCAAAACATGAAGACTTTATCAACACAGCTTAAAATGTAACACAATCTATATTCAATTTCCAGTTTCATTATGTCAGTATTTCTGGAACAAACATTTGCAGAACATTTTTGCAATATTTCCTGTATGCAGTATTACATGGCAGATGCTTCAATTAATAGTTTATATTTTCAACAAATCTGATTTTTTGGCTATGACATAAGCTATTTATAGTACAAGATAGCTTCAAACATAGCACTTACTTCACTATAATAACTCTTACTCCATAAGGATATTTTTTTTCTGACTGACGTTTTACACTGTTGCATTGGGTTTGTGTGGCAAGGTTTTAGTAGTAGGTGGGTTACAGGGGTGGTTTCTATGAGAAGCTGCTAGAAGGTTCCCCTAAGTCAAACAGAACAAAGGCCAGCCAGCTCTAAGACCCGCCACCAGTCAAGGCCAAGCCCATCAGCAACTCTGTGATAACATATTTAAGAAGGGAAAAAAGTTGCAGCAGGCACAGAAATCTCAGCCAGAGGAGTAAGAACATGCAAGAGAAACAACTCTGCAGACACCAAGGTCAGTGAAGAAAGGGGAGGAGGAGGAGGTGCTCCAGGTGCCAGAGCAGAGATTCCCCTGTAGCCCCTGGGGAAGACCATGGCAGGCTGTGCCCCAACAGCCCAAAGAGGTCCACAGTGGAGCAGATCTCCATCTGCAGACCAGGGAGGACCCCACACTGAATCAGATGGATGCCCAAAGGGGGCTGTGATCCCATGGGAAGCCTGTGCTGGAGCAGGCTTCTGGCAGGACCTGTGGCCCCGTGGAGAGAGGACCCCACAGAGCAGGTTTTCTGGCAGGACTTGTGACCCCGCAGGGGAACCATGCTGGAGCAGTCTGTGCCTGAAGGACTGCACCCCATGGAAGGGCCCCACACTGCAGCAGTTTGTGAAGAACTGCAGCCTGTGGGAAAGACTCACATTGGAGAAGTTCATGGAGGACTGTCTCCCGTGGGAGGGACCCCACACTGGAGCAGGGGAAGAGTGTGATGAGTCCTGCCCCTGAGGAAGATGAAGCGGCAGAGACAACATGTGATGAACTGACACCAGTTCCCCATTCCCCTGTGCCACTTGGCAGGGTAGGAGAGAATCCAGGAGTGAAGATGTGCCCAGGAAGAAGAGAGGAGTGGGGGAGGGTCTTTTGAGATCTGGTTTTATTTCTCATTACGCTACTCTGCTTGATTGGCAATAAGTTATGTTAATTTTCTCTCAGCTGAGGCTGTTTTGCCCATGACAGCAATTGGTTGAGTGATCTCTCCCTGTCCTTATCTTGACCAATGAGCCCTTTTTTATACTTTCTCTCTCCTGTCAATCCTGGGGTGGGGAGTGATAGAGCAGCTTTGGTGGGCACCTGACATCCAGCCAGGGTCAACCCACCACAACTGTTTGATAAATTACACTTACAATGCTGAATAAAACCAAACATTCCACATTTCATTGTTTCCCAAACAAGCATGAAAAAAAATCAATATGGATCCTACATAAAGCAAAACAAACTCAAGCTTGTGTAAATTGTATTTTTATCAAATAAAATTCCTTTGATTTCAACAGAAATACTGACAGACCATCTACATACCAAATATTCTAAATTCATTTAAAGGTTTAATTTTAAGCCATGTATTTCTTGCGAACCTTATTTTACTTTCATCTACACTTTTTAAGTGGTAGCATTTCTATTAATTTTCTCTCTGCATTTAGCTTCCTAAATTTCATTTTTCATCCTTCCTATGTGCAAGTACTACATGTGCATTTAGATCAAATGACAGAAGCAGTTTTTGTGCTTACTACCTTTCTATCAATGTCTCAATTTAAAGAGCTGCTCAAAAAAAGCCAGAATTTTCATTTACCACAGAATATCAGCATGATGTAATTCTTTAAGTATCTTCACCTCTGAAGGCACTGCTGAATTTTAAGAGTGTAAATCCTGAATCCCGCAATTTTGCATACAACAGTTTTGAACTTCTGTGTAAAAACTTAGACAACTGATGATGTTTAAACTTATTTTCTTGTAAAGAGTCAAAGCTAGTTACTGAAAGATAGACAAGAAATCAGAAGAAATTGCTAAATAGTTCTCTGGCAGTGCAATGAGACAGAAAAGGCTTCCTCTTTCTGGCAAAGGCAGCAAGAAAACCCCATAAAACTAAACATTCTTTTTAACGCTGCTATAGTGAACTGAGGACTTTCTTGCTAGAGAACAAGCCACTTCAAGGGCCATTCTGCCTTATAAACAGTTACTAACAATCACACAAATGCACATGAGAAATAAAACCAATCTATTTTCCATACAATGAAAAGAAATAACCACCATGTTTGAGTGGGCCTAATGTGACTTTCAGACTAAAGTAAGCAACACTCAAAGCAATACAACTTGCAATAAGACAACTAAAAAAAAAATGCTTCATAGTTGTGTGATTACTCTTTGTACCGCTAATGAAAAAAAGATACACTCTGCATAAGGCAGGTGGCCTCAAAAACATTAATCTATTACTCGAACCAATCTGATTCACAAAACTTACATAATGTATGTATTATTGCTAAACTTCTTAAAATAAGGAATATCAATGGATGTGAATAACGGGGATTATGTATGACATTCCATTAGAACGACACATGACTCAAGACTCATATTTTAATCAAAGCCTTTTTAAGGCTACAGATATTGTACAGAATTCACTGTTAGAAAGAGTTATTCCTGCAAAAGAACTGAACTGCACCTTACTAAGCTTTCTGACTAACAGCCAAAGTAGCAACTTCTGAGAGGCATTAAAAATTGGAAGTATAAACACATATTACATACACAAATAAAATACCACCTACCAAAATCATAACCTTCTGGAATAATGTTGTGGCTGGCAACTCCCTGTTTTAAGTTAACCTACATTCACAATAGAGTAAAAAAAAAAAGTTGCATTTTTATTTCATTATACAGTTTTAAAATATAAAAAGTTAGCATTTTAGTACAAGTTTCAGGTAATCACTCTGATACACAGTAGAATTCAAAATATTCATCTGTGTTTTAAACAGAATAAGACTCCTATTTTTAGCTAATAAAAATCACTGAACAGTAAGATGACCATATATTGTGTCTAATTTTGTAACTGGCAAAAGACTTTTTTTTTTTCCCCTCAGATGAGTGTTCTACTTCCATTACATAAAAATCCTAACATTTGCTATTTTTCCTATAAAAGCTATTAGTAACAATTCTCTAGGACATCGAGATAAATGGAAGCAGAACTGAATGTGAAGCATGCTCTATGTTTCATAGTATGAACTAGAATACTAGGTACATTTTCTCATGCTTACTTACCAACGATTCATCACAACCACCATGGTAGAACATCTCCGATTTCACATTCCAGTAAGCAAAAAGGTTATCCAGTCGTACAAGCTGAAAACAGAACCTATGTATTAATATGTCCAAATTTTAGATTAATAACTTGGATTTCACAAAGTCTGGATGAATAAAATATTCAGCCTGTTCCTTGCAGACTATGCATCCTTTTATTTTAGAGCCCATATAGTTATGTTTTTTCTTGATCTCACTTTCTGTGGAAGGAACTAATTCAGCTTGTTTTATTAACAATTCTTTCTTTAGCATACAGTTTATACTGTACCTTGTAGAATAACTTGGCAGTTTCATCATGTAAACATGGATTCCAATTCTTATCCGAGGTCTGAAATAAAAATTAAAGAAAGTTATTCCAATATCTGTAACACACCAATATTTTATCATCACTGAAACAAACTAGGAAAAAAAAAAAAAAGAGAGGAACATCATCATAATTAAACCCCACTGAAAATAATGGGACACCATCTTCTGATTCAAGATGATTAAGCCTTTATTTTAAGTGGAAACTTGGTAAGGCTACTTCCCTCCCAAAAATACACGAGTACGTGCAGTGACTGGCAGGCTGCACACAAGAACCAAAAGATTCTTTAAAATCCTGTTTTCGGTATTCAAACTGTTTTCCTTTACACCAATATTCTTTTTAGGCAGGCTCTTTGGAAAGAGCTAAACGAAGGACTAGAATTCTTTTACAAGTCTGGAAGTAGTATTTTAGTTTGAGCCCAACAGAAACACTGTATGCTATTATACTTTTTCAAGCCTAATAATAGGCATTTCAAGAGTGAAATGGTAAGAATAGCAATACCAAGCTTTTGCTCACTATGCAAAGCTGTTTAAGGGAAGGACCTGGCAAAAAACTTTCTATGTGCTACAAACAAGCATTCATAAGACAACTACTTCATTCAAAAAAGTAATATTTACTTTGACATATTTTCTTTAAGATTATCAGTTGCACAGCAAAAGCTACTGGAACAGAGCAACTTCCAGAAAAAAAGTATGTACAGTCTATGATGACTACTATTAGCACTTTAGAGTGGAGCTTGCAGATCAAAGAACTGAGCTCTGGTTTGAAACAAGATGCCATCCTCTCTTTTTTTTCCTTTTTTCCCCTCCCCAATATCAAGTAGTAACTTCCTCTCTTGGGGCTCATGGTAACTTCAGTAAAATATTCATAGATTCTCAATAGCCCAAATCCAAGTCTGGTACTTGGCAACCACAAAGTGCAGCAGGCAGAAGAATAAGAATTTCCTCCCAAAAGTCTATTTTAATGCTAGTGCTTTATCTTTAATGGCACCCCCACCACAATATTTATGCTGCATCTGATAAACCAAGTAGTTACCATTGTGCATTGTTCATTATTATAGGTACACTTTCATTAGACAGTATGTTACCAGACAGCACAATAATACAGAAAAGCTTAACTTAACCTATCAGTATACATAGTATAAATAGTATGCTTTTTAGATGAAAAATAAAGTTACCTGCAAACTTAGATTCTGAAGTGAAATCCCAAATGACAAGGGGTTATTCCGATTTGTGATCTAATAAACCAGAGGGAAAATACCAAAAAAGGATTATCTTATGCTCTAAATTTGGATTTGGAAGTAAATAACCAACAATAAATATATATATATAGCAAAGATCTGACAACTGTATCTTCTTTGTACCCAAACATATGCTTATAAATATATTTATGCTTTGATACCAGCTTTTTATCAGTTTTCATTTTTATTTTTTTTTAAGACTATGAAATTTCCAAAACTGTACTAGGATTCTCTCAATGTGGGAAGCAACTAGAAGAAAAGAAATCAGACAGGTTCCTAACTTTATGTTACTGCGCACAACTCCTTATTCTGAGATAAACAAAAGTACTTACATCATCTTCATAGCGAATATGGATGTTGGAAATTTTCACCTGAAGATTTTTGATGACCTGAGTGACTAGTTTTTCTACAAAAGTGTCTTGTTTCTCTTCTTTTACTTTATCTAAGTTAAAGGAAAAGAATTTCATATTTTGTTTGTATTGCAGTATTTTTAAAAATATACTAGAGAAAACAGTAATATAGTGAAGTTTGTCTATTTAAAATTTTTGTTTCATTGTACTCTAGTTGTACAAAAACTTGCCCTTTCAGCATAATCTCTAATATTTATATCCTCAGACTAGATGTTTTCAGCTTTACTACCTGCTGCATGAAGAATCAGGTTGTCCAAAAGTATGACTTGTACCCACTTATACTCAAGGTGGCCAATACGTGTTTCTTAAGTACCAAAACTTGAATTTAAGATGGTAAGACTTAACATGTATCAAAGACCAATTAATCAGAATCTTTAAAAAGGTTTAACCTTGAAAATTTGCAACTGGAAACAAAGTTAAGTTGTTTCTTATGAAAGAAGAGGAAAGAAAATGTCAGGCAAGGTATGAAATAAACAAGCAATATTTCAAAAACCTTATTTATATCAGATCACATCAATGCTTGAACATTTTTATTTTCAGGATGCCTGTTCTGCAATATTAATGGCAACTACACCTGAAAATTTGTAGCTAATTGGTTTTTAAGTACCAAGAGGAAAAGAGGAATCTAAAACACTAAGTGACAAATCCAGCATGTTGCTGGATTAAAATAAAGAAACAGTGTCACTTTCATTAGCTTTTTCCAGTTTTACCTTGGTCAGCTATTTTCTGCTTTGCTTCCTCTATCCTTTGCAATTCCCTTTGTCTTGCTTCCAAGAGCTGCCTGGCTTCTTTTTCAGCATCGTATTTTATGCCTAAATACACAGTGTAAAAACGTATGATATAAAAAAATCTTACACATTTTTGGAAGATGCTGTTTCAAAAGAAATAATTTTCACATTTTGTTAATAGTTATATAACGGCAAAAACTTAGGTGACAAAATGTAAACTACTGAAAGACATCCCATTCCCATTATCTAATTGTATTCACTAGGAGTATCTACTAGGAATAAAGCTCATGAAAACAATATCAAACCATTCCAGATACTTCTGAAGTCCCACCAACCTATATTCATTTTTTTCTCTACATTAACTTACTGGCTGTGGGCACAATAAGCAAATAGACTCCATCAAGAACTGCCTCAACAGGTTGAGTATAAAGGTTTTGCCATGGAATCTGTAGATTGAGTTGACCTGCAAACACAAAAGAAAAAAGGTTGAGGTATACAGTTAAACAGTTGACTGGAAAGAAAAAGATTAGGAAGAAAATCAACATTAACCACAAAATCTCTAGACAATTATTATATTGGACAGAAAAAACAATGCTTGAGGCACCTGTCCTTTGGGTTGTTTGTTTTATGCAGCACACAAATGCACGAGTGTTTTTCCATGAGCAGAACTATTAAATCTACAGGCCCTCTCCCTACTCCCTTGAATTATATTCCTTCTTCCTAATACCAACCTCTCTCTCCCTGCAAATTCTTGGCAGCAACCTCATAAGCAAGAAAAGCATGGGCAGCTCATACATGATCACTCAGCTAAATACTCCCAAACCCATGATTTTTAAAATACCTATTTTTCTTTCTTTTTCTGTGGAAGAGTCTTAAAGTAGTGTGTGTGTTTCATGAACATGGGGACCCTGAGGTTACACCATCTCTCATTCCTCACATAAGTGCCCATTTTAATAAACTATGAAATTGGTCATAAGAAAATATAAACTTCCAAGGTAGATTTAAGGGAAATATAATGGCTTTTGACTTTGTTTTAAGAAAATCAGCAAAAACAGGGAAGGAGGACAGAAAGGGAAGTAGAAGGCAAAATCAGTTGTGGAGTCTTGCTAAGACAAGGGATGAGATCCAGTCCTGCTCAGTTGCTCATCATTGCTGTGTTGGGTTCTTTTCTCGTTAATATTGAAGTGATTAGACAAGACTGCAGTATATTTTAGCTTTACCTTCTGAGGTCAAGAAAAGGAGCTTCTTCAAACAGGTTTTTTTCAGAAGAGACAAACTTCAGAGTGTACAAAGCATGCAAAACAAAGAAACTAGGAAAATTACTTGCTTAGGATGTCTAGAGCCACTTGCAAGGAAAAGTAGTATGTTTAGTAATTCCTGCATGGGTGTATGTTAAAATGTAACTTACCAATATGTCCTGCTTTAACTTTAAATGGCACATCCAGCTGACTCTGAAATAAAGTGGTTTAGAACATTTCAGCTCATTTCAACAACTCATAAAATGCTCCCACAGGAAAAAAAAAGATGATGATAACCTTTACAACAAATTTACCTTTCAACCACTGAAAAAAACCCCAAAAGATTCAATATAATGGAACAAGCAAGCATTTGGTTACTAATTTAGACTGTTAAGCCATGCTAGTTAAATACATTCCTAAGAGCAAGTTTCTAGCTTCATGAGCTAGAGAAAAAAAAAAAAAAGGTCTTTCAGTATTGGTTTTGACCTAAACACATTCTTTTAGCAATTGCTGAGAGTTTGGGGGTGAGGAATAAAAAAGCTAAATGAAGCCAGCATACACCTTCACCTTTGAATTTAATCTCAACTTAATTAGACGATCCACACAAGTGCATAAAAAAACAAAACAGTAATTTTTCTCTTTAAAAGATAGTGTATCCTAAAATAAGAACTGAAAAAAGCATGTACAACCCAAAACGTTGTTCAAGAATTGGTTTTGCAACAGTTTTATTTTTATTTTCACTAACTTACCAGTGCATTTTCTTTTATTTCAAGATTCTTCAGTGCTACGGCTCCTAAAAGCAGAGAAGCTGGTAAGTAAAATTACAATAAGCAAAGCAGTAGTGGTACACACTAAACATCCCAAAATCTGAGTCAGTGGTCCCTGACCTGTGGTTCTTCAACTCTTTGCTATGGAAGGTATCTACAACCTACACTTCAAATATCCATGAAAGATGACTAAGAACACACTGTTCCTTCATGCTACATAATAATATCCGAGATTTCCTCATGGAGCTTGCATGTCCATGGAAAAGAACCCATGATTCCTCAAAGTAAAAATGTTGGAAATTACTGTCACATTTTCTAAGGATCCATTTTGAAATTAAAAGTTTGCCTCTTTTTTCCTCAACCATCTGCTTCCTATGCTTGTGGAAATCTAGCAACATTAAATTTATAGTGAATTTTTAGCCCTCAAAACCATCTTATATACACAAGTTATATTTATAGGCTTATAAAAGTTCATAGGAAGCATTTCAGTAAATCTAATTTTTAAATGTCTTAAGACAACAATAAATTCAGTACCCTGTAAACACAGAACATTTGAATTGCAAGATCTGTTTTTACAATGTACTTGACATCAGACACTTGTCATAACAAAGGTACATTGCAAGGGACCAGGAAACTCATAACTTAAACACATGCACAGAGTCTGAAGCAATGTCTTCTGCAAATTCTACAAGAAGGATGGAACACCTGCAATGGTTTACCATCAGATTAGTTGTATAGTGTTAACACATGCACAGGGAACAGACACCTGATACAGGTGAGCAGGGGCATAAATGAGATTCAGGAAACCAGAAGCAGATTATAGGCCTGGAAAGGAATACAACTTGAGATTGCAAATGTGACTTGATTGACCCAGTAATGCTTTCCTTTTGGGGATGCAAGTCAGAAATGGGCAAACATATTGGGAGACTTGTGCAAAAAATTTTCTTGCAGTTATATAGTGCTGCTGGCATTAGACTACTGTTCAATGTACCACAAACTTTGGGAATCTGGACTATAATCTCAAAAATGCATTCGTTAGAACAGTTGGCTCAAGTTGCTGAACTGCTGTAGAAGAGACCTGATCAGGTAAACTAATCCATCCACCTTGTAGTACTCGCAAAATACTATAAAGTTTTTAATGATTTAATTTAATCATTGCAACAAGCTGTCATAACTTTCCAGTAGAATTCTACACATCTGACATGTGCCACCATCAGCCTCTCCAGAGAAATACTATAAGCAGAAGGATGTTTTCTTAGAGCTAGTGGCTCTGCTTTTAAGCCTTTCAATACACAGATACTGACAGGAACATTAGAAAAGTAAAGAAAACCAAACCAAAACAAACAAAAAAACAACAAAAAAAAAACTCAAAGAAAGCATACTTGGCAGTAGTCTATAACTAGTCTAGTAACTATAACTAGACTACATAGTCTTTGCAGGTAATAACAAGGTGGAAGTTTTTATATATCACAGGGTTCAGTTCCACTCTAAACTTATTCACTATAAAGCTGACCCTGCACAGACCATTTTAACACTCCTTAGAGAAAGTTCCATTATGAGAGACAACCACACACCCAAAAAAAAAAAAAAAAAAACCATTTGCTTCTCCAAGAAGACATCACTAATTGTAACTGCATTCATGTCTGTCCTGGTTTCAGCTGGGATAGAGTTAACTGTCTTCCTAGTAGCTGGTACGGTGCTGTGTTTTAAGTTCAGTATGAGAAGAATGTTGATAGCACACTGATGTTTTCAGTTGCTGCTATGTCATGTTTTTATTAAGTCAAGGATTTTTCAGCTTCTCATGCCCAGCCAGCGAGAAGGCTGGAGGGGCACAAGAAGTTCGCACAGGACACAGCCAGGGCAGCTGACCCAAATTGGCCAAAGGGGTATTCCAGACCATGGGACATCATGCCCAGTATATAAACTGGGGGGAGTGTGGGCGGGGGATCACCACTGCTTGGAGACTGTGTGTCGATCGGCGGGCGGTGAGCAATTGCACTGTCCATCATTTGTACATTCCAATCCTTTATTATTACTGATGTCAGTTTAGTAGTGTTATTATTATCATCATTACTTTCTTCTTTTCTGTTCTATTAAACCATTCTTATCTCAACCCATGAGTTTTACTTCTTTTCCCGATTTTCTCCCCTATCCCACTGGGTGGGGGGAGTGTGTGAGCAGCTCCAGGGTGTTTAGTTGCTGGCTGGGGTTAAACTACAACAATGGCAAGTAATTATAATGGTATCCAGACCAAAGGTTCGTGCTTGTAACTAAGTTACCATGCATGACATGCAATTTTTGCACCTCAGTTAAGCCATAGTAAAAACGTTCACAGGCAAACGCAAAGTGACACATGAAGCAGTTCGACTGGGTTTCATTTCTACATTTTCACTGTCAGCTAAATAAACATCACCTCTCTTTTATCAAGGGTTTCACACATGCCACACTTCAGCTGAGACACAGTAACTTAAGATGCAATAATTTGGCAGCCCTAATGCTTCTAAAAACGAGGTACTGCAAAGTGAGCAAGGATTATTATCTCAGGCAATTACAAACAATGTTTTGTGATGGACAACTATAGCTCATTTTACCTGAGCACATTATAATGGCAGAGAATAAACATGGTATAGACACTGTTCCAAACAAGAACTCTTTGACAATTCCACATTAAATGTTGAGATTGGGAAATGGGGTAAAGAATTCTTCACCATTTTTCCTACACCTATGATTTTACAATTAATAAGTTTAAAGGTTTTAGTTAAAATCCTTAGACAGAAATTAGTAAAATTTCAATCATCCCAATTTCATACTAAATTACTAAAACACTTTCACTGAAATACCAGTTTACCTATAAAAACCTTGATTGAGGGTCTGATCACAGTGAATGGACTATCAAAGTACAAAAAAGGCTACTATTGAAGCACTATGTTTTGTACATTTATGCAACTTTCTTCTTCCTAGGCTTGACAGCACAAGAAGGAAACTGACTAAACATTCCTGCAAGTAAACATGAACTGTTTCCAAAGTTACCACACCTCAGTTAGCAACTAATTCTAAAACTCATAATTTCAAATGCAGTAACCGATCATGTCAGTATTCTCTCTCACTGCCAAAATTTAGTCTCTGTCACACTCAGCTGTTTCACTTACAACAAAACAGAGCTCCAAGGGCACCTGCACTGAATTCCGACTGTTCTGCTGAAAGGGGAGGGGAAAGGAAAACAAAAAGTTGGGGGAAAGAGGGAGAACGAGGGAGAAAGAGGGGGAAAGGGGGGGGGCACAAAAAAAAAAATGGC
>JANZLQ010000079.1:42549910-42578358 GCA_026212715.1 Elanus axillaris
CTGTCCTTGGCAGACAGAGAAGGGGAAACAGTTTTTCTGCCTAACCATCTCCTACGGTTTCTTTGATCATCTAATGTCAGCTCGCGCCCTGCGCATGCGCCCGTGGCGCCACCTTCCCGCGCGCAGGCGCGGCAGCTGGGTGCTGGGTGCGGGTGCGGGGAGGGAGGGGCGCGGTTTGCCTGCGGCTACGGGAGCCGGCGAGGACCGCGCGGCGGCCGGGGTGGGCTTCTCCGCTCTCTCCCAGGGTTGGTCGCTTCGTGCGGTTTCCGAGGGAAAAATGAGGGTGTCACACTGGTTAGCCGGCTCTGTCTGCTTTGCAAGGTATCCACCAGGTTGTCCGGCGAGTTTAAATGTGGTAGCCATTACGATGTGTTGAATAATTTTTTTCCCCAGGCTAGGCAAGCATAGAAATTATTACATCTCTCAGCTCTTTGAAGGTGGCTGAACTATTATTAGCATAGTGACTAAACCAAGTTGAAATGAAGACACTTCTCCAAAGAGCTTGACTCTTATGCCATTTTCTGGCTGGGGACCTGCGGAATCAAACTGGGTCATGTCTTCCCCGAGTGACTGTGCTGAGGCCTCCTGCCCTCACAAGGTTCTTCTGCCAAACAGCCACAATGCACTTTTTTGATGATGGCAGGAAGAATAACTTGTTCCTGGAGCTGCAACAATTAGGTTTGAAATTAGGTTTAAATGCTTACTGATAAACAACCCCCTGAGTTTTTATAGCACACAGCATTAGGTTTGCATGGCAGGTCTGGGGGATGAAGAGCAGCTTCTGTAAGAAGAGAATAGGGGCTGCCCCGTGCCAGACCCAGCCAGTTCCTGCCAGCTTCGACCGGCCCACTGCAGGGCACGGCAGAGGCCCTCGGCAATGCTCGTGGCACCTCTGGGATCACATATTTAGGAAAGGGTAAAAAATGCTGCACAGCAGCTGTGAGAGGAGTGAGAAAAACAGGAGAAACAGCTCCGCAGGCACCAAGGTCAGTGGAGAAGGAGGGGAGGAGGTGCTCCAGGTGCCAGAGCAGAGATTCCCCTGCAGCCCGTGGGGAAGACCACGGTGAGGCAAGCTGTCCCTCCGCAGCCCAGGGAGGTCCACGGTGGAGCAGATACCCACCTGCAGGCCAGGGAGGACCCCACATAAGAGCAGGTTTTCTGGTATGACCTGTGGCCTGTTGGGGACCCACACAGGAACAGTCTTTATTCCTTTCTGTCAGTGTCACTGAACCTTTGTATCTAATACAATAAATTAAACCCTTTTAGTTAGAATGGCTTACTCACTGGCGGGATAGGAGTGGGAAGACTGCCAGAGATGATACACTGTTTCATTCCTTTTTATAGTAATAAGAGAGTGCTACCTACCACTTCTCCCAAGCTTACCTTTCACAGGGGCATGTATTTGCCTACTTCCCAACAGGCTGCCACAGCAGCAATGCCTCGCCTCCACTCAACATGTGGAATTTAATCATTTACAAAGAAGTAGGTTGATTTAAAGAAGCATACTTTTATCGGGGTCATCGTTGTTGTTGCTCTTTGTTTATTAATGTAAGGAAGGGGAGAGAATGAGACTGAAGAAGGAGAACAGATAATGAAAAAACATACGGTCTTATTGACACTTAGGTTCCTCTGAAATTTATTGTATATTGTTTCTCTGCATTTCTGGTTCTTGGGTTTAGCACCTTTTGCTCTTGAGAGAAAACAGTAGCATAAAAATAAACGCTATGTTAGAAAGAGATAATTTAGACCAATAAAAACCAAAATGCGATCAGCAACTTGTGGACATCAGATGTAACTGTGTCCATGCACTAATGCACATACATGAGAACATTTATGCAGCAGCCTTTCTATAAATTTTTTATACAAAGCCAAATATATTTTTATAAGCTGTCTCTAGAGGACTGAAGTGTAAACATGGGGCTTCTCTTATTTTTGTGACTAAATCACATATCTTCCTATTTAGCTGTGGAAAAGCTAGTTGTTAAATCCATTTGCATCTACTCCTGTCCACTTATTCTTCCAAAGTCAGGCTTTCACAGAATGCATCCTCAAGATTCTCTTCTAACAGTCAGTTTTCCAAATTAACTTCCTTCTTTAAGTCTGCAGCTCCTTAGGGTATAAGGTAAAGCTTCTTTGACTCATTCAAATATTCTGCAGAAGGAATTCTTAAGTCAGGGGAACTGAAGTGTCCAAAGTTAAGTAGCATTTGTATTGATCAGAAGGATATGGTTTTCATTTTGTTACTGCAAAAAAATCCTTTCGGTATAATGGATCTTTCCACTGCACAAAATATGGGTGAAACTTCCACAACAGTCAGTTGGGCTTGAAGCTCTCCACCTGAGAAAAACTGTTTGCTGTCAATGAACTGCTAGGCCTAGTGTAGGCCACCACAGATAAGCATGTGATTTTTACTAGTGACTCTTAGTTAGTTAGAAATCTGCAAAATTTGCAGACTTACCAAGGCAAGGGGGGTCTTTTTCCCCTCATCTCTCTTCATGTCCCACAGCTCACTAGCACTAGTAGGTGCAGTGTGATTTCAAGAATAGCTGGAGCAGTAGCCAAGAAGTAAGGAACAGGGTACATCAAACAGTGGAGTATCTGTGGAGAGCCTGTCCAGTCACATGAGCCAAAATTTCACCCTGGGATTTCCACAAAATTTGAGGACTCTCTTGTCATGGTTTAGCCCCAGCCAGCAACTAAGCACCACACAGCTGCTCACTCATTCCCCCCCACACCCAGTGGGATAGGGGAGAAAATTGGGAAAAGAAGTAAAACTTGTGGGTTAAAATAAGAACGATTTAATGGAAAAGAAAAGAAGAAACTAATGATGATAATGATGACACTAGTAAAATGACAACAGTAATAGTAAAAGGATTGGAATGTTCAAATGGTGCATAGTGCAATTGCTCACCACCTGCCTATCAACACCCAGTTAGTCCCCGAGCAGCGATTCCCCACCTCCACTCCCCCCAGTTTATTTCCTAGGTGTGACATCCCATGGTATGGAATACCCCTTTGGCCAGTTGGGGTCAGCTGCCCTGGCTGTGTTCCCTCCCAATTTGTTGTGCCCCTCCAGCTTTCTCACTTGCTCAGCATGAGAAGCTGAAAAATCCTTGACTTGGTATAAACAGTACTTAGCAGCAACTGAAAACATCAGTGTGTTATCAACATTCTTCTCCTACTGAACTCAAAACACAGTGCTGTACCAGCTGCTGGGAAGACAAGTAACTCTATCCCAGCTCACACCAGGACATCTCTCTACAGACATGACAGTCACAGCCACCTGCACAGCAATTTTTCCACGAGAAATGGTGTTCTGTGTGTTTCTGCAGTCCCCATAGAAGTCCATTAGTAAGGTCTGACTTTCCAAATTTTGTAATCAAATGACCTGATACCTTGATGGCACTTCACACCCTATAATAAAACTGATTAACGTCTGGCTGAGTATTAGCAGCCAGGTTTCTGGGCTCCCTGCTTATGCCATTTCTTCAAGCTGAGTCTGGAGGCCACAGTCTTCTCTGTGCCAAAGGGGGATCCCAGGTCAGTTTACTGATTACCCCTGTGTGAACACTGCTCAGATATCTACTGAAGAGACTCTCAATATCTCACAGGTCTGCGAGGATGGCAGGTCATCTTCAGGGTAAAGTGCTGTCCTCTGCTACCGAACAATCATGGGCAGCCTTCTCAGTCACACATTAGAGTTCAGGGAAGTACATTTGCTCATAGAAAAAAAAATGTAAAAGATGTTTGTATTGGGTTTGTGTGACAGGGCTATGGTAGCAGGGGTGTTAGAGGGGTGGCTTCTGTGAGAAGCTGCTGGGAGCTTCCCCCATATCTGACAGAGCCAGTGCCAGCTGGCTGCCACCAGCCAAGGCTGAGCCCGTCAGCAACGGTGGTAGCACCTCTGGGAGAAGATATTTAAGAAGGGAAAAACAATTTGTAGCAGGCACAGAAACTGCAGCTGGAGACAGGAGTGAGAATATATAAGAAAAACAACCCTGCAGACACCAAGGTCAGTGAAGAAGGAGGGGAGGAGACGCTCCAGATGCTGGAACAGAGATTCCCCTGCAGCCCGTGGTGAAGATGATGGTGAGGCAGGCTGTCTCCCCTCAGCCCAGGGAGGTCGGGGATGGAGCAGATCTCCACCTGCAGCCCGGGGAGGACCCTATGCCAGACCTTGGTTTTATACTTCTCAAAAAACTTCTAGTTTCCAGGGTATAATGAAGTCACATAACTTTAGGCAAACTGCCATGATTCCATGTATTTTCATGTTTGTAAATATGAAAATTCTTGTCCTTGTTTTTTCCATGTTGCAGTTAGTACTTTCAGAATGGCTGTGGCTTAAAGAATGTTGAAAGGTGGTAAATGCAACAGGATGGACTATGAACCTCTTTTAGTGTGCCCCCAAAACCAGAATTCTATCAATCTTACAGGGATGTCAAAATTTATGAGCTATTTCATGAACCATTTTGGAATGCACTGGTAAGCACAGCAAAACCACACATCACAGGGATGCCTGATTTCTAAGTCTTTCAGAGCCACATGGTTTTGAATCTCCTTTGGAATCAGCTGAATCGTGGTCGAACAATGTTTGCTCTACTTACATAACCTTTTCCTCAGAGAAGGTTAGATATGTGTAAGTCCTAAACCACTCCAATGTAGTAACTGCAGAAATGTGTAGCAATGTTACTCAGTAAGTCCATAGTACTGAGCCTAAACTGCTAAACTCTTTGAAACTCAGAGACAAAACCATTCCTGAATTTTCCATCTGATCATGGTATGCCATAAAAAAACTCCAAGGTCTGCTTATCAATAAAACATTTTAGCTCAATTTTAAAGCCAGTTCTTGCAGTTTTAGGAACAAACTAAAGAGTAATTATATTCTTCCTGCATCATCAAAGAAGTGGATTCAGTGGTTTGGCAAAACAGAAAGTTTAAAAGTCTAGTAGGCTTCTGAACATGTTCACCGAGAAGACTCTGATCTTCATGTTTTATTCAGCAGCGTAAACTGTGGCTTTCCCCTTGCAAGTTGTGAAATGCTCTGTCTTGCTGATGTCTGTGGGAATTGTCAGTTGCTCACATCAATGCCATCAAGTATGTATTTTTTGGTGCCTAAGTGACTACAGAAGTCTGGCCCTATATGTGAATGGTTAATAGGAATAGGGCACAAAGTAGAAGGTTCCTACCCTAAAAGAAGAGATGCCATATAGCAAAAGCAGGGAAATCAGTAACTTCAGCTGTGATACCAAGGATGATAATTAAGCCCAAGCATATTACATCCACACTTTGTCTCTCTGTTGCTATAAGCCCATACAAATAAGAGAGTACCTATGTAGAGGATTTTAGGTGGAGATTCATCCCAACTGGAAGAGTAAGAGCAATATTTAATTGTTTGCACTGGTGGATCTCCTATACTTGTATTAGAAAGCAAGATCCTCATGCTTTCTGCTTCACCTACAGCTGCTTTCTGCTTCACCTACATCCACTTCCTGAAAGATCAGTAATGAATCTCATAGAGATTTGACAACATAACCTGGATGTATATCTTTATGTTGCATACAACATGAAAACAAGTTTCTAAATCAGATTTATGACTACATTATTTGAACTAATAATACATAGATGCAATTATTTCTATTTCAAATGTTATTTTAAAATATAATATCTGAAGTCCTTAAGTTCCTCACTCATCATTATTCTCTCTAACTGATCATATTACCCTGTTACAGCTAACTGACAATCTTTGTCTTGTATCTTTGCTGTCACAAAAAAGCTGCAGTAGATGCTTCAGTTAAAACACTGAGATTCAATTAGTTCCAAGAGGGGCACAACAATTTCTGCCTAAGACTCTGTCAATTTTCATGGTATTTCTGTTATTAAGAGCTTCAATTTTAAATGAGAAAATTTGAGATCTCTTTTCATCATCCCATGCAAAACCAAATCCTAATTAAAACCAAGAACTTTGCTGGTTCTAATAACTGTATTTCACTGCTTCTGGAATATTCCTGAGACTAGGGACAGGACTACACTACAGTTAATGTTTTTTTCCTTTAAATGACTTATCATAAATGTCCTCAACTACAATGATGTACATCCTAAGATTTGCGTTACCTGAACTATATTCAGTAGCTAGCCTCAGCAGTCTTGTTTTGTCAAGCTGCACTGTAGTCTTTTTTTGCAGTACTTTATTATACTGGATGAAACTGAGAGATAATGCAGGAGCAGAAAACGGCATAGGACATGAACCTGTAGATTTTATCAGATACTCAGGATTGCTGTCTGGAGACAGCATTTTTCTGTAGAAGGCACAGGTTTGCATTGCAAAATCTTGGTGGATGTCATTTTGGAAGTACTACTCAGAAAGGTGTTGTGACTAATAAATTGAACCAGTGAGGGAGGATCTTGAAGCTGAATTCTTTGTAAATGGAGAACAGTGTGACATTTTTCTGTCATAATGGGCAGGACTTTCTTGTAAGCATATACTGTAGTTGTTACATAGTTCATGTGAATTTAGTGGCTGTGTCTGCAAAAGGTTGTTTAAAACAGATTTCATGCAGATTTGCTTTGAGGTTTCTTTTTTTTTTGTGTATATACAATAATTGTAAAATCTATGCGGAATAAAGATTCCTTTCCTGTGTGCAGATGTCCCAGGAATTCAAAAATACCATGTTTTGATAACTGCTGTGCTCTTTTTCCATATGATTTAGTATGAGCTTTGACATATAGGCTGTTTTTAGATGTTTTCCATTTTTCTGGTTTTATTTTGGTAGTTTGATAATTGAGCAATATTGTTATCATTATTATTGATTATGCTTTTTGTTTCAGAATCAAGAAGTGAGACTTTTGAGAAATAATTTTTTTTCTTTTTAATTTTTTTTTCTTTTTAATCTTTTTTTTCTTTTTTTCTTTTTAATGAACACAGGATGTTTCTGTAGAGGTTAGATACATTGGCCAGGCTCAAAAGATCTGTACATCTTTTTTAGAGTCAAGAAATTTCTTGGCAATTTGGAGTTCCTTTCTTGTGAATTACCATCTTTGTTAGCTGAGATTCTTTGATTTTCACCACATGGCCTTATTGCAGTGTTTTCCTGATTTATTTTAAACAATATAAACATTTGAAGGATTATCTGGATGGATAGGAACCTGTTTTGAAATGATTTAAGGAAAACAAGAGAAGGAGTTATGAAAAATCAGGAAAAACAATGACTATTTAAAAGCTCTATTTTGTATTTCCATTGTGCCATTTGAAGCAGACTGCTTGAATTAAAAAAAACTGGCATGTAATATATAGTCAGCGGAAAATATGCTAAATGGAGTTGTAGTCTAACATAATAGTGGACAAAAGAGGTTTTTTCGAATATATTTGGCATATTGGCAGATCTTCTAGTTGATTAGAAGAACTAACGAAGTCCTATGCTTAACATTATGTGTACTTTCTTTATACTTCACTTAAATAAGATTTACACCAGATTTCAAAATTTGCATTTCATTTTAAATTTGCTAAATCATGCATGAGCGATGAAAAGCAACAAGACACAGAAGGAAAAATAGAATTGGAAATACTATGTTTACATGTACAAAGTAATACACATTTGCCTAACCATCTGGAAATACTGATATGGAACTGTTGGCAGGATAAATTTAAAACTAACACTGAGCGTATTTTGTTATATGTCCTTGTCTTTTTCTTGAGTTATGGAAGTGTTTGTCAGGTGACACAAGGCATCACAAATAAAGCCCTGATTTCAATCAAAATCAATAGACTGGTCCAAGAAATTATTGTTGATGGAAAAATTTAATCTCAGTAAAAGGGCACCATCTTCCTTTGAGCAGAATATGAAATAAGGTAAATCACTTACATTTCTAGTAGGCCAGGGTCTGCTTTATTTTAGACAGGGATATTAGGATTAAATGTGCATATATTTCTTGCACTTACAGGGGGTTTTATAAGCTATACACATGTAGTTTGTGATCTGTATTAATAGTGGCCTGAAAAGTAGATAAACACACAGTTGAATATATGTTATATGCTTAGCTAGATTCCCAATATTTGCTTATATCCTGCATTATGGGAGCTTGTGTCGTTTTTAACATCAACATAGATTTGTTGAAAATAGAATGTCTAATTTCTCTGATTCTTAATGGCTACTATGTTGAAGAAGTTTAAAACCTTTCTTCACTTGAGACAAGTTATATTATTATATTGAAATGGCTTGGATTTAATCTTTAAATATTTTCATTTAAATGTAGTACCTACCCTAATATCTGGAAAAAAATAAGTCTAGTTCTAGCAGTATTCATGACTTTTGTAGTTTAATTGTGCTCAGAGCAGATGTATAGCCAGGTTTCCTAAGTGATGGAATGAGAGATGTTTTCATTTGAGGGAACTGTGTAGAATTGATGTAAATTAAGAATCTACAGAAAATGGCTGGTCTGAAAGCAAGCGTAGAGGAAAAGATCTGAAAAGACATTGAGGTAATACGGAGAGGTTCTATAGCCATATAGCAAATTAAAAAAAAAGCCATGCTGAGGTACCCTTCCAAACCTGTGGATTACAATTTCAGACAGATAAAAACCTTTGACAACTTTTTAATAATAGCAATAATTCTTTCCAACAAACAGGTTTAAAGGATTTACAGTTTAAAAATATATCACATGAAAAGCCATTAATCCATCAAAAAAGTTCCCAGATAAAGGATCCGCTCTTTGTTTTGAACCATTTGGGAGATATTTCTCCACCTTTAGTTCTTGCTTTACTACTTTTCTAGGCCTTTGATTACTGGGGCCAGTCAAAATATTTTTTATTCCTTTAAAGTGTACAATTTCACTGAAGCCCAATGGTCTGTAGAAATGCATCGTTAATTATAAGTTTTAGCCCATAAAGTATTATCAGGTAAGACAAAATTTTGAGCTGACAGAGGAAAGGGAAAGAGTGAATGGACTACTCAGCTTGAACACATACTATGACAATTGCTCCACTATTAAAGCACTTGAAACATTGACACCTTTCATCCTTTGAGTTGTTAGACCCATTTCAAACCTATTCCTACTGTATTTCCCCTATAACTTACAGGATTTGGGAGCTCTATCCTGATCCTTACTTTTCCAGTGTAGGTAAAATATGGGGAAAGGATTACTCTGAAGAGTTCCAACTGAAAAAAAGAAACATGAAAAAAAAGGCACCAACTTCAGCAACTAATCTTAAAAGTGGCACTTCCTGGACCATCACATATACTCTGAGTTGGGTTCCCAAACAGCCAGGTTTTGCAGTAGCATTTGTTTTTACTGTCTATTTTTGGAAGAGCAGCACTAGTGTCACTGTAAACGATCCTCCTACCAGCAAATTAAACAGAACTGTTACCACTGATTCCGGTAGAAATAGCATCAGGGCCCCAGTAGGACAATTCTGAATCCTAGAAATACAAGTAATCTGTATTTGACATGACAAATTTACACAAGAGAAACCAATGTTAATAAAACTAGTTGTAGGATACAGATGCTATTGACAGAACTGCTCAGGGTACACTACCCACTGTATTGTATAACTCAGACCTCTTTTTGACACAAATAGCAGCTACATATAACTTTCTTAATTTTAATAATCACTTCACAGAACTCATAGGCCATCATCATCTTTTTCTTTTCTCCTAGCCTCTGCAGTTGAAGCACAGCCCCATTTGTTCAGCCGCAGTGTACATTCCTACTGTGCCGCAGAGACAAATGCCCACAATGTGCTGCATATCCTGCACAACATGTGGCACTTTGCTTCTGATTATATATGTTATGTAGTTGTTGAACATATTATTTGTTTTGTAATTAAACACTAAGTCACTAGTTTTCGATGAAGCCTGCACTTCCTATTGTGCTACTGAACCTCAATCAGATAATATAGTTATGCTATTGCAGCTGTACTGATGCAATGCTGAAGATTAGTAGTAATAGTAGTAGTCAGATGGTAGTTTGTACACTAGATTTAACCTGTAAGGCTGTTTAGTCTGCTAAATGCATGTCTCTAGAGGGATTTTTTGGTAGAGGGAAAAGTAGGAAGGGAGACAAGAGAGAAAGCAGGTGTCTGGTGTCAGATCTGAAGGTCAGTGTGTGGCTAAATATTTTTTCATCTGTTTCAGTCAGCCAAATCAGAAATATGACTCCTTCTCATGAAGTGTGCATTGCTGGGACTGTTTTGCAGTATCTGTATTTTTAAGATTCTGCTGTGTCATGGGTCAGCTGATTCAGGAATGTATTAAAACCAAAAAAAGACCTTAAAATGCAGGACTACATATGAAAAGAAATAAAAGTGGCAAAGCTCAGACGCTGATAGGAAGCCTTAACTATAATGCAACCTCTGGATACTGAACTTGGCACTTGGTATTTTTCCTCACAAGACTGCTGGAATCAGACTGAATGAGCAATTAGGTAGCAATGTCAAGGACACTTAAGAGTTACAGTTGGAGAGCTGTCTTTGTTAAATGACAGAGCACCATCTGGTGGGTGTACGCAGATTTCTCAGCATAGTATTGGATTGATGGGCTTAGGCATTTTCTGGTAGTTAGTATTCAAAAAATAATTACAATTAGCATGAATAATTTAAGATTATTTTGTGACCCTTTTTAAATGAAGTTCACAGGGCAAACATAAATTCTCACAACACAAAGACAGTTGCATTTCAGGTGGAATTTGCCTTTGGAAAGCACCCTTAGCAGTGCAGCAATCATCTAGCAGGGACTGGATGAGTTCTATATGGAAGTAGGTAGTGCAAGACTATGTGATCTTCCCATATTGTTAATATCTTTAGGTACTATAGGTAATACACTGAGAAGAGACAATAGAAATTGTTGACAAAGACTCTCTTGCAGGTTTTATTTCTGTCCACAGGGTAAGGAAGCCAGTGTAGATGCTAAAAATAATTTATAGAAGTCCTAGGAATTAATGCCACATTTGTATCCCCTTTCAAAAAGCCATTGATATGGTAATCCGTGCAGAGGCCCTGTAGACAGACCCCGGTAAAACAGTTCTTTGCAGTAACATTTGGAAGTGGACTGACTACCCCTGCTGCGATGGGGTATCCACTCACCCATCTCTGCCCAGTCCAGAGGGACTGGAGCCATCGTTGCCATGTCTCACTTCCTGGTCTTTCTGCCCTGTCACTCGCTCTGCAGTTGTAAATGAAGATACTTGGACTCCGTGGCTCAAATGGCAAATCTGAATCTGGTAGTAGCCCTGTATGAGCTTTTTCACAGGAAGAGGGTGTATGGGCACTTGTACTCCAGTTAGCGGAGTGATGGACCACGTAGTTAAGGTCCACATGACACTAGAGCTCAATTAATTTTAAAACACCTAGCCCAGGTAGTCTAATTAAAGTCCATGGTTACTTTTCTCCTTATATTAGAAAAGCCCTGAGTGCAAACCTGTGCAAAAGCAGCTGGTAACTTGTGGCAGGTAATTGTTTAAGAGGTCTGAAGTCATCACTGATGAGAAGTAGAAGGGCCATGTAGGAAATATAGTGAAGAAACATGGAAAAGCAGATACCCACCCACCTTTAAATCACAAATTTCACATGTACATATTATTTGAACTTTGTCCCTTACTACTTAACATTGTAGCCAAAACCACGCCCCCTGGTAAGCAATACTTAAACTGGTGTTAGCCATTTTAGGGTTGTCCTTTACCTTATGTACAGTGATCTTTATAGTAAGTCATTACGTATTGTTAGCATGTTTTTTCCTCTTCATTTGTGCCATTAAATATTTTAGGTATCAAAGTGAAAGCTCGGAATGATGAAATTTTTTTTTCTTATGAAATGATGAATAAAAAGTTGGCAACCCAGTTTGTTTACGTAATTTTAAAATTCTTTCTAATGCTGTGTAATCCTGACTGTAGCACATGATTTTGTGACAAATATATGTGTATTGTTTCATTATTTGGTCAGTAGTAACAGTAGATTCATCAACACCCATGAACATCTTTGAATCACCTCTCCTTTAAACTTTTCACAAATTGAACAGTGATTATTTTTATTATTTTACATTTCTTGCCCTCTTTTCTAATATTGTGACAATATTTCGTCACATGGTCAGCTAGGGACCTAAGTATTCTCTTGTAAGAGAATTTAACAAGAACTTTCAACTGTCTAAACAGTGGAAAACCCTATTATCTGTTTATTTTCTGTTTTAAGTTTTCGAGGAGATCTGTTTAAACTGTTCAAAGAACAAGCTAATGATTCATAACCAACATTCCTAGGTTGCTTCTTGGTTTTTCCCTGATGCTGATGTAGAATTCTGTCTAGCAATTTCTTCACTTATTTTTTCTTGGACTGAATTGAGCTTATTTCTCTACAGAAGCTTGAACCCAAGTAATTTTTTTCAGTGAGGAAAAAATGTGTGTTATGAGGACCAGAACTCAAATAATGGTCATCTGCTTGTGAAATGATCTCTCTTTTCAATTTCACTTCCACTTGGTAATCCTCTGTAGATGTAAGAGTAAGTCTTAAAAAATGCCTAAAGTTTAGCTTGTCATAGGTACCTGAAATTGCTCAACTTGTCATTATAAGTCTTAATCTGCGCGCCTTGATGCCTGTTGAAATCCTCTTTCTCAAGACATGGCCACAGGCTGGCCATACCTTATTTGGGGAAGTGTAGCAGTAAGGAAGAGGTGCTTAGGAATTCAACTGAAGTACTAGGTCACTAAATGCACATTGAGGTTTTACCATTTAAGTAGGTTGGCAGCTTGCTCTAGGCAGCAAGCAAGGCAGGCTGCTCCCCATGCTTCAGAGCCTTCCCAGCGAAATACTTTTAAACCACTTCCACTTTACAGAGTTTCTTGCATTACAGCAGGGAAATCATAGATTTAAAGGCTTAGACAAGTGGATAACAGTAATTTTGTGAATTTCAGTGGCATTTAGTAGATTTAAACACATGTAGAGAGAGTTTCTTAGCAGTCTCTGAGCACCAAGCCAAATGATTTATTGAAAATGCCATTTTCAAACTGAACAGGGCGGGTCTGAAGTGATCAGCATGCTAAAGAAAATGATATGTTCATAAATTGTGGTGTGGTATCATGCATGCCTTTTGGATTACCAAACCATTAGCTTAGTCATGTGTCCAGGCTAATTAACCCTGCTAATTAACCCCTTTCCCTAGAAATGAAGGGTCTATTCCAATTCCAGACGTAGCTTATTTGGAGCTAGCTTGCAAGCCCTTTTGCCATTGTTTTGTACTCACATGTCTTTTGGTGTTTTGAACTTCAGAATTCCGGCCTTGTCTCCCATTTCATACTTCTGCTGAATTCTTGTTGATTTGTGCCTTGGAAGTTGCTTTAGAATTCTCCTGATTACCCCTTCCACTTCTACTAGTACTGCATTAAGGTTGACTTTCAGTGACCAGAAGTATAATGTGCTCCCAGTGGCAAAAGGGCTTAAGCCCAAAAGCTATTTAATCTTTGTTGTTGTTGTTGAAGCATCTGGCTTTTATACAACTGTAAAATTTCTATACAGCATAAAAATACAACACATAATGCAACAGTAAGAATATACATGTGTATCATATAAGACATTACACAGTAAAATGTAATGTCTGTCACTGGTAACTTAACCAGTAATAAAAATCTGTTATTTTTAGTATCAGTAAAACATAATTGCATTATGACTATTTTGCCCTAATTCCTTTTTTTATGTTGTCAAAACTCAATACTTCATGTATGCTTTTTGTAGACTTGCACCTGTGAGATATGAACATTGCTATGAAACTGAATATTAGATTTTTTAAAGTGTGGTATTTCATTTTGTGCTGTTCCAAAGGAGTATTTTGGTTTGAAAGTCTTTTTAAAATACATTTGCAGATTTTTATAAAGCCAGAAGATGGCAGCAAGTGTTGACTAGAATTTTGTACCACTAAACCACTTTACACCTTCAGAGCAAATCGATATCCTTTGTAATGCAAGCATTTGCTTTGAATGTGATGTGTAACAGAAAAAAGCTGATTTACATTTGCATCAGCACTATTATTCTTGCACAGGGAAGTAAGAGGGCTAATCCATTTCAAACAGATTTATCCATTTGAAAAGACTAATGCTGTGAGGGGCTGTCAGTGTGCATATGCCAAACAAATAATGCAATGATCTGCCTAATACATTCCCTGATAATACAAAACCACATGTATAATGATGTTTTTTCTGTGTACTGCCATCTCTGAAGCTTTCTGCAGCACATGTTTAGAAGATAGATGCTGTTTCTGAATAGGAAAATCAACAGTTGAAAATGTTAATGGTGATGGAAGATACCTTATAAATTGATTCCAAGGTAGTTCAGAATGAGGGTAGTGCTTCCATGGAAGTTAGTGGGAACACTTAAAACCGAGGTCTAATTCTCCTCTGTATATCAGCCTGTTTCTAGTTCTTCAGGGTGGATGGGAGTCCAGGTTGGGACTTAAGCAATGAACCAGCAAGTAGAGGTGCAGGAGGTTTCTAGATTTTAATTTGGGTATTTTATATAATGTCAATTTGTGGAAAGGCGGGAGTAAACGCTGACTATACTCTGCACGTTTTTATTAAAATAACACATTTGCCCACAGCAACTGATTGGACTCATTTAAAATTCTTTCTGGAAATCACATACTAGGCCACACACTAAACCTGGCTTTGAGTAGATAACAGGTCTTGCTGAAGTTAAAGAGAGAAAAAGTACTCCCTTCTTAATATTAATCACAGTGGATCAGAGAGGAGCTGGGATAAATATCATGAACCTCACATGTCATTAAGTAATAGTTTTGTGGTATCAGCATCCTTCAAAGAGTTTAAATTTAAAGAATTGTAGTGTAGCTATTTTGATGTAAGGTTTAAGTATCATCAAAAGTGACCTGGAAGCCACTCATAATTTATAAAAGCCTTCTGCATATTCTGCCTCATCTGGGCCTTTATAAGCCTGAAGGATCTTAATTTATTGAGTTTCTCCTCAGGCAAACCATAACTTTGATTATCCTCATTGTCTTGATTTTGTTTTTCCAGTTTTTCTGTTCAAGATGCAGGTGAGCCATGGGTTTTATACAGTGGTATATTGATGGTTTTTCAGTGACATAATGATCTTGTCTGGTATTCTCTTCCTATTAAATCGTAACATTTGACTTGCTTACCTGTAGCTGTAGCTGCTGATAGTCCAATAGTCGTACAGTGAGGGAAGGAAATGGGAAATGAAAGAAAAATACAACAGTTGAACTCATAAAGATATTTTTGCGTGTGTTGCAACAGCATGTTCAGGAATCCACTTTACCACCTTCTAAATAGAACAGCTATGAAGCTTTTTATTTTTTTTCCTCTGTCCAACGGGAAGAGTACTGGAAAAAAAATGGACAAAACTTGTGAACTTCAAGGTGAAGTAAGTGGCCATAATAAATTTAAAAGAATAAAAGGACAAAAGAATAGATTTGTTGGATTGTTTTGTGTAAGAAAGATTCTGTGTTTCACTGGTCTGGGGAATGTTGGTAAGAATATTGTTCAGAGGTCTGAATGTCACCCAGCTAGTAGAAGAACAGAATACAAAATCAGTGCTTGAAAAAGTGCAAATATCCAAGTGTCTTAAATGAAAGTATCACTCATTGATACTGTAAGATTGAACAGCAAGGAAATTATTTTTATACCTACCTGTCTACTGGTCATTGAATACTACTGAAAACTGGGTATGATTTATTTCCAAAATTAAATATAGTTCAGTTAAGTCCCAAATCGATCCTGAAAGATTCTAATCACCTTTCTGGTTTAGAGACAAGTTAGACAGAAATCAGAATTTAGACAAGAGGGAATTACATTTTTTTTCTGCTAGATTGGTTGATTGGTTTGATCAACTGATTCTCTGGTTCATCAAGTGGTTGGTGAACTCCACAAGAAATTTCACTACTCTCCTAATATAAATAGGCTATAACAATGATTCTAAAATAATCCCATTACCCCAAATCAAAATGCAGGTCTAAGAACATGTTGTTCTTCCACATTTTATACAGAGTGTAACTTATCCTCCAAGCAAGTTTTCCTGGAGTCATAACTAGAAGAAATGAGGAAGAGGACAATTAATACTTCCGATCATCTGCTGCTGCAGATAGCCATAAGTTAAATTTCCTTTTTTCAAAATTAATTACAATATTCTTCATTGTTGCAGCAAAGCAGTGAGTGCTTTCTTCAAAACTAAACATCTGAAAGAGTTGAAAAGTGCATTTTCAAAAGTCTGTGGCTACTGTCATATGTAAATTAGCATTTAGTGCTTTGTTGGCTACCTCAGCTTCTTTGAAGAGTGAAGCATGCTACTTATGCCATGATGGGTTCACAAAATCCACTCATTTACTTGAGATATTTTGTAGTGCTGTTCAATCAACAAGAGAAACCAGAGATTGGTAATTGAGAATGAATGTCAAGTAGTGTCAAGGCTCCTCAGTTCATAAAGCTGATAACTCTTTGTGTGATTGCATTTGTCTCTTTACAACTGATAGGATCTCCCTCTTCACCAACCTTTGCCAGAGAACATGTATTATTCAACTGCTGGCACAGCTACACTAGTGCTGTGGTATTTGTTTCTGAGGATGAGCAACTCTGCAAAATGAAAAAATAAAAATTAGGACCTGATTTTGAAGGCATATTACCTCTAATAATTTTTTTAAATTATGTAATAAATGCAAATCAGTGAAGCATGAGAACATCTGGATTGGTTTCTTGACTATATGAGTGATGAATTCTCATGTCTACTAATGTTTCATAGTTTTTGTCTCTTCTATTTTTAGTTTACCTTTTCTATCATTACCATTATTACTCTCTTACATAGTCTTTCCTAATCCCATTCAAATTAATTTCTTAGTACACAGTGGAGTGTAAAGCCTCTTGAGAGAGATTTACTGTTGTAATATCACAATTTCTTCTGGATTGCTTAACTGGTAGGGGCATAATGATACAAACCAATGCACCACAGTTCTGAATTTTTCTGTTATTTGAAGACGTCTACATAGTAAATTGGGTTTACCACAGCCTGAAAAAACTAGACTTTGGAAAATAATTTTTAAAAATGTTTTAAGATGTTGGTTATCCAGTAAAAGTATGTCAGTCACATTGAAATCAATTGACCATCTCTAGTGGCACTATCAGAAAAGACTGTAAAAGATCCATGTCTTCACATAGCCTAAAGAAATGCCAAAAAACCTAGAGAGTGCCTTTGGTCAATATTAAAACCCTTCTGTATTTTCTTTATATTAAATTTATCTCAGTGAGGAGGTACACCTTAAGAAACAGTACTATTATATATACATTCACATTTTTTAGCTTCTGTTTTTTTCCCAGCATGCCAAGTGCAAGAAGAACTCTCAGGTTTGCAGCCCAAATGTAATTTAAAGCCTGACCTTATTTTTTGTCAGCTCTTTAATAACATATATTTTTCATTTTAAATACATTTCTGCTGCCCACATGTCAACAAGGCTGTCTTGTAAGCCAGCAGACAATTACATTTACTATACCAAAATTCATGTCCTCACACAGGGACTTCCTTCCTCAGCTACAGGCTGCCCAAGATCTGCAATATTTTGCTTTTTTTCCTCCACTCTCTTTGTCTCTTCGTCAAGTATCTTTCTTCATTTCTCTCTTCATTTATCTTGCTGGGGCTCTTTCCTTTTGGTATGCTATTAAACATTCAAGGGTTTAAAAGCATGAGTGGAGTTCACCTCTGTAAGTCTATTCATTTATCTGCAGCTTTGGTGTGGGTATCTCTTCTGAGGAGGTGGATACAATACCAGTGCACAGCTTACAAATTGCAGTAACTACTCTTCAGATAGATGTGAGACAGAATTTTAAAAAATGTTATAACTCTTCTTTCTTGTCAAAGCAAAATTCTTTTGACTCTTTTATTTTGTTCATTTACATGTATTTTTAGAAAGGAGACAGAAGTGGAAGGTTCAACCATTAATTTCATAGGAGGATCATGGTGTGGTCAAACTACTGAATGACACCACAAAAGAACTTATGCTAATGGTAAGTTCTTAATAATAAAGGATGAGGGCCTGGTTCTTTGCAAATTCCTTCTATTTCACAACATTTTTATTTTTCAGACTTGTCAGTACTGTTATCCCAAGCATTTGTTATTAGAAGTGTGAAACCTTACAAATTAGTATTCAGTGATAAACATGTAATAAATTTTACATGGATATATATTTATTATGCCTTCAATTTTCCAAAGTTTCAGCTTTTGTATTACTGTATAATCTAATCTAAGAGAGGAAAACAATAATATTTATTTTACATTGGTATACGGTATTCCATGTGACATACATTTAAACACAGCTATTTGGCTTATGGAGTTTATATAGTCTCTACTGGTTTTATGTACCTATCAAATGATATCACCAAGAGTCAAATTACAGGTTATTCTAGCAATAGATGGAACAGCCAGCCATGACAGTGTGGAGAGACATGATTGTTGTCTGATACAAATCTTGCCTGTGACAAATCAGTGACAAATATACAGTTAAAAGAAACTTGAATTTGTACTTCCGTGTCCGTCCCCCCCAGACATAACTTTACACTGCTAAATGCATGGAATGTTGTGTATTTACTTTGAAAGTATTTAAGCATGAGTTTCCTCTGTCTAGAATCTAGCTGTTTCGAATGCAAGAATGTATTTTGTTGCACCTCCAGTAAAAAAAAAAAAAAACTCTGGAAATCCTGGAATTTCATGTTGAGAAATGCCTTGCAAATTAATTTATTTGGAATTCAGATTTACTTAAATACATTCTCCCTAGCGAAAAAAGAAAGATTTTTTTTTCAGAAATTCAAAACACATACCTGTATCTTATAGCCTGAAAATAATGAGAATCCCCTACCTTCCTTCGCATGGCAAGAGTTCATTTAGCTCTCTCCTGAGTTGGACAGGGGAGAGAAAACACAATGAAAAGCTCGTGCGTTGAGATAAGGACAGGAAGATATCACTCAGCAATTACCATCATGGGCAAAACAGACTCAACTTGGGGAAATTAATTAATTTGTTGTCAATCATAAGAAAGTAGGACAATGAGAAATAAAACCAAATCTTAAAACACCTTCGCCCCACTCCTCCCTTCTTCCTAGGCTCAACTTCACTCCCAAATTCTCTACCTCCTCCCCCCAAGCAGTGCAGGGGGACAGGGATTGAGGACTGCAGTCAGTTCATCACATGTTGTCTCTGCTGCTCCTTCCTCCTTGCTCTCGTCCCCTGCTCCATTGTGGGGTCTCACCCATAGGAGACAGTCCTCCACAAACTTCGCCAGGGTGGGTGTGGTGGGCTGACCCTGGCTGGACACCAGGTGCCCACAAAGTTGCTCTGTCACTCCCCTCCTCGGCTGGACAGGGTGGGGAGAAAATAGGATGGAAAAGAACGCTTGAGTCAAGGTAAAAGCAGTTTAATAAAGCAAAAGCAAAGGCCTCACATGAAAGCAAAGGAAAACAAAAGATTTGTTCTCCACTTCCCATCAGCAGGCAATGTCCAGCCACTTCCCACGAAGTAGGGCTTCAGTACACATAGTGGTTGCTCCGGAAAACAAACGTTGTAATAATGAATGTTCCCCCGCCCCCTTTCTCTTAGCTTTCATTGCTGAGCAGACATCATATGGTATGGAATACCCCTTTGGTCAGCTTGGGTCAGCTGTCCTGGATATATCCCCTCCCAAGACCTTGCTCATACCCCAGCCTACTGGTGGGGGGGGAGGGGGGGGATGCTGGAGAGACAGTGTTGATGCTGTGTGAGCGCTGCTCAACAGTAGCCAAAACACTGGTGTGTTATCAACACCTTTCTACATACCAACACAGAGAACAGCACTATGAGGGCTGCTATGGGAAAAATTAACTCCATCTCAGCCAGACCCAATACAGTGGGTTCTTCCCATGGGCCACAGTCCTTCACAAATTGCATCAATATGAGTTCTTTCCATATATCCCTTTTGTGGGGCACAGTCCTTCAGGCACACACTGCTCCAGCGTGGGTCCCCCCTTGGGGTCACAAGTCCTGCCAGAAAACCTGCTCCATCCTGGGCTTTCCACAGGGTCACAGCCTCCTTCGGGCATCCATCTGCTCCAGCGTGGGGTCCTCCCTGGGCTGCAGGTGGAGATCTGCTCCGCTGTGGACCTCCCTGGGCTGCGGGGGGACAGCCTGCCTCACCATGGTCTTCCCCATGGGCTGCAGGGAAATCTCTACTCTGGTGCCTGGAGCATGTCCTTCCCTCCTTCTTCACTGACCTTGGTGTCTGCAGGGTTGTTTCTCCTAACATCTTATCACTCCTCTCTCCAACTGCTTTTGTACAGCAGGTTTTCCCCTTCTTAAACATGTTCTCCTAGAGGCACTACCACTATCACTGATGGGCTCAGCCCTGGCCAGCGGCAGGTCTGTCTTGGAAGCCCGCTGGCATTGGCTCCATGGGACACAGGGGAAGCTTCCAGCAGCTTCTCACAGAAGCCATCCCTGTATCCCCCTTGCTACTAAAACCTTGCCACGCAAACCCAATACATAGTATTCCAGATACCTTTGACACCCTTAGATTGAAATCTGTCCTGGTTGTTTTTCAGGAATACATTATCTGATACATAATTCTGTGGATTTTTAAATACTCTTACATATCAATAAGTTATAAATATATGCAAATAAATCTTTACTTGTTCAGAGTTTTGTTTCAACATGTTGGTATTTTGTTCATCTATTACATAAAATAAATCTTCATAAAACAAAATATTATATAGTTTATAATTTTGATAAAATAATAATTTCACAAGTGTGTGTATATACCTCAAGGGTGCATCACATGCCTTTTGAATTAACAACTGTTATTCACATATGAAAGTGAATGTAATGATGCTTAAATGGAAACTTGCCATGTATATTATCTAATTCCAGGTTGAACATTCATATAAATAAAGAACACTTAACTATGGCATTAATGACATTAATTCACCATAGCAATTTGAGCAACTTTAAACTTTTTATTAAAAAGTGAGAGAGTAAGTCAAAACTGAAGAAGACTTCAGCTGTTAAAAGTTGTTTGAAGGCCATTGAGCATGAACCAGGCTGCTGAATAATGCAGACGAGATAATGAACTGGAGATAAATGATCCCAAGCGGGCCCCTGCTGAGTGCCAGGAGAATATGTTTATTTGCTAGATTTATTATCTTAGCATCTTTTTGCGTTGACCTCCAATTTAGAGAAAATACCTGAAACATTTATAATCTGTGGGGTTTGATTTGTAACTGCAGGACAATGTTCTTATTTATCTGGAGCAGCTGTGAGTAGTTGTCTGTTGAAGATGTAGAATCAGTTTGCTAAATTCTTCTTTCAGGTATGTAAAAGTAATTAAAAGACATTTTGAGTAGGAATCTCAGTCAACTGTGTTCTTTGACAAGCAGTTGAGATTGGCCATTTATCTGCAGGGCAACAAACCCAGTAACTTCTGTACAGGTTGTTTGGTGAGCCTTACTCCTCTTTTAATACAAAAAAACTTCCTTTATAAACATTGTTACTTGTCTCATGTCTAGACCTACTATTCTGATAAAGAAATACAGGAAGTTGTAAAGAGTTGCTTAATACAGATCATAAGGATTTTCATACAGCATTAACAGGTGTTGCTGTGCTTGAATGTTGTGAAATATTAGTGTCACTGGCTGCATTAAGGTTTATTCGTCAAAGGCTGTGCTGGGGCACAAGCTCCTTCACTTTTCACAGATACAGTGTAAGTAATACTCAGAAGGCATTTCAGATTCAGATGTCAATTCCCTATATTTTTCCTTTAACTCCAGAAACTACTTCATGTCCACTGCTTTATAGCATTTTCCACTCTCAGACAGCTCTTTGGGCTACACCACCTTCCTCTTCAGTTCCCAGAAAAGTTTCCTTCCCAGCAGTGGGACTCTGGGCAAAAAAAATTGCAGTTAGGCTTTTTACTAGTTAATGGTTCATCAGCAAAAGAGCTAGTCATGAAGATCTTGAATGGGTCCAAGAGATAAATTTTCTTCAATCTCTGCTGTACACTACAACCACATTTCTTTGAACATACGGGATTAGCTGTAGGATTTTCGATTTACAGAGGAAATTTTGTTGCAGGACATCTTATATTTTAACAGCATCATTTAAATTACAGTTTTACAATTTAATCTTGGATTTTTCTGCCCTAGGCTCAGACACAGGAACTGTAAAAAAGGACATAAGCAAGGATCACAATACCACTGTTTTTTTGCTATTGGGTATTTTTCTGCTGCTAATGCAAAAAGCAGCAGTGGGTTGCCTTATTTCTCGCATACCCTTTCAACTTCCAATGAAATCTGAGAGCCTTCTACAATGAGGCAACTACCTTGGTGGACAAGGGGAGAGCAGTGGATGTTGTTTACCTCAGCTTTAGGCATTTGACACTGTCTCTTGTAGCATCTTCATAAAAAAGCTGACAATGTACACATTAGTTAAGCGGACAGTGAGATGGATTGAAAACTGGGTGAACAGCCAGGCCCAGAGAGTTGTGATTACTAGTGGTTTACCTCAGTGGACAATACTGAGGCTAGTACTGTTCAATGTGTCATCAGTGACCTGGACACTGAGACAGAGTGAACCCTTAGCAAGTTTGCAGATGACACAAAACTGTGGAAGAGTAGCAGATACACCAGGGGGACTTTGACATGCTGGAGAAATGGGCTGGGAAGAATCTCATTAAGCTCAAAAGGAAATATGCAAAGATTTTCCCTTTGGGAGGGACAGCCCCATGCACCAGTACACACTGGGGGCTGCTAAGCTGGAAAGCATCTTTGCAGCAAAGAACCTGAGGATCCTGGTGGACACCATGTTGAACATGAGCCAAAAGCCTCCAAAGCTGCAATAGGCAGAGTGCTGCCAGCAAATTGAGTGACGTGATCCTTCCTCTCTGCTCAGCACTGGTGAGATACATCTGGAGTGCTGGGTGCAGTGCTGGGCTCCCCAGTAAAGGAAAGACACAGACATACTGGACGGAGTCCAGTGGAGGACCACAAAGGTGATAAAGGGACTGGAGCATGTTCCTTATGAGGAGAGGCTGAGAGAGCTGGGACTGTCCAGCCTGGAGAGGAGAAAGCTCAGGGAGATCTATCCATGTGTGTTAATGCCTCTTGGGGGTGGAGAGGCGGGGGGCAAGAGAGGGGCGCAAACACTGGTGGAGGTTGCCCTGAGCGGTTGTGGTGTTTTCTGCTGTGGACATACTCAAAAACCCAATCATTCATGGTCCTGGGCAACCTGCTGTAAGTGATCCTACTTGAGCAGAGGGTTGCACAAGATGATCTCAAGAAGTCCTTTCCTGGCTCAACAATTCTGTGATTCTGTGATTCTGTGATTCTGAGTAGTTTCTGGGAAAGGCAGGAACAATATGCTTTTTTCCTTGCTTATATGCAGTGTGTGTGTGTGTGCTGCTATTGTTTTGGAAAACAGAAGCTTAGCTACTAACTTCTCTGAGTGGTAGTGACATAGGTATTTTAGAGGATCTAGTTTGGTGATGAGAAGGAAGGAAGAGAAGAAGGAGGAAAAGGAAGACGTATTTTAGTTCATTTTTTGCTTATTTTGCACAAGGCTATCACCAGTTTTTATCAATATGATACATATTTCAGTAAATTAAACATATTCAACAAGTTCATATTAACCTGTACACACTGAACAATTAATACATTTTAATATTGAAATGAGAAAGTGTTATTTTATGCAGCGTTCAACTTGCATTCATAAATAATCATGCATACAAACATATTAAGTCACTTAGAACTGTAATTAGTAATTTTCAAGTCCTGGCAACCAGCAGGATTCAACTGAAATATACCATTTGGCCTACTTGGCCTTAATAAAACTTTCAAAGAATGGGCAGCATGTCCCTTTTAATCTGCTTCTCAATGGCTAGTAGTAAATAAATGAACATGAGATTGGTGGGTATGACAGATTAATATGCACACTGACAACTTATAAACACAGCATCACTTAGGGAATTACTATATGAATATATACAAGCAATTATATGTTTTAAATGATTTATTTCATTTTCCAAATAATATACCACTGAAGTGGAAATTGATAAAGAGAGAGAATACAAATACAATATTATATCAACTTTTTACTGAACTTATTAAGTAGAGGGCCTCTTAATGAGGAAATTAATGAATGAAGCAGTTCATTATGGCTAAGCATTCTTTGTGGTCGTTAAGAATTTGTCAGCATAGACCTGTCATAGTCAGCTTAATTATGATTAATATGTTATCTTGAATTCCATCTCCATTCATATCTGAGAAACAAATGCAACCCCTTTTACATGATCAAAGTTCATAAAATCGGATGAGTTGCTGATGACCTTATATTTTATTCATCTTCACATTCATATTTATCAGTTTTTACAAGAACTAAAGTCAATCTTACAATATTTTAAAAATATATATATTTATTCATGGTAAGTTATACAACCTCTTGTTCTTAGAAGCAGGATACTATGTTCAAGATGAAATATCTTAACAGTGTTATTACCCTTTTTCAAATGCAGTTACCACTATTATATGGCAATTTGGGTAAGGAGAATGACTATTTCAGTCTCTAAGTTTTACGGTAAGTAAGACTCACTAGACTGTGTAATTTAAACTGATTTATTTAGCCAGAGCTCTTGTTAACATCAGTGCAAATTGTACTTTGGCTGTACTCAAGGTTTACTCTTAGTTGTTTTTTTTCTGTGTGTATGTCCATTAATTGATGTATGGGGAGTGCATTTTAATTAGTTTGTGTTTCTAAGGGTCTGTCAGATATCAATGGCCCCTAATTCCCCATATTTGACCTTGTACTGAATCAGTAAATGGTTGTCCACACTAAGAGTTCAGTCTGAAATAGTCTACACACTGTCTTTGGCTGTGTTATGTTAATATTATGATTTTATTCTCTTATTTACTTAATGAAAAAACTAAAAATTTTATGTGGTCAGACTCTCCATCTGTAATTATTCTTCCCTTTTTTGAGTAGCTTGCCTAGTTTCAGCCAAGCCTCTACTTCCCATAGTACTACAGGTCTCAAAAGTATGAAATTTCTTCAACGTTCATGAAGACTGGTGGCTGAATGAAAAACTGAGCGAAGATATGGGAGTGATAGGCTTTAGGGAATATAGAATACAAATCTTTAGTGTCCCAGCTTTAGTGTTTCCAGTGCTCACACAAAACTTTGTTTTGTCTTACAGAGTTGCAAAACAAATTATTTTGCCATTTCTAAGAAAGGCACTGGGATAAAGTATGATGCTTTATCTCTGTTAAAGAATTTCATATAGTGTTTGTTGGAGTACAGGTGATTCTTGATTAAAGTTTCTGAAAATACCAATATTGTCACAAGATAGCATACTTTTTAAAATTTATTTATTTTCATCCACTGCACTAGTAGCATGCCCCATAAATGAATCAGGGTTATATGTTAACAACTTGGGCTTGTTAAACCTCATCCTCACTAGCTGCAGGGGTTAGGTAGGAGTTAGGCAGATCCTCAGAAGGAGAAGAGGTGGTTGATAAGTGAGGAAAGGAGATTTCCAGGACAGAGGACTAAATTCCATCCTGTTCTCTTTTCTAGAGCCTCTGAGATAACACTGGACAAAACCACTAAGTCAGCATCTTCACTGATGGCCATTCACTAAGGTTTCCTGACATTTGAGATACTTAGGGAAATTTTTGTTGAAATATGAGTCAGCTGAGAACATATGGGATGATTTGGAAACACTAAAATAAAAATTTTCATCTAATTCTCATGTGTATTAGCATAAACCAACAGTAATAGGAATATAAAAATACAGTCTTCTAGACCCCTTGAAAGAGCCAGACTCAAACTGTAAAGAGAAGTGGGATCTGCAACTTCATTTTCCTGTAACTTCTAATCACTCTTAAATTTTTACCAAAATCACATCATTCTCTTTAACCAGAACACCTTTTGATGTCAGTATTTGAGAAAAGGGACTTAACTTACCTAACTGAATACTATTTTACCTAAATTTACCTGCATCAGGAGAGTCTTTTTCAGTCACAAGCATTTACACAGTTCTTCATGGGTTTTATGACGTGTTCTTCAACACAAAAATATTGTGAGTTCAGTTCAACTTGAAGCAACTGTGTGAGTCAGGGAAGGGATGGGGACCCCAAAATCTTGTGAAATGCATCAAATCATTCTTTCTTGTGCATTTTTTCCATAAAAGTGAAGAATTCTAGTTTTTCTGACCATTTAGAAACCATCTCATTTCACTTCAAATCCTCAGTATAACCAGGGACAAGTGTACTTCATCAATATATAAGTCTGTGAAATCAAAATAAAGTCTGTATGAGTGAGAGATTTGAAAGACCACATTTTAATTATGATTTCCCATAGGTATTTGGGGTCATATGTTTACAAGCGTGTGATGTACTTAAAAGTTATGTCTTTCAGCAGTCTCCACTACTGACTTCATGGGTCTGCCCTTTTGAAAAGCACCCTCTATCATATTTATGATGTTGTCTTACTTAAACTGGGTACTAACCTAAGTCTGCTGAAGGCTTGATTGTACTCCTGTAACTGTCACAGCGAAGAATCCCATGGGGACAGCATGGATTTGAGCAATGATTTCTGTGCTGTATTGGTGACTTTGTAACTCACTTCCAAGTTGTATCCAAGTCTTGTCACCCACCCTCCTTCCGTGTTTCCAAGGTACTCTCTTTCTAGAGCTGTCTCTCTTTATTTCTTTCTTTCTTCTCATTCCTATTGATTATCACAAGATCATCCTCCTGCTTTGTCTTTCTTTAGTTTCTGCACAACATTGCTGCTAACCTCTGCATAAAAGAGTTTAAAATCTCATCTTAAATTCTCTGTGCTTGCTTTCCACTCACTATATAAAATCTCAAACCTCTTTTTGCTTACTCTTTTCCTGCATTACTCCCATTTGCTTCCACTCCGCCAGTGCTCACAAGCACTTATATTCATTAGATTTTGATATAACAGTTCTTCCTAGTCACAAACGTATCTCCCTGTATGCATGATTCAAGCTCCGTGCTACAACCCACAAAAACCATACCTTAGACACATTCAGGTTACCTCTAAATCTCACTTTGGATATTTGGTTTATAGTGAATTTAAATAAATTTTAGTTTTACATTTTTATAATTATTTAGAAATTCTTTTATTTTTATTAATGATATGCTATTTGTCTTTTATTATTCCCCTTCTGATCTCTGTCTGTATGTAACAGGCTCTTCAGAGCAAGGCTGTCTCAGGTATCCAGTTGGCATTATTCACCCTATTGCTGGAATCATTTTAATAACAAAGTACCTTAACTATCTAATCACACCACCACCATTCTGCTTTTATGGAAATATGAAAAACATTATGCTAAGAAGCATTCTCAAAAGATAAACAAAAATAATTAGGGCATGAACCTTTTTTCTGTTTGTTTATTCATGTAAGATCTCTAGTTCATAAGAGCTTGTGTAAAAAAGTCCATCTCTAATGTTAGTAATGGACAGTTCAAAAAATATACAGGCCTAAAGATGATTGCAAGTTAGAAGGAAATAATTTCATGGGATCAGATTGTCCCTTGCTGACACTTATAATAGCCACTTACATTTGTGCAAGATAAACATGAGTTGGCACCTAAGTAAAGCTCAGCATTCACTTTCACTGATGACCATTTGTACTGTATTTTGGCATGGAATAAATGGGTTTAAAAGGTCATGAATCAACACCCTGAAAAGTCTAGATTACACTCAGTGATCTAGTACTGACCTGCTTATGTTGACAGTGTTTTCATTCTGAAGTCCCTTTCTGTGCAACTGGATGAAGAACAGAGATAATTGAGTTTAAAGGGAGGCTCCACAGCTACAGATGCAGAGGCAAGATTTATTGTATCCATGTCCTGGTTTCAGCTGGGATAGAGTTAAATGTCTTCCCAGTAGCTGGTACAGTGCTGTGTTTTGAGTTCAGTATGAGAAGAATGTTGATAACACTCTGAGGTTTTCCGTTGCTGCTGGGTGGTGTTTAGACTAAGTCAAGGATTTTTCAGCTTCTCATGCCCAGCCAGCGAGAAGGCTGGAGGGGCACAAGAAGTTGGGACAGGACACAGTCAGGGCAGCTGACCCCAACTGGCCAAAGGGGTATTCCATACCATGGGATGTCATGCCCAGTATATAAACTGGGGGGAGTGTGGGTGGAGGAATCGCTGCTCGGGGACTAACTGGGTGTTGATAGGCAGGTGGTGAGCAATTACTCTGTGCACCATTTGTACCTTCCAATCCTTTTATTACTACTCTTGTCATTTTATTAGTGTTATCGTTGCCATTATTAGTTTCTTCTTTTCTGCTCTATTAAACCATTCCTATTTCAACCCATGAGTTTTAGTTCTTTTCCTGATTTTCTCCCCTATCCCACTGGGTGGGAGAGAGTGAGTGAGTGGCTGTGTGCTGTTCAGTTGCTGGCTGGGGTTAAACCA
>JANZLQ010000079.1:42579619-42591857 GCA_026212715.1 Elanus axillaris
TACTATAAACATGACTTAGCAGCAACTGAAAACATCAGAGTGTTATCAACATTCTTCTCATACTGAACTCAAAACATAGCGCTGTACCAGCTACTGGGAAGACACTTAACTCTATCCCAGCTGAAACCAGGACACCACCCCATGCGTGACTGAGACCAGCTTCTTGGCCACTCTGGAGTGGTCCCTAGCCGCTAGCAGTACAGGTATTGTAGCATGACAGTACCTGCAGAATTTTTGGGTTGCTGTTTGATCAAATTCTGTCATGAAATCACATATACTATAAGTTACAATTAAATAACCTGTATCTCTATATACAATATTTATATTATTTTCATAACAGGTTATTGGATAGTCTAATGAACTGGTATAACACCGATGCTAATGTTTTCCTATACCTATTAAGAAGGGGTAGCTCTACTGCTTATTCTGAGTGGCTAATCTACTTTAATATGCTTGATCCCTAAGCAGTTGTGACTGTATGCCAGACATGCAGATCCCATCAGCAATTCTGCATGTAGAACTAGCAGATCTACAGTTTTTCACCAAAACAGGAGACTGATCTGACTCCTGGTGAAGCCAGTTGGATTTTTGCTTTTGATGTCAGTAGGAACAGTAGCAGAACTATGACATTTCCTTGCCTAGAGTTTTATTTATTCTGACTATTGTAGGGATTTTTTTAAAAATTCTGTTCCAAAAGACATGGAATCAGTGATACAGACTGGCACAGTTGCGCCAGTGCTCCAATCTAAACTTTTTTACATCTAAAAGACACAGCAGTAAAAAGACTACAGGTAATGACGCAGCACAGAATCTAGATTGTATTTAGGCAGCCGTTCCTCAATTTTAGACAGATTTTTTTTTAAGCTTCCTTTATTGTTCAATATTTGTTTTATGATCATCAGGAAGGTAGTTGTGGAAGCCAGTAATGTTTCTCGTGGGGATGCAGTCAGAACCATAACCCACTAATAAACATAAATTAGGGTATAACTCATGTTAACATCACACTAGAAAGCAGAGAGAAAAAAGGAGACTGTCTCGAAATAAACTTTAATAGCCATATAAAGGACTGTAAAAGGGGAAATAATGTGTAATTGAAAGAGCCTATGGATAGCGTTTATTTGTGCTGGTAATGTAAAATAGATGTCAAGCACTGGAGAGAAAAAAATTATATGAAAAAATGAAATTTTCTGCTTCAAACTCATTAAATGTCAGTGTGGAGCCTTAGTCTGCATGATATTTAAACACATGAGAAAAACATGGTACTGGAATGGTGAGAAGTGGTAGTATGACCAGGATTATGAAAATTCCAATAATGGGTACTTTTTTGGAGTCTATTCTCTCAAGTTAATGAGATTATAAATATGATATATATCAGGCTGCATTTTAAAGAGAAACAAGTTTTAGATTTGTGGTTATAAAGAAGGACTTTGAACCTTGGCAATTCATGCTTTCAAAAGGCAAAGAAAAAGGTTTGTGGGCTGTGGGGAAGGCAGAGTTCAGAACTTTTCAATGGCTCAAGTTAGCAGTATTTTGCCTTGAAACAACTACATTTTGTGCACTGGTAAGGAAACAAACAAAATGGAAGGTTTAGCCTGTATATTGTGTTTTGATGAAAGAGGAAGAGCAAATTGCTCTGCTTTTGTTTCATGACAATGATCACTAAGCATAAAGATCCCTGAATTGGCAAGGTATGTATGTTTTACTTTTGGATACTCCCTTTTTTTTTTTTTAGTGAATCCATTCCATCATGAAACAAAAAGACCAATCTATTTAACTTTCACCTTGTCAGGCTGGTTTATGTCATGTTTTATGTTTCTACAGTACACCACCATTCTCCACACACACACACACAGTTTTGCTTTGTTTATGAGGAGCACAAAAGCCTACTGTTTTGATGGACTTTGGCACAAAATACTTACATTACAAAATTCACTAGAAAATAATGTGGATAATTTGTTAGTGGATAATTTTGCGTTAGTTGTTTTGTGAAGACTAAATTCTTGACTTTGCAAGTAAACTGCAGAAATTATGTCCTACAATCCCTTAGTTAGGTGTTTCAACAACTTTTTTTTTCATTGCTATGTTGAGGGAAAGATAATTCATTACAGAACTGTTGCTCCATCATTAGCTTGGTGGAATTTTTCAGCAGAAGTGTTTGCACATCAGGACTACACCCATTTTTATAGCTGTCTCTGTGCTGCAGTTGCAACAGGAGGATTTTGCAAATGTTTTGAATCTTTACCCATTTAATTCTCTTCAGATAGTCTTCATGCTGCAAAGCAGTTTTCCATATCACCTTCTAAAGGTTTGTTATTTCAACTGCAAGACAGCTGGTTTGCATTGAAGACAAATGCAAAATAAGATGTTCATGTTTGCTATTTGTCTCATACAGCTTACCTGATTAGCTGCTGTTAAAGCCAGTGTATTACAAATACTCATCCTTCAAGGCAAGTGAAAACGGTAGCCTGTAACTTCAGTAGTGCCACTGGGAATATATTTGACCTCACACCTCCAATCCTGACATTGTTTAACCATATCCCACAACTAGTGAATTTCAATTATTTGTTCAGAGGAGCCATTCATAATTGCCTGGTGTAAGCCTGCCTTTAGGATGCAAAGCAGAAAACAATGAAAATGCTACACTGGCGAATTAGAACAGCAGCACTTAAATGTATAAATTAAATGGGCCTCTTTTCACAGCTTTCTCTTTCTATTCTGAGAGGCCTCAGTCTGGTGACATCAAAGACAGGATTATGTGAGAAGATAAAAACTTGATCTAATGTCCATGTTTGAAGTCATGAAAGTCCTCTTCTCTCCAAGCCAAAATAACCCTCCTTATAACACAATGAGCCAGGGTCCAGGTGCAGGGGGGGAAGTTTTCGGCAAGGCACTGGGGATAACTCGGGGAAGCCAAAGAGTTGTACATTAAGCCATAATCTTCCCAAATGTGCTAAAAGATTGTATGTAGGCTTTGGAAGCTTTGTTCTGTCAATTAATTTGTTAAGTCTTACTTTTAATTGAAGAATGCTATTAAGCATGTGGCTGGATTGGCCTTTAATGAGAGTTTAACCTGCTTCACTTACTTATAAGGAAATCTACGTCACAATATATGAGGAACAAATAGGGAATACTAAAACACAATGTCATCTAGGAGTACACTGTGATCCTATGTTGTTAGCTTCTGTGCATGTTATGTTCCATTTCTTATGTATCTGATACACTGTCTACACATTATCAAAGGATATAGAATGGTAAGGCAAAACAATGGGCTTTTTAAACTTTGAAACTTGTTCCTCTCAGTGAGGGAGTCTTCCTGCATTCAAACACTCTCTCATGTGGTGAAATGATCTGCTCTGAGTCTCTAAACGTTGTCTGAGACCAATGCAAATTTTCAGCTTGTAAAGATGTACAGCTTCAGTGCTCCATAAAGACTTCAGTTTTAATGTGAACACCTCCAGAACACGTGCCCTTAAAAGTTCTTGCTCTTGTGAAACAAGTATCATGGACTTGGGCAGTCTGTCAACAAGCCAAAGCAAGTGCTTCTGTCCAGCTTAAAATGCATGCCAATTGCTGTAAGATTTTGTAAACATCAGATACTAGTAAGAATCTTTGCCATTCATACAATCTATGATTCCTGCTATATGGTCCTCTCTTTGCCCTGCATTTTCAGCCTATGACACATATTCACTAACTGAAGAGATACAGACATAGTAGCAGTCTTTCAGGTCATAACTATAGGCAATCAGATGCAAAAAACAATGTGAAAAATAGGATATTAATATACCATATGTCTGATATTCCCCACAGCCTCGATTCCAGCATTGGACAATTCATAATAATTTTTTCATATTCAATTCTACTCCGGTGGTGGTGGAAGATTTCTCAGTGGTGTATTTACAATAACTCTAAAATAATGTATCTGTTATAAGTATTACTACTGTTTATTTACTTTATGTACATGCTTCCAGACAAATAGTTACATTTTTAAAGAACTATTGGAACAAATATCTTTTGCTCAGTTTGAATTATGATGACAAATTGAATACTATTATTCAACAATCTGATTTTATACTGGTTTTTATGTATGATCTATGTAGCTACTTATTTTGATGGCTATAAAGTAGTTTAATTTCTTGCTTTTATAGTTGTATCCAGGTATACATAATTTCTAACTGCCAGTTCCCAAACTCCCTGCCTAGCTATATCTACTACTTGTAAGGTCATTTCCCCTTTCTCCTGCTGAGTGCAAGTCATTAAATGCATCTTGGTCTTTTCATTTGTAAAAGGTTTAGAGTTGGATACACTGTTGATTGGAAAGCTTTATTAGTGCAAGATCCATGGAAGAACCATCAGTAGCATCTTTGTTATATTAGTCCCTGACAGACAGGGTAGTTTTGAATGTTTCTTCATGATGCAGGTCATAAAAATCAGTGGTAATTCTATAGGTAACGTAGCATATTAATTAGATTTCACGAGGATACATAAACCATTAGAATATGTGTTTTCTGATGGTCCTACTGCTATGACATAACACTTATGTCAAGTTAGTCTTACAGGTGGATATTTTCTTCCAGACTAGCTTTCAGGCAGCACAGTGACTTTAAAGTGATTGGATAAGTACAAAGAAAGGTTTTCATTACTTGATGATGGTGGGAAGGCCCTCATAGAATATTTTCAAGATGTTAAAGGGGGAGCAACTTTAATCCTGCAAGAGGCCCTTGAGGCTTCTTTTAGCATTTGCAGCTCTGGGTGGTCCAGCTGAATCCTTTGTGGTCATTAGGGTTCCCCTAAGCATTTTGATGACAATGCAATTTGTAGAAATTCTTGGGACAAGGGCCTGCTAGAATATTTAACAAGCTCTCAGCATCATTTACTACTTCTATACAGCTTTCATCCCCCCCATCTTCCTGTACTTTTTCTCTGCTAGGTACTGGAGAAGGAAAGGTTTGGTAAGAAAATAACTGAGAATAAAAAGAGAGCTGTGTAACCAAGAAGAGCTAGGTAGTGTCCATGCTAGAGCTGGAAGCAGTTGCTTAATTGGTTAGGTGCAAAGCAACAAAAAACTGACATCCATCCATCTATCCATACTTGGGGCCAGACACTGCCATCTGCCAGCATCAGGACCGCAAGGCACAGTGACGCAGTTCTTCCAAGGAGCCAAATCTCTATGGTCCTTGGAAAAGGGATAATGCTAATTAGAAACCACAAAGCTCAAAGGGATGAGGAAACCTGATTAGCTAGCTTAGCTCCGTAAGAAAATGAAAATATTTGGCTCAGATAAGGCACAAAGGAAACAGGAAATTTGTCTGAATTCAGACTGTCTCTGAGGCAGTGCTGGGACCCAAAGCTTATTTTCATGAGAGTGCAAGTGGATTTTATTACTTTCTTCCAAGAAGGACAGGTACCAGCAACTACCCCAGAGTTTTATCAATGTGATGTGTTATTTCATAAGGCTTTGGTTGTTTTCATATGTACATTTCTGGGAACTGAATTAAAAGGAAACTATCAAAATGAAAGGCTCTTCCACTGGCTCTTCCCATGAAAGAGAGGAGGAGCTTGCAAGTGAGGCTTAAACCAGCATTTGTGAGGTTTAGATACAGCCTCTGACTCTGCTACCACGTACCTAAGCAAAGTTAGGTTTTCTTTCTGTTCTTCACCTGTAAAATAAGACAGTAGTGCCTTTTTCTCTTCTACATCTATCTCTGTTCAACACCTAGCATGAAAAAAAGTGACCTTGACTGGACCCCCCCAATTTCCTGAGTGTGTAGACTGAAAAAACATACTTCACTTCTCATCTGACTTGCAATTTCCCAAGAAATGAAAATGTTATGCCTTTGATTTTTTTTTTTTAGCTATTCCTTTCTTATGGTGGTGCCTTTCACTAAGGAGATCCTGCAATGTTTTCATTATTTGGCCTGGTGTGCTAGAAAGTAGTGTTTCTGTAAACATAGCAAAAGTATTGAAAAGTTTGGGAACCAATATAGAAGTCTCTGAATGTCCTGGTTATATCGAGTCAAAGTAATTGAATCCTTTCCTTTCATTATATCCACCAGAACGATTTGCATAGAAACCGTGTGAATCTACCCTTCCTCTTAGCCTTCTAGGGCTACTGGGGAATTATTACCTGGATGTCAGTATCCTGATTAAATATTTAATGAGAAATTTTAGAATCAAAGAAGTACCAAATGTAAAAACACCTTCAGCAGCAGCAACAAAGATTAATTTTGTGAGTCATCTTCAATGTTCCCTCGTTAATTTTGTTTGAGTAAAAGCCGTTGAACATCCCTTTCATATTTAAGAGATCAAAACTTATGTCTGCACAGCTTGTGAATCTTTCTCCGTTAATATGCTGATTCATGCACAATTCTAATTCCTTTCACATGGCATCTGTAAGTATTGTGTGGAACTTTCAAAATAACCTTCCAAAATTTTGAGATTGAAGTATTGCATTTCACCAAGCATTGGCAATCTTGGAAACTTTCTCCATAGATTTCCAACATTCTCGCATTAGATTTTCAGTGTAATTTTTGGTCTTTTAAATCTGGTGGTTTTCCTTCAACAGCATTGACAGCATTGTTGGAAAAAAAGTAAGTGAAGTGAAAGTGAAATGATTCAAAGCAAAATCTGTTTATGGACCCTGTCATGGTTTTGGTAACACTTAGCAATAACAAAATGTATCTCACGTGCAGCTAGGATGTTCTCACCTGTACGATGAAGTTGATTTATTTCAGGCTGCATTGGTACAGGTTTCTTGACTTCACTATTTCCTTAAGTGATGAAAAAGTGCCAGAGATTCTGTTTTCCATGATTGAATCATGTGACAGTAAATGATGCTATAATGCTATGAATTAAAGAAAAGGCATGTGACGATCCCAAGGCAGAGATTGTTGACACTAGGATAAAAAAGTTTGGACTGAAAGGGTACATGAAAGCTATCCCATTGCTCAAGAGTCAAATCCCCCCCAGAAGACAGTGAAACCTCAGTACTTGCAGCTACCCTCTACAACAAAATTTTTGTGCTAGAAAGATATGCCCTTAGCAGCCAGTAGTGACCAACCCCTTCCTGCCTTCTCCTGCCATGAATTAAAAAAAAAAAAAAATCCCCACTCCCCACTTCTGGGACTTCCAGAAAATTGCTGGTAGTCACAAGATGCCTCTCTGATGGCAGCAAAACACTGCCACTAGTGTGGTCCCACTCTTCTAAAGAGGGAGCAGTTCCAGGTGGCAATTCAAATTTTCAGCAAATCTGAGGAATGTGGCTGAGTTCAGTAGTTTTCTGATTCCTGGCTGGGAGGAATGTGTGTTTGTGATGCTTCTCAGGAACAATTAGGAAAACTAAATCTGTTGACAGCAAGCTTAACTTCCCTATAAAAATTCTTCTCACTGAAGAAATTGTAGAGTGTCAGTAGCTGAAAAAATGGCATAACATCCTAACTTAGGAGAACTTAGGAGGAATTCATTGTCAAACTGGGAGAACAGGGATTGTAGGGCAGACACTTTTCAGTTTGGTACCATGGAGCTGGAGACACATTAAGAAATTAACAAAACTCGATGTAATACATAAAAAATACTTCCCAAGGAAGAAATAGGGTTGACAGTAAGAATACCATATGTATGCTAAAGGTAATAGGAATCCATGAGAACTTTCAATTCCTTTCTTGACCTTCATTCATATTCCTGCATATTCAATGAGTTTTCTACTCATTTGTTAGAAAAGGGAACTCTCTGAGTTGCTTGTATCTAGCAAGCCTCCTCAGATATCTTTGTTACAAGACCTAAAATGCATAAATTTACATGTCAAGTTACTTAATTTCCATTATTTCAGTGTACAGTCAGCCCTTGTATGAGGTTCTAGTCCTGTTCTACTTACAGTGATGATTTGTCAGGCACCATGATACCAAACTCTTTACTAAAGCTGTGTTCAATACTCAGTCTATTGCACTACTTTTACTTTCACTGAAAATCAGTTACCAGAGAAAAGCATCAAGCTGTTCTGTCACAGCTTGCATTTGATGCATGCAAGTTGCATTCATCCTAATTTATGCTGATATTTGTAAATCTTTCCTTCACAATTCCTTGTCAAAATAAAGTCAGCCTAATGGGCTGATGTTTTTCCATGTATTTTGCCTTCATTTCTATCTGGAGGTTTGCAGATGAAATATACTGATGACATAAGAGAGGCCTTTTCAAACCAGAGAATATATTGAAATGTAAAATCTGGAGCAATATGCATTTCAACCCCCAATTTAAGCCCATGTTTTCAATATGCTTGTTTGTTGTTTTCAGCACTGGACCCAGTGATTAAATTGGGGCTTTTGCAGTTTTTAAGAGTTATAAACAAGTCTAATGTAAATATACCAGAGGCTCAGTAGGGATGTCAATTCATTTGTTATCTCTTTCACTGGTATAACTGGTATAACTTCATTTTGAAGATGTATCATATTCATACTCTTATGGTTTTGTCTTTTTCTCTGTTGCAAATGCTTGAAGAAGCAGCAATAAATTGATTCTCTTTCTAGGTCTTGTCCCAACAGTCTTATTCAGCTTTAAAAATTATATATTGTAATAACCAGCCAGCAATGTACCACATTATATATTTTCTTCCAATGTACCAGGAAAGGTTTTCATAAACAGTTGGTAACAATCAGTTAAACAAGGTGCAAGCATCTACCAGTTACAGCCATACATTTTATTAAGCATATGAAGTATCACAATAATTTACATATTTACTAATCTATTATGGTTCAAATTTGTACCAACAACAGTTAAAGACCACATGGGGATTAAGAAAACCCTAATTTCAATCCTTAGGAGAAGATGAATCCAAATCACATATCCCACATAAAACAATAGGTTAATAAAACACAAATGACTACTACAATCACATTACTAAGTTCTCTTTTACTTTTCCCAGCAAATGAGCACTTTTCAATAGCAGTTCTGTGGTGCAAGCAGTACATGAAAATACATTTTTCTCCTTTCTTTCTGCACTTTTATCCAGAATGAATCATTGATTGAGCTTCAGATTAATCAGATCATCATGAAAGGAAGACCTGATCCACACTGGGAGTTTGTTGTGTAGCACACAGAGTTAAAAGCCTTTTTTTTTGTTAGTTTGAAGACTGATAATAAATAAAAATTAGCAGTCCTTACAAGTAAAAGAACCCTCTGCCTAATAATTTATTCACTGGGCAACACTGGTGTTCAGCCAAAAACCTACTTTTTGATGGTAAGGGGCAGTGATTACTTGATAAAGTATATCAAGTTGGTTTTACTTTTTCAAATGACTGGTTTGAGGTGACTCTTTGGCTTAAAAAGCAGGGCACCCTTGGTCCCTATGGTTGTTCAAACGTCTGTTAATGTCTGTTGTCCAGTGATTTTTTTAATGAGTGATATATAATAAAAGCAGTCCATGCGGTGTGAGCATACACCTTTCTCCCAGGGCTTTTGACTTAAAAACAGATTTTTATATCATCTTATTGAAAATTAGTACCTCTCCCAGTGTAGATTAAGCATCCATGTGAAATCTAGAGCAATGTTACAAGATTCTGTGGTATACTGTGCATATCAAAGGCATTAAAACTTATCTATTAAAGCTCCTTGAAGCTCAGCATTAGAGTTGGGGTTTTCCATGTGTCAGAACATGATTGATATTTTCTCCTTCAAAAAGCAAACAATTTCTTATCATTGGTCCTGTAACCAGAGAAGGAGGTATAGACAAAAGTAATACACTGACACCTCTATCAATGCCTGCAGCAGCATGGATGCTTCAGACATGCATGGCATAGACATGCCAAGTACTATAGTACCAGAATACAGATGTTTGGAATTGCTTTTCCATCTCAGAGGGGATTGAAATCTGTACCTATACTTAGTCTACTCTGTCAGTTATGCTGGCATAAAATAAGAAGGCGCCTCAGTGTCTCATGCTGAAACTTTCTAATTGTTTAAAATTTATTTCACCAGAAAATAAGCAAATTAATCCAGTCAGTGGGGCACTCTCCTCGGAAAGAGGACCTTGTGCATTCCTGGACCATTTAAAGTATTTTTCTTTGTTCATAAAACGTATGCAGTTAGCCTTTGGATTCTTTGCATTTGCATCTCTGCATGCATCCATGATGTCTACTCTCATATATCATGCGCTGAAATAACTTTAAATAATTGCTTTGACTTAGGACATTTGGCTAGGAATAGAAGTCACAGACCCTGGTCCCCTCTCTGATTAAGAACAACTGTCATAGGTCAGCCCAAATATTCATCTAGCCCACTGTCCTGTCTCCAACAGTAAGCAAACAATGGATGCTCTAGAAAGAGTAGAACAGGAAAAGTATGCAATGACACTTTCAGAAATATATTAGTAGCTTAGCAAGACTGAGCAAGAGGTAGCAACTTTTTATGGAACAACCCTCAGTGGATTTATCTTACATGAATTTTCCAGTTGTTCTTCAAGCCCATGTAAAATTTTAACACCCTCAACATTCTATGGCAATGAATTGCAGCATTTAATTGTCTGCTGTGTGAAGTATCCCCTCTTCCTCTTTGCTTTGAACCCTTTCGATGACTCCCAGTTCTGGTATTAAGAGAAAGAATGAGCAAACATGCCTTAGTCACCTTCTCCAGGTCTCTCATGATTTTGCAAACTTGTGTCATACAACTCTGTATAGCCTTGCTTTCCATGCTGAAGTCTTAGTCTATTGAATCGCTACTTGTACAGAAGATGTACCTTTGATTATCCCATCTGACTCTCTCTGTATCCTGCCAGTTTAAATATATCTGGCTTTGGGCGTGAGGAACTTGCAGAACTTCCTGATGCATTCTGCTTTTCTTAGGATTTAAATAGGCCCATGATATTTTCTGTCATGTTCTCTGTTCCCTTCTTAGTAATTTTGCTTTTTTCACAGCTAATGACTATTAAGCCGATATTTTCATAGAGCTATCTACCATAAAGTCATAAGAATCCTAAGTTCAGGACCTATTGTTACGTGTATAAAATCAGGATTATTTTCCCCATGCATATCAGCTTGCATTATGTCAACAATGAATTTCACTTTCCATTTTATCATCCTGTAACTCAGTGTGGATGTCTTTCGGCAGCTCCCAAATCGTCCGCTATTTTTTTTATTAGTCTGAATGACTTCATATTAGTAAACATTTGTCACTTCCCTGTCCGTAACTCACCTCTTACATACCACAATTCTGAATTTCTGGACACCCAACACCAGTCCATGTGGTATTCTGCTGTGAAAATTTGCTATTTATTCCTGTCCTTCCTTCCCTCTCTTTGTCCATTATGTGTTTTCTCCAATGGCGGTTGGGCTCTGCCTTTGTAGAAAAGCAGTCAGGCCCAGTGGCTTATTTGACATTTTGTGAAGCTTACATTCGTTGTTGCTCTGTAACAGCATAACTTCACTAAAAAGCATAACTCTTTTCCACGTGCTATTTTGCAGTTGACCGCTTCTGGTACATGGATGTGAATTTGAATCCCTTTGAGCTGAAGTGATCTTGAACTTAGATTTCCTTCAGAGATTCCAACAAGGGTGCTCTAACCATTAGGCTTTCCTACATGGGCATTGCCAAGTGACCACATTGTATAAGCAGAGAGGGAAGATCACTGATCCTTTAAACAAATGAGTAACATACTTAAATGTGTCCAGGGTAGGGGCCTGTAGACAGTGCGTTTTGGTATTTAGCATATAGATGTCTAAAATTATACCTGATTTATCTAACTAAAGCTGGTTAATCTACCCATATGTTCAGCAGAACTCCAGAAGCAGAGGTGGAACTTTACTTTTCGAAACTGAGACTATTACAGATTTCAAGCACTTTAGAGGGATGACTATATCTTAAAATAGGCTTTACAGATAATGATTTAAAATAAAGTCTTACGGCAAAAGGGGAAACCTGATTCCACAAACAGGAGCAGCAGAATTCCAAGCAGATTTGCCAGATCAGTTTCTGGCTGGAGAGACTTCAGGAGGCCAGAATTTCAATTATAACACTGGTAGTTGCATCATAGCAGGTATCACTGACATCAGAACATATCCTCTGAAACACTGCTATTGTATTTTAGACCATAAAACACATTAATTCTAGAAATCTTACTGCATTTGCTTTTCTTTCTTAGCTTGCATGCCCTATGGACTCATAACACACACAGCAATGCCTCGGTTAGAAATCATTTCCCATAGGTAGAAATAATAATCACTACATTAGCTAGCCACAGTAAATCAGAAGCACA
>JANZLQ010000079.1:42608821-42630516 GCA_026212715.1 Elanus axillaris
GGTGGGAATCGGTCATCACAAATGCATGCCAAAACAATCCCTGAAAGTAACAACATCAGCCACTTTAAAATCAAAGTGTCATGCATTCGAGTATTATGGAGAAAATGTTCAGCTTGATTTTACATATTTGTTTAGAGGAAGATATTTGGGGTCATGCTATGCAGGTGTATCATGAAAAATAAATAGTAGAGCAGATAGAAATGCTACTTTTAAAGAACATTTGGATTTATACATGCATTTCATGTCTCCTAATAGTTCTGAGAGATAATCCTCAAAAATGTTTGTTCTTATAATTTTAAAATCTATTTATGAATTCATTTTTCAAGGGTTTCAGCCCTTATGAAACCTGGTTTTGAGCAGCTGTTTCTTGCTATGGTGCAGCTCTGTAACCAAGCAGTAGAGGGCATTCTTTCTTTAGCAGATGGCACTAGCTCCTGTAAAAGACTAGTGTTTTATTTAGCAGGTTGATGTCCTTGGGTCCTTTTTGCCTTTAAATGTAGCCCATTCACAAGTAGATATGGGAAACAGGATAAAGGGATAAATTCTTACCTCAGGTGTGCCATATACTCCTTAGGGTTGAGTAAATAGTTTCTAAAATTTTATGTATTTTTCATTATTTTGTAGAGTATTTTTGGATAAATGAGAGATTATGTACTTGTTATTCAAATTCACCCTGCAGCGTTTTTCATATAATCAGTTCTCTCAAAACCTGAGCTATTTCAGTTGGCTATGATCAGTCAAGTATCCTAACAAAAGCGTTTTTAGTAGTACTTACAGCAAACTGCTCATGTTGACAGCAGCACCTGGGTAGGTATTTTGAGACCATGTTCAGATGGAGTTGTCGGGGTCCACTTTAAAATTCCAACAGATACATTTGTTTTTTACGGGCTTTGACATTGCCTTAACCCAGCCCTGTTTTAAATTAAATTTAGTGTGACGTCTTCCTCTCCCACCTGGAAAATGGTATCTTGTCTGGGGGAAATGAGCACTGGGAGCTAGACCTCTGCCTTCTAAAGTTGTGAACCCCCCTCCTCCATGCAGTTTTCCAGAGACTGCCCAGTCAGAGCCCCACTGGGGAGCAGCAGGGGGGTTGCACCCCCAGAGCAAAAGGCTAACTGGTGGTGGCTGTGGATTACCGCTCTGGTGCTATGGAATGCTGGTCTCCCCTTACCAAAGAACTGACTACATGCTGGGTACTTCGAGAGTATGTTTTCCAGTGTTCCTCTGTTGCAAGGAGATTGAGATTTTTTTCTTCTTTTTAAATTGAGGTGAAGCTGAAGTGACTAAACAGCTTCTAAATGTGGCTGTTAGGCATAGGCAGGTCCATTACAGGCATGAATACAGCTTAGGCATAAGCAGATCTATTACATTCCAGATTTCATTTTGGAAGATGGCTGTCTTACTGAGTCTGGCACCTTCTGTGTTGCTGGATTGTACAGAATCACAGGTGAGGTATGAAACAGCATAGACAACAAAATGTTTCTGTATATATGCACTTTAATAACACCAGGAAAACAAAAAGATCTAATACCAGAAATTAAAATGTTTAAGTTTTAAAATTGAGGCTACATATTGCAATTATATTTGCAACGTCACATCTGAAGACGTGAAAATAAAACTCCTTCCTGTTACATTGTCCTATTGATTCACATCTGCTATTTTATAATTTTTTCCTGATGTTGTTTGGTCATCAACAGTGCATAACCTCACCATATATTAAAAAGAAACACCGAGGGAGAAGTTATGATTGAGAAATACAGGAAGAAGCCTGAAGAGACAAACAGTGTGACTTGATAAACCACTACTCTGCTTATGACATACAATTTCATTTGATGTCTGGTGAGTTACTGTTTTAATTTTGCACCTAATTTCCTTCAGAAACAAACCAACTCTTTCGGTTTTTACAGTACTTCTGTCAGACCCTTCTTACAACAGAGTTTTTGATCTCTATTCCAGGGATTTTCTCCTGGTAAAATAAATTTTACTGATGATATTTGTTTACTTAAAAAAACCTTAGTGTTTAATTAGTATAAAATAGCAATCAATTAAGAATGAGAAAAAAAGCTTTTGTTCCCTGGAAAAGTGAAAGCCCAGCAGGTAGCAGCTGGCTAATAGTTCTGGTAGAACAAACCTTCAGAATAGTTACTTAACATAATATCTGCAAATAAAACTCCTTTTCATGTCACTGGACTACTGATTCACATAACATTTCCAGGCTATTTTGATTTTAAATAAACAGCTTTTGCTTGCATAACCTTGAAACATTCAGGAGTCTGACTCTGCAAAACACTTATTATTTCTGAGGGTGACTGTGAGAAGAAGACAAGTGAATTTAGGCACATCTATACTATAATTATATGAAAAAGAATAAAATAATTCTGAAAAGTAAATATCACAGCTGTCTGCAGCTGTGGAATTGTGAAGATGGTTTTGAGGCTGGAACTTTTATTGTCTGTTGCTTAGCTGGAATATATACCCTGTGCTTTTTCTTGGATATGAATGGGTTTGCAAAAAGAATATCAAAGAAGGGCCATCTTTGTGTCACAATACAGTAATAGGAACAAAAGTTACTCCCAGCTGAATACTGGCATTTGTGGAGAAGGCTGACAGACCCAAGAAGAAAAAAGCTTTCTGTGGAAAATTAACCTGAAAAAAAAAAGCCCAAACAATTTTATTTATTTATTTTATGGGAAGGGGGAATTGTGCTTAGAATTGGTTCAACAAAGAGGTCAATAGGTACTTCTGGTGTGAAGAAAGGTGATGGGAGTGCAGGACAAGGAGTACTGGTCAGACAAGAGAAAGCAGGATCTCTTTGTAAAGTGAAGAGTAATGAGATGGGTTATCTGACTAATCCTCTGGAATATGGATTGGTAGGCTCCACCCCATGGCTTCTATCCTGGATACTAAAATGAGAAAAACTGAAGGAACATGGAAATGTCTTCAGACCAGCTACTGGATCTGGTAAGCTACAGGTGAATTAGATGAAGCAATGCAACGTTTATGGGTCTTGGCAAGTTCTGGCACTTTGCTGCTCAGCACTGGCAGTTCCATACTTGAATGAAAACAGTTCTGTAGGCAGTTTTCCCAGTGAAAGGACTCCCATAGGTCCCTAGGAAGTTGAGCAGTAATTTAACAGGATTTTTTAACACTTGCATTCTTTGATTTGTGCACAGATAGGAGCATTTACTTTTAAGATTGGTCTATGAAAATTAGTAGACTGCAGTTGATTTGCCCCAAACCAGAAAAGAAGTCTGGGGAGAGAAGACAATTTAATGCAAGTGTCCCAGTTTCTGCATGTTCTGCTTTAAACACTGGTCTGTCTCAGTTTCAGTTGCAGCAGATTGTTTTTTCCTTTAAAGTAGGTAGACTGAGATCTTGACTGCGTGTTTTAGTTTCTTCACCAGTGAGCTTAGCACTCTGTAGACTCAAAGCTTTGGGTGAAAGTATTTAGCAGATTAGCTAGAAAACAGAAAGTTGTCTGAATAAAATACTCTCAAGTCGAATGTTAATGGTGTATATAGTTGATTGATATTGCTCTTTATATGACATCAGCAGTCCTGAGAAGAGATGGAAAACAGAAAAAACAGATTGCATTACACTACTGTAGCATATCGAGGCTGGCTGTCTTGGGACTCAAAAGGTAGCATGATCGTAAACTTTAAAAAAATGTGTACTAATGCTGAAGTAATGATGCTATCTATCCTGAATGTTAACCCACAATAAAATGTCTGTCATTATCCTGAAAAGCACTGGATTCTCTATTATATTTGATGTTTTTTGTTCAGGAAAAAATGGCACTAGCAAACATTAAACATTGTGTTTAAATATTAAACACCAAAGTGCACCATGAATATTTAATAAGCCAATTAACAAAGAAATATCTCCATTTGTTTCTGTGCAAATGTATGGGCTGTGCAAAGAGTTCAGCAGACAGAATGTCAGTTGCAATGAATTCAAAGGACAGCATTATAAAGCAAAACTGCAGCTCCCAGAAGGCACATTATTAAACCCAAATACTAATCTGAAGAAATGGAGGGCCTGGGATTTTTAAAAACATCTTAATTTTGGGAAATGGTTGAAGTATATAACCTTTAAATCTTTAAAGGTTCATTAAAAATAAATTAGTACCCTAACTTGTAAGTGACATGATTTACCTCTAACATTAAGGAGATGAATGTTACAGAGAAGCAGAACAGCAAATTGTGTAGCTGTAGCTTTTCACAAACGGGAATATATTTTCATAGGAAAGTATTTCTTCAAAACGTTATTGCAGACTCCTGTTGCTGATACTGTCAGGAAAATTTGTATGATTTTTTTTATTGTAAGGCTATTTCCAAAACACAGACCCTTCTTCACTTGGCACACTAGGATGTTCTGCCTCCAGAAAGCTATTAATGTAAATGGGAGCACATTTCTAAGTAGGAATTTCTTTCTTTTGACACAATTAACAAGGAAATGCCTTGCCTCTAGCTATCTTTGAGGCAAAGATGAGCACTTGTGAAAGAGTTAGATGTTCAATAAGGAGAACATGAAGTTTATGAGGTGGGACAAAATTTGAAACAGTCTTATTGCTGGGCAAAGGCCACCTGGTTGGGTTGCATGACACTGTGTACATGTGGCATCATCCCAGGAATCTGTGGATTCAGAGTTGAAGTACTGTAGCAGGTGAAAGCTAACACAAAGGTCTTAACATGTAAGAACAGTTCTCTTTCCCTCATAAACCCAGAGCTTATAGAACATGTTGAGAAAATAAGGAATTCCTGGTGTTAGCTTCTTTTTTTTTTTTTTTATTTATTTTAAATTGTGAAATTGAAGGGGTAGGAATAAGTTTCATGTGTAGAAAGATGATTTATGTCAGCAGTGAAGGTTTTCACAGCTTCCACTGAAGCACCTGTTGCTTTTAATCATCTAAGACGAAATGTGGGACTCAATACAGCCTGGGTTTTTTTCTACTGCTGAGGTAGGAAAGATCTATTCCCTCACTGAATCCCAGTTCAAGAACAACTGTGACATTCACTGTTTTTTAGTTTACTGGGAGCATAAGACTACATTTTTCCTAGTGCCAAAACATGGTTGCTGTGGTTTATAAGTATTTTTCTTCCCAGCGCCTTTTGAATTTCTAAAAATCTACTGGACTAGGCTTCATCTAGTCTTAACTTTGAACTCAACTCTTCTCCCTTTATCTCAGGTAGATACCTATCCCCTCCTCCTTTCCCAACAGCCTCTCAAATCACTCCTCAAAATAGAAAAAGAAAAGCCTTTTAGACTGTTAGCTTTTTGAAGGCAATGGGACATTAAGAACATTAATCTGCATAGCAGAATGATGTTAGAGTGCTCCCCTTCATGAACAACCTGCATGAAATAGCCCTGAGAACAAGCTGTTCTTAGTTGCTATTAGACCCCTGCTTTTTCTGGCACTTAATACTTCACTGAACCCCATTGTCATTTTACAAGACCTTCAAAAATTGCATTGAGTCTGCTATATTAAAGCCACAGACCTAAGTGCATAGCCTTCTGCTGCTCTTTTCTGCTCAAAGCAATCAGTCTCTGCACCTGTCTCAATTTGCCATTCATTATGTATGAATAGCTTTTAGACATATACTGGAAATCTACAATATTTGTGATGGGATCTCAACAGATGCAGAGGAGAGATTTTTCATCTTTTCAGGTTGTAATTTGGTTATCTCTTGTAACACAGAGGAACTGCTAGCACAGGCTCCTGTTGTAAAAATTCTGTAAAGTTTGCAGACCTAAACAGGTAGTATTCTTCCCTGTTCTTTTTGTGTGGTGCCTATGAGCAGAAAAAGCTTTACATTTGTTACTTTCTTTCAGTTCTTGCTATTGAAATACAGATGGAACTAAGTACATGGGAAGAAAGATACTCTGATTGTAGAACTGTCAATGTGGTTTAAATAGTTTCACTTGATAATTTCCTATTATGTTGATGGTTATGGCTGCATGGTACCTGCAGGTGCCCACCAAGTCACTCCCTCACTCCATCCTCATCTGGGCAGGGGGAGAAAAAATGTGATGAAAGGCCCATAGGTTGAGATAAGGACAGGGAGATCACTCAGCAGTTACCATCATGGGCAAAACAGACTTGACTTGGGGAAAGTGCTTTATTACCAATCAAATCAGAGTAGGGTAATGAGAAATAAACCCCATCTTAAAAACACCTTTCCCTCACCCCTCCCTTCTTCCTCGGCTCAACTTCACTCCCAAATTCATCTTCTCCTCCCAACTGGCACAGGGGATGGGGAACGGGGGTTATGGTCAGTTCATCACAGGTTTCTGTCTCTCCTTCCTCTTCACTCTCTTCACCTACTCTGGCATGGGGTCCCTCTCAAGTCCTCCAAGAACTTCTCAAATGTGGGTCCTTCCCTTGGGCTGCAGTTCTTCATGAACTGTTCCAGTGTGTGTCCTTTCCATGTGCCCTTTCCATGGGGTGCAGTCCTTCAGGCACCCACCCAGCGTGGGTCTCCTGCAGGGTCACAAGTCCTGCCAGCAAACCTGCTGCTCTAGCACAGGCTCCTCTCTCCACAGATCCACAGGTCCTGCCAGGAGCCTGCTCCAGCGTGGGCTTTCCATGGGGTCACAGCCTCCTTTGGGCACCCACCTGCTCCAGCATGGGTCCTCCCCAGGCTGCAGGTGGAGATCTGCTCCACCGTGGACCTCCCTGGGCTGCAGGGGGACAGCCTGCCTCACCATGGTCTTCCCCACGGGCTGCAGGGAAATCTCTGCTCTGGCACCTGGAGTACCTCCTCCCCTCCTTCTTCACTGACCTTGGAGTTTGCAGGGCTGTTTCTCTTAACATGTTATCACTCCGCTCTTTCAGCTGCTGTTCTGCAGCACTTTTTTCCCTTTCTTAAATATGTTATCCCAGAGGTGCTACCACTGTCGCTGATGGTCTCAGCCTTGGCTGGTGGCAGGTCGGTCTTGGAGCTGGCTGGCCTTGGCTCTGTCAGACATGGGGGGAAGCCTCTGGCATCTGCTCACAGAAGCCACCCCTGTAACCCCCCCACTACCAAAACCTTGCCATGCAAACCTGATACAGGCTGGAAGACATTCTAGCAGAAATCAGTGGTATAGTTCCTGTTAGTGTCCAATTGCACATCATAGATGAACATCCAACATACTACTAGTGTCATTACTGAGACACAGAACTGGAACACAAAGAAGGGCATTCTGTAATCAGATAAATAGTCATATCGTAGTTTTCTGTCTATAAGTGTACATGAGATGAATGTGGTTTTCTCAGACTCCTTCAGTTAAATTTACTTAAATACCTCAGGTTTTCATCTTATCTAGTTTTACTCTGGTTCTTCATTAAATAGGCTTTCTATCATGGTTAATTTGCAATAGTTGCTGCAAGTCAAACTGAGGAATTGATTGTGTTCTATCAGAGGTTACTAGATGAAATTTTCAGCAGAGAAGTCAAAGCTAATTCATTCAGAAAGTTGAAATTAATATGGGGAACAATTTTTTTTTTATCGCTTCCTCACAGTCTCACTCCTTCTTTTAAGCCTTGCAGCAGAATTTAACTTTCATCACTTTTGTTAATTAATCCACTGGTGGCCACAGCAGAGTCCCATGAAACAGTCTGTATATCTCACATGTGTACAATGTTGTGCACCACTGGACTGGGAAGCTGTGGAGAAGCAGCATGTCCTTCAGCTGAAGAGACAATGATTGCTTCAGTCTACTACTCCTAATTTATCCACTGAATAATTATTTTGCTCTTATCAGTTCACAGATATCTGAAACAAATATGCTTCTCACTTATTTTACATGGTGTTGTATCAGTTATGGCACTGTTATTTCTACAGCTTTTGATAATCCTGAGATAAAAATATGAATATAGTATTAACCATTCTGAAATGCCAACATCGTTGTTTTTCTTCTATTTGAAAGGAAGGAGAATCACAGTCAAATGACATGCCAAACTTCGGTAAATACAGTATGATTTGTATCTGGTGGAAATTGTAATTATCGCTTTTGCTACTGTTACTATTTTATTATATCAAAAGGAAGAGAAAAACACATTAGCTGGGTGTTCTGACATAATTTCCAAGACAGGATGAATCTTTTTAAATAAAAGAGGAAGAGTAACTTCATTAAACACAGTATTGGAGATTGAGGCCCTTGTTTGAATAACTTTCAAGGATATGCTTGACTTAACATGCATAGTCACTGGACTTACTCAGATAAATGTTTGTGTGTTTGTATGCTTGTGAGATCTGGGCCTTACAAAGGCTTGAAACAGTATTGGTACTCGTGTATTAAAGTCAATGGAGAGAAGGGAGATAAACCTCTCGGACCTCAGTGCAGGCAAGGGATACATCTGGGTATGTATCCCTTGTATGTAAGGGTAACATCTGTCATCCATATTTTCATTTTTTTTGGACTATTGTTATCTATGATTCTAGCAAGAGAGGCAAAATACAATACGTTAAGATTGATTATTGGCAGCTGAATCAGAAACATGTATGAATAGCTACAAATCACAGAAATAACACCTGTTACATGTAAACTAAAATATTTTTGAGTATTAAAAAAATGAATTAAGATATGGAATAAGACATTAGCTTTTGAGTTCTGAAGGCACTTAAAAGCCCTAGGCAGTTTATGTTTAATTGGCTCTCCAAGGTAGAAAACAATTCTATTTAGACAGATCCCTTAACATATTATCCTTCATCCCTACCATGGACTTACCCATCTGAAGGAGAGCTAGAGGAGAAGTAAAAGTACAGTCTAGCCAGAGAAGTGGATAGGTCAGTTGCCCATCAAGCAAATAATTCCTTCCTGGGTGCCTTGAGAATTTGCTATAAAAATCAATAGTGTTTTCTTTGTTCTATATTACATCCCATTTGAAACAAATAATGCTAATTCAGTAATTGCTCTTGAGAAAAACAATTGCTGAGATTGTTGCAGAGTTGAATTGCTTCAAAGAAGTTCTGCCCTTCATAAAAAGCTTAATTTAACTTATAGTTGAGTATTATTCAGATTACAAACAGTTGCTTTCCTATAAAAAGTTTCTAGACTGTAAGCAATAAGGAGGCATGAACGGGAGCCTACAGATGTTCAGCTGCTTGAATGCAGTCTTCCAAGAATTATGTGTCTGTGATTATGCTTACAGAAGCTTTGGGCCATAAAACAAAATTCCATTTTTCTGCCTGTAATAACACAGTTCCAATATCTCTGCTCCTCAATGATTCCGTACATTCCATACATTCATACAGATATGAGCACTTTAGAGGAGTGACTATACCAATGTACAATTAGATTAATTATATACTGCCAAAAGAGAGGATTCCAAAGGGTAGCATAAGAATTGCTTATGAAGAGATATAGTCACGGTAAATGTAAAGGAGGTAATTTTTAGTACTACCTAAATAGTGCCATGCAAATACAAGCCCATAAACATGAGATGATGGAATACCACTAACAAAGAAAATCAGTATGAATAACTGTAAATTTTGGGACAGCATGAGATAGAGCCGATACCCAATACCAAGTTTTAGTTTAATTCCAGGCACAAGAATTGTGGCTGTCATTAAGCACTATGATACATGTAAACTCGGCTGAAAATGAGAATTTTGTTATTCCTGTATTCTCTTCCTTGTCACCCTATAAAAATGCAATACTTGTGGATTAGATAATTTTTAAGGTTGAAGAGGAAATTAAGATAAGTGAGAAGGAGGAAATCTTGACCCCACTGATTGTGGAGAAGAATCTTTTTGTTGACTTGAGTAGACACAGTCTTTCATCTTTTATTTAAAAAAAAAATTTAAAAATTCATCATTGAGGAAGCACTGCTATTCTGGCATAGTGAGTTAATTCATGTTCAGGTGATACAACAAAATTCTCCCCTGTTCAGTGGAGAAAATAAATATAATATTAAAAATAAATTGCCCTTTTTAGAGCAAAAGGGAGATCTATGCAGAAGTGAATTGACTATCATATTCAGGGCATCATGATAACAGTATATGTGCTTATTATGCTTATGCTTCTTATTCCAAAGATTAATTAGTTCTGACAGCCTCATTGATTGATTGGTCTATTCCTCCCATACATTTCACTCTTAGTGCTTATTTATTCTACAACAGTGCAATCTTGCCAACAAGATTCTTCTTAGGCTCTGTGTTGGTTCCACTACTCACTGTAAGTATTATTTTTTTTTACGTGCTTTATCTGCATTTTACAGTTTTCTTCAGGCTGTAAATCTTTCTCACAAAAAATGTTCCTGCTAAAGTGAATGGAACTACTCACTGAGTAAGTAGACTGAACTCAGCACTCAGAAAAGCCTACTGAGGCATATATTTAACTGTCCTGCATGTTAATGTTATGACTGCAATTATCTTGTGACTACAAAGTCACTGTTTATATACAGTTAGCAGACGAGAAGGGAACAACCTCTAATCTGATCTTTCTCTCTAGTTTTGTTATACATACTAGGAGTGAGGGTATAGAGGATGCTAAGTACTGTTTTATTCTTTCATGATCTGCTTAACTACATAATCTCTCTTTTCTTACTTCCATGAAGAAGTTTTCTCCAAAAAAGGACAATCTTACCCCACCAGCGATCTGTAGCAACTTGGTAAGTAAATTTTACTCCTTTATCCTATATTTCTGAAATAATATTCCGATAACTAATAAATATTTTTTACTGTATCTGAATTTTATGGTTTAGAATGGGAGACAGGGTGTCAGAAGAGCATCCTGGATTCTCTCCCTCTCTCCTGAAGTGAGTGAACACCCAAAAGGAGCAATTATCCAGCAGTCGCTTAGGAACAGACTGAATCCAGAGGAAAAGATCTGAGTAGGAGCATGCACACAGAAGCACATACCAACGTTGCTAACAAAATGTATTCTGTCCATGGGAAAATACCACTAACTGCAACTCCATTCACAGCTACAAATTCCCCTCAGACAAGTGGCCTAGACAACATTTTTTTATTTTTTAAGTGTTTTGGGATTTTTAAAACATTAATGTTTTCAAACAAACAATAATTTAGATTATTTATCAAGACATTAATGATGTCTCTCAGTTGTGTCCTTTGCTTTTGGATTGCTTTGGAAAATGCACACATTCAAATTGTGTTTCCTAAAAACAAAAGGGGCCAGTGATGCTGATAACACATATTAGGCTGTAGTTGCTGAAAAAGATCATTCTTGGTTTTGAAAAGGTGGGCTTCATCTGAGGAGGGTAGAACACTGATAATGTTGACTTAATAAACACATTGCTCATACCTCAGCAAAAAGCACACAGTCGATAGACACTGAATTAATTTGAAGATTTGCTTTTAAATGGATGTTCTTAAAAGAAATTATCAAACATTCATATTTATTTCTTGATATTTTGTGTGATAGGCTTTATGATAGCCCTAGTTCTATAGTTTGCATTTATCTCTTTCTGCTGCTGTGCCGCCTAACAGTGAAGTAAGCCTTTCATTTCAGCTCTCAGGGGAGGACCTTGTGATATCAAATCTCTGTTTGTAGCTTCTGATACTGGTGTTCTTTATCTCCTAAAAGGAAGTAACCCTGAATAAATAAAATATTCTGTTGTATTTTGAAATCTCAGTTTTTCTTGTGGGTGATTTACATTACAAATGATAAAGTTTTGTTTATTTGTCTGTTTTTAATGTTTTATTTTTATAATGACATGCTGGTTTGAAGGCAGAAGCTTGACCAGATCATTTTTTGATCTACCACTCTTCTTAGTCACTTCTCTGCTTCTGCAGCTCTTACCCTTAATACAACTTCATGCATCCAAAACCAGAGTGTTTGCCTCACAGTGTGAAGATCCAAATTTATTCTATTCTTTCCTTTTGAGAATAGGAGTGTCCTTAGTTGAAAGAAAAAGTCATTTCCAGAGCAGCACAGGGAAGCTTCTACAACAGCTGCCTGTGCTGTATTTGTACTGTGGGTAAGTAGGGGAGTTTGAATAAATATTGTAATTAGGAACATAATAGCACATTTTGATTGCTTTAATATATAACACCAACATGAATCTTTTCTTAGTGGTGACACTAATGATCATTAATGGCCAAGCCTGTTATCTTTATAGTATGAATTCTTAGCTGAAAAGCCTAAGTCTTGAATACAAGACATGCTATTACTGAAACAGAAAATAAATGCAAAACTTTGACATTAATCTTATTGGTTTATGATAATCCTTGAAAGTACAAAACAGAAGTAACAGAAAAAACTCCAACTCTTTTATTCCCTTTGGTTGTCATGCAAAAATAATAGGAAGCCACACGGACACAGCTGGATTCCATATAACCGTATTTCCTCATTATATGCAGCCTAGCTACCTTTGCGCTCCAGCTCTCTCAGGTTTCTAAATGACACACAGCAAGTACCAGAAGAGGATTTACACTTTCCAAAAAGTATGTTATTCAGTGCTGATACTACAGGCTTGAGGTAGTGCAAATAAAAGAGACAGCTTTGCAGGCCACTTGTACTAAATGCTGCCTTTACTTACCTCAGTCATATACAGAAGCATTTGTTCCTTGGGGCTGGGCATTTAAAGCTGTAATGATACTAGACTTTTTTTTTTCCCTATTGTGTGCTACCGATTAAAGCACTTGCAGGCCTCAACAATCCTTCTGGCAGAACAATGTCTATTTTAGTGAGGTTTCCTTTGGAAATGGTTACTTGCATGTCTGTTACTCTTTTCCAGCAATAACTTTTAAAGCATCAATCAGTTTCAACCACACCTGAATCTTCCACATATTGAACTTGGGGAGAAGAATTAAAGGCTGAAGATTAATTTCTCTTTATTAAATGCCAGATTATCCATTGAGAGGGTCATACAAAGATTATGTCAAGCATCAAAAGTCTCCAGACTTCCAATTTAGCCACCAGAATGTCCTCCAAAGGAAATACACCTGTTCTTAGAAGACACTTTGTTGATCTGCTCCTCTGTGCTGCTCATGGATCTATTTGCTTTTTGCCATATTCCTCTCCTTGAATATAAAAAGCCATTTTGATCATTAAAATGCATTAATGCCATTAAATATACAGTATTCTACAAATGAAGTCTTATTACAAAGATTCTCTTCAGATAATGTTATACAGACGCTTTATGAAAACATGTGGAACAATGTGGTTTCTGGCCTTTCTTCAACAACAAAATCATTCAGCTGTGGAGTACTGGAATCACACCTGAAGTGTCTTGTAGGAACAGGGATGTACAGCACACTGATGGTGTTATGTGACATTGGTTGTGCTTTGTTTCACAACAGGTATCCATAACACATAATGTTCTGTAGAACTTGTGGAAGCTTTCTTGCATCTTTGTCAGAACACATTGCTATCTCTCATGTCTCTTTATATAGGGAGAATCACAGACTCTCATAAAGAAACATCACCAGCTCTGGGTTTGTTATCTTTTGTCAGCTTATCAGTCCATGAGTGACCGTGCTATAATAAATCTGCATGGAGACCTCCAGCTCCATCATACAAAACACCTTCTGTCAGCTTAAAGGAAGGCAGTATGTTTGCAATTGTGTTGTAGGACTTGGTCACAATTTGAAATACTTGCTGGAACACATGAATAAATCTTTCCACAGGAAAGGATAAAAAGGTGATGGGACATATTTGAGACCATTTCTCTTTGTAAACATTTGAAACTCTTTAGAAGTTAACTGAATTCCATGGTGACTTGAAATCTGTTCAGGAACTCTTTTCTTCAATAATTATAGCGATCACTTTCAACAGCTGCATTGAGTTAAAGTAATACAGAACACAACCCATTTAAAATGGGAATCTGTGGATTCAAAAGACTTCTTTAGTATTATCTTCAGAAGATGATGACGATGCTTTTTGAATGATCTCCATATATTCTGTACGTGCTTCAATTTGTTGCTTTTTTTTTTCAACTAAAACCCATATGTATTGTGAGTAAAACTCATTGCAGTTAAATGTTGCCAATGTCTTCTCTTTACCCCCAGCTGTCTGATGATATTGAAGCTCTCTGGGATTTTTTAGCAAAATTTGCCATTGATGTGATGAAGTTTAGTACCAATTTTAAGGCTAAATTAAACTTAATATGCATATCTTACTTTGGCACACAGTAGTTATTCCCTTAAACTCTTCTGAACTGATGACATTTTAATTTTACCTATTTTATTCACATAGAAAGAGCTGAGTTACTATTTCATTCTGTACATAAAAGTAGAAATGTGCTGCAGTGGTTTAGGAAGGAGTTAATAGAAGAGTTAATAGCCACAGTCTTAGGAAAACAGATTTCTGCTGTATTAGTAGGCTCTGCAGAGAGGAGCAAATTATAAATTTTACCTCCTGCTATGATTAATGAAATTTCCACCTGTAAATGAGCTATCTTAATACCACAGCATACTGTTATAGCCCATTGATGTAAACAGGCCAGTCCTCAGCTAATCTGTCAAGATCATTTGTTTTCCCAACAGGGAAGATTTTAGTTACTTTTGGAAACATCAGACTGAATATTTCAAAATTGTACTCAGTTTCACTTTCCTAGCTTTGTTTGGGTTATGCTTTGTCATTGTGCACCTAGAGTAAAAAGTTGTCTAAATACTAATGGTTGCTTGTTTTGGTGTTTATTCTGAAGCTATACATACAGAAACCATCACACAGCAAAGCTGGGGGTAAGTGTTCCATAATACTTGGCTGTAAAATATGGTGCACTTACATCAGACAATTTTTGAGGTATACAGAGTCAGCAAGCTTCATTCAGACTTAAAGGAAGGACTGTGTGTGTTGCAAGTTCTGCACTCTTTTCTAGCATAATCTTTTTTTTGTCCAAAACAATATTACTTATGCATGAATTCCCCTCACTTGCATCTTCAGATCACTATGGCTTTTGTAATTCTACTGTTCTATTTACATGCTTCATTGAAAGAACCAGATTTCCATTTTTTTTTAAAAAAAAAAGAAGTCAGAGGTAAATCCCCCCCCAGATATCCTTCTCCTTTTAAAACACGAGAATTTCAGCTATGGAATGCTCTTTATTGCACTTTATTAATCATATAGACTATTTTTACTGGTATTTGGGACCTTCACAGTAAATGCTTCTCTACTTGCAGATAAAGAAACTCTTAAATCTTCCTCACATGATTGCACAAGCCTTAATTTTAGCCTCAGCATATTTACTAAACATTCAGTATTGTCCTCAAGGCAGAGGTCCGATGAATTTGCTGAGTATGTATGAACTTCAGTGTTCAATGTAAGAACTGACCTCGATTTGTAGCATTAGTTTTAGGAAAGTAATTGTAGTTAGCTATGATACTTGTCTGTGAAATGAGAAGGCTTGGCGAAAAATTATAATATGATATTCTATTACTTACGTAGTTTCTAACTGAAAATTTATTTTTAGCTGATCTATGATGAACAGTTGCATACTTTGGTCAGCTTGCAAAATGAGAAGTACTTCTATTACTCTTTGGATTTCAAATAGTAACTAATATAATACTCAGTGTAATATGTTTCAGAACTAGGTTTATTGTCAGAGCCAATATTCTGTTTACATTATATTCTCTAATCTTGAAATTGGGGAACATTTTAATTTCCTTTTTATCTGTATTCAAACTAACATTTGTAAGAATGTTCCTTTATGTACTTTTGTTAAACAACTCAAAAGTCAATAATAATGAACTTACTATATGCGATTGATTAATGGTAATCTACAAAGCAGCAGAAGTTTTATGTACTGTTTACTCCAGTTTTCTTATAGTGTGGTGGGTTGACCATGGCTGAATGCCAGGTGCCCACCAAAGCCGTTCTATCACTCCCCCATCCTTCGCTGGACAGGGGAGAGAAAAAATATAACAAAGGGCTTGTGGGTCAAGATAAGGACAGGAGAGATCATTCACCAATCACCATCACGGGCAAAACAGACTCAGCTTGGGGAAATTTAACTCAATTTATTACAAATCAAAACGGAGTAGGGTAATGAGAAATAAAACCAGATCTCACAACACCTTCCTCCCTTCTTCCTGGGCACAACTTCACTCCCGGCTTCTCTACCTAACCCCCCAGCGGCACAGGGGGACAGGGAATGGAGGTTGAGGTCAGCTCATCACAGGTTATCTCTGCCGCTTCATCCTCCTCAGGGGCAGGACTCATCACACTCTTCCCCTGCTCCAGCGTGGGGTCCCTCCCACGGGAGACAGTCCTCCAAGAACTTCTCCAGCGTGGGTCCTTCCTACGGGTTACAGTTCTTCATGAACTGCTCCAGCATGGGTCCCTTCCATGGTGTGCAGTTCTTCAGGAGCACACTGCTCCATCATGGGTCCCCCACGGGGTCACAAGTCCTGAGAGAAAACCTGCTCTGTGGGCGGGCTTCTCTCTCCACAGATCTGCAGGTTCTGGCAGGAACCTGCTCTGGCACGGGCTTCCCACAGCGTCACAGCCTCCTTCAGGGACCCACCTGCTCCGGCGTGGGGTCCTCCACAGGCTGCAGGTGGAGATCTGCTCCACTGTGGACCATCATGGACTGCAGGGGGACAAACTGCCTCACCATGGTCTAACCCAAGGGCTGCAGGGGAATCTCTGCTCCGGTGCCTGGAGCATCTCCTCCCCTTCTTCTTCACTGACCTTGGCGTCTGCAGAGTTGTTTGTCTTATACGTTCTTTCTCTCCGCCTGCCATTTCTCTCTGGCTCCTAACTTTTTTCCTTCTTAAAAATGTTATCACAGAGGCGTTACCACTATCGCTGATTGGCTCAGCCTTGGCTGGCGGCGGGTCCATCTTAGAGCCGGCTGGTATTGGCTCTGTCGGACAAAGGGGAAGCTTCCAGCAGCTTCTCACAGAAGCCGCCCCTGTAACCGCCCCCACTACCAAAACCTTGCCACAGAAACCCAATACATATAGTTAACTTGGAAATACCTTGTGCTCACTGCAGCATAAAACCTTGTCAAAGGCATGAGACTAAATGTTGCCGAGAAAGGAGATCTGTCTTCAAGGACTTTGACCCATGTGCATGGGAAGCAAACAGTGTTAATGCTTTAAGTCAAATGGCTTAAGCCTTTTCCCCCTATTTTGACGGGGACTACTGTCCCTTGGAAACACACTTTCTGCCTTGTTTAAATGGTACTAGTGAAGAGTAGTGTAACGGGAATAAATTTCCTTCACTTAACTTCCAAGTGAAGGGTAGGTGGACAGGAGATTTGGTAACAGCTGTAACCTGCAAAGCTGAGCACATCTGTCAGAATTACTTCTTTGACCTGGGACTAGTTTAATATAAGTATACTGTATTCAGGCTGTGCAAATGAAGTAAAATAGTCCGTCTCTTAGTAGACTGATCATGTGAACAGTTTGGGATGTATTCACACAGACATGTAATTTGCACAAGTTTTCAGTATAAGTGGCACAAGAAAGAGGCAGCAGCACAGCAGGTTGACTTCTGTAATAACCTGTCTTTGTACCCAGTTGTATTAAGATTTAATGAACAGCCTTGGAACTCGGTTTCCATGGACTTAGTGCTAATGGGAGATGAATCTGGATTCTGGCTTCTCACACTGTTTATTTCATGGGTTTTTTTGGTACAAGCTGGAGTTTGGGCAGGGACTAAACCTGCAGTTCTATTGTCTGTGCTTGTTGGCCTGTACTTCCCCACAAAGCAAGTCATTCAATCAGCCATTTTTTGGGATACCTCCAAGTACTTTTGGTATTGATTCAGTGGTGCTTTTTGGCTTTGAATTAGTAGCCAGCCTTGGCTCAGGAACATGCACTCTGGTATCTTACTGAGTTTCACATGGAGGAAGAGAACAGACAATTACTGTAACACAAGAATTATGTCCTATTCACAGTAAAAATGAGATTAATGCATTCAGTCTTTGAAAACCTCAACAGATATTTGTATCAGACCTTTAGAAGTCATCTCCTAGCCGGGCACAGCTTCTCCTTTCTCCTTCTCTATGCCTCAGGAAAAGCAACAGCAATTTAATTTTTACCATACCTAAGATTTCATAAGAGCAATAGGGACTGTTATAAAGCTTTCACCTGGAAATTTATTGTTGGGAATGAAATAATCAAATAAACCACTGTGATCCCTTGGAGAACAGAATTTATTGTTAGTACTTGGTTTAAATTGGGCAAACCAGCAGTCTTGATGGGGACACTGAGTTGACTGACTCCATTTTCAGGCCCACCTTCTCTGAAGAAATACAAGAGGCATTCACAGTGTAGAGGTTTTATGCATTGTTGATGGACAGTCTTCACGGTTGGAGGAGAAGAGTCTTCTGACATTTGAAATGGTTTCTTTCTGTCCGTCTTTACAGGTTGACCAATGTAGTTGAAACACTTAAAACTATCAAGTGTTTGTCCAGAGAATTATTCCTTCAGCAATTTGTGAATTCACATTTTCCCTTTCAAATTCTTTAATAATATCCTCTTACAATAGCTAACAGCTGTGTACCTTTGGATTTTTTTGTTTGTTGGCGGGTTTTTTTTTTTAATTCTTTTATTGAAATGATTATGTAACATTTTAATTCCATGGGGCAGAAACTATTCCTATTGTGGTAGTATAGCAACTCTTGCAATGGGAATCTCAGCCTTATGTATCATGAAAATGACTGAAGTGTTCATCATAAACACTACTTACAATAGAAACACTAAAACACTGGACAGCTGTATCATGACAGCTCTTCAAATTCCTTGCTACATTGTAAAGATGAGCTACAGGGCTCAGGTGTGAGTTTTTTTCTGGGACATGGGTAATCCATTCATCATATGGAAGCAAACCAATCTCAACTGTATGCCTAGAGAATAAAGAATATAGATATGAACCATGGGAACTATGGGAGATCATAAAAGCCTGCATTGTTTGGCATTGCACAGTATGTATGAGGATATAAGTTTTTACTAGGATACTTTGCATATGATGCAAATTAATTTTCCCTGGATGCTCATGGTGAAGATGAGAGTTTTAGAAGATCCTGTAGTTTAAGGCATTGTCTTTCATCATAATCACTATAGTTTTTTTAGGATGCAGAAAAATGATACAGAAAAGACATTATATATGCCTGCATGCTTTAATAATGGCTGCAATTAAAAAATGAACTTTTCCTTTGCCACATGAATAGAGAAACATGCACTTCAAACTATGCTCGCTCTCAGAAGCATGACATTAATTGTATTTACATTTTCAAAACCACAAAAATGTACAAAGCAGAACTCACAGTTCACAGGCTAAATCTCTTCAACGTGACAAGAGGTATTGCAAATGTGCTTATGAACAAGCAAAAATTCAGCATTGCTCAACAAGTCTATTTTTTAATAATTCAATTCTATGAATGAGATACTGAGTAAATTCTCACTTTGGGACACACACATGATTCCCACTTATTTAATAAAGAATTATGTTACACACATCAAGGGAAGAGCTTCTGGGTGGCTGTGAATTGGTTTTGTTTAGCTACTTGGGAAAGATGAATAAAAAAAAAATCTGTGTCCCAACTGATCTCTATTTTAAGCTTCAGTAAAGTGGAAGTAATTTAGAGGCTGCAAGTGGGGTAGAAAAGAGGAGCATCAGGCTAAGGAATTTCTATGAAATATTAAGCAGATGGAAAGACTAGTTCTCTGTTTGTGGTTTTGCACAATAGGATGTGAATAATTAATTATGCAATATCTAACTCGTACAATAATTATGGAGGCTAACAAGTGGTTTAAAGAACAGTTTCAAAAGATACCTTTTCCAAATATTTTGAGGGAGCTCTGGCACATTCTGTTTTGTTTTCAACATAGCTGTACTGGGGCCGTCCCTGGACTGCCAGCACGTGGATCACAAAGAATCCACAGGGTTCTTCTAAGCTCAGTGGAAGACCACTCAGACATTACGGTGTAAGAGTATATTTACTGACTCTGCCCATAACCATGTACAGAGACCTATTCATTGGATGTACAAAGAAGTAATTAGTCAAAACGCTTTATTTACAGTATATGGGAGTAAGTGTGCTTATTGGTATGAGGCGTAAGTACACAACTTTGCTGCCTGTTTAGCAAATTCAGCTTTTTAACCTCCAACTATTTGCTGTCCAGATCCAGAGTCTGCCTTCTGATGTAATTTTTAATGTGTATGCACCAAACCCAACCCCTTTAAGCATCAGTTTTCTGAATTTCAGTTTAGCTGCTGTAGCAACAATTTTATTATTTTTTTTAACCTTGTTTTGCAGACTTTGCTGAAGGGAAATATATACTTTACTCCATTTTATGCAAGATCATATTGATTTCTTACTTGGCAAAACATTCTTAGACGACCTCAGCTCTGCACGTCAAACTACACAGCAATTCCTGTATTGCAATGCTTCTGTTTCAACTTCAAGTTACAAGTATGAGAATATGTCATGCAAAACTTGCAGTCTTTTGAGAGACCTACTTTTCTATAGCATAATGGGAAATCCCAAATTCAGAGAGAGTTCTGAAACACACCAATGTGTTTCAGGAGAAGGAATGTTCCAGTAAACGTAGCACAATTCAATTTCTCCTGCAGAACACTGTCACAACACTTTGCTTCACATCATTTGCATGGCGCATCAGTCCACTCAAGTATTTTAATGAAGATTACCTTTCCATTTTAAACAGTTACGATACAGATTAGGTTTTTTTTCCTGTTCCCCAGCACACTCTGGAACAGGAACATATGATTAGGCAGAGCAGACTGATCATGACAGGCCACTCAGTAATAGGATCTGCAAGGTATCAGGAAAGAATTAACAAATCAAATGAGAGTGAATTACACCTGTAAGAAAAAAGTTTGTTAATAAGGAAGCAAGAGCTTTTAGCTTTTGCAGTAATACCTTCAACGAGCTGCAAAATAACACACAACAGAGAAAAAATCCCAGGTCTCATAGCACTTAATTTATTAATAAATTAGCCATCGCTAACTCCTCAGTGAGGCACAACTCAGCTGGAGTAACAAGCCCGTGCCGCCCAGGTTCGTTATTCACAGCGGGCAAAGGAAACGCAGCAGTGAGCACCACCGGTGTGGGAAAGCTGGAGAAGCTACGAATCCTTCAGGTTACTTCCCAGTCTGCTCCACGCTCACCGCGCGGCCTACCAGTGACTCCCACGGCCCCGGGCTGGGACTCCGGCTCTTCCACGTGCCCCTTCGCTCCTTGGTGAAGCGCGTGCCGGCCGGGGCGGCTCCACCGGCTCAGCTCGACGCACACGCTCGACATGGGACTGCGGGCACTGCGCTGGGACCGGGGCGGGGGGAGGGACCCGAGGCCTGAAGCAGCGGGCTGGGTTTCTGGAGCCTAGGCTGCCCCTGCCAGGTCCCCTCCGGACCCTCTGCCGCCCCAGCAAGGGGGACCCGCTGCCCTCGAGCTGAGCCCTCCCACCCGTGCGGCGGGAAACCCGAGACACACCTGACCAGGGGCCCGCAGCGCCCACCGGTTCGTGCCTGCTGCTCTCAGACCCCGAGCCGGGGACTCGCGGCCACCTTTGACTCGGTCACACCTCGCCGAAACAGCACGCACCCAGCTGCTACGTACGGGTCTGGCGGGCACGGCGGGAAGCGTCACCCCGCTGTACGGCTACGGCGGGGGGTGATGGTGGTAGCGGGGCGCGGGCAGCTGCCTGCCCCCCTGCCCCTGCCACCGGGCTCCACGCCGGCCCTTGCGGCACGCCCTGACGTCACCGCCCGCGGCGGGCGGGGCAGAGGGCGGGGCCGCGCTCCGCAGCGGGCAGCGCGGGGACAGCGCGGGAGCG
>JANZLQ010000079.1:42630616-42643086 GCA_026212715.1 Elanus axillaris
AGGGAGACGGGCTGTGAGGGAGACGGGCTGTGAGGGAGACGGGCTGTGAGGGAGACGGGCTGTGAGGGAGACGGGCTCCACCTCAACCCGGCACCTTCTCCCCCGCCTCACTCCCCTCAGGAACCAGCACATCCCGCGGCAAGACCCCACCGGTGACTAAGCACGCCCGCCGCCTCCCCGTGACCGCCCTTTTACCTCCCCCTCTTGCTCCTCCCGCTCCCCGGTCCTGCCCCTCATCCTCTCCCCACCCGACGCGCCTGCGCGGTGCGGCGCGGCGCGCGCGCGGGCGCAGGAATGTGCGTTCCAGTTAAATAGTGGGCGCAGGGGCGGCCGCCGCGGCGCTCGGGGCCGGCGGCTGAGGGACGAGCCGAGCCGGAGCCGAGCGGGGCGGCGGAGGAGAGCCTCCATGGCGCGGCGCGGCTGCTGGGGCGGCGGCAGCGGCGCGGCGCTGCTGTGACAGGAGCTCGGCAGCTGGCACCGGCCTTCCTTCCCGCTCCCCCGTGGGGGGGAACGGGGACGGGACGCGGCGGCGCTCGGTAGAGCGGAGCCGTGGCGGCCGGGGGCAGCCGGCGTGTCACCGCCTCTATGATGAAATTTAAGCCGAATCAGACGCGGACGTACGACCGGGAGGGCTACAAGAAGCGGGCGGCGTGTCTCTGCTTCCGCAGCGAGCGGGAGGACGAGGTGAGCCCGCCGAGCCGCCGCGCACGTGGGGCGGGGGGGGGCAGCGTGCCCCTTCGGGACGAGCTGCCCCTCTGTGGAGACTTGCAGGTGCGTCAAGTGGCATAGTTGAACGGGGAAGAAATTGTGTCAGAAGTCACTGAAAACTCATCATTTCTGTCGTCTAAATGTCACTAGGAGTAGGGGATGAGTCCGGATAAGCAAGACTTGAAATAGCTGAGGAGTATGGAAAGGTGATCGAGGACCAGCCCCGTGATTGTGTCTCATCAGCCATAGGCAGCTAATACTGTGTTAGGAACCACAGAGATACATAGGTACTCTTCTCAAATGTCCCTCTTGGTAGGGCTGTGCTGAAACTGCAGTGCATTTATTTTGTTCACAGTGACTGATAATCTGGCACCAAATACTTTGTGCTTTTTTCCTCCCTTATGTGCAGTGCAAAAGTAGGGTGTTTTTAAGGCTGGGGTGGTCTCAAGGCCTACTTGTTTCCAGTCATGAGGTTTGTTTTTCTGTGCAGAACTCAGCTTTACAGTTGTTACCTTTCATGGGCAGCCTGCACGCCTGCTAGTTATCCCGGCTCTAAAAAGTATGGTCAATTATAGGGCTAATAATGGGTTAGTAAAAAAAATAATAATCCCATGGCTGCTAGTTTTGCCCTGTATTTTTGGGCGCTTGGGACCTATGTGCTTGCAGGGCCCCCTCCCCACCTTTTGGAGAGCTGCTGTAGTTAACTAAGTATAAACTTCGCTGTTGATAATTAGAAGTGGAGGATCTTGCCAGCTTCATAGACGTGTTACGAATCTCTGGAGAGTGAGCAGTCATAAAACCAAGATCTTCTTTCTCTGATGGCCACTTGTTCCTTATATGTCATGATTTTTAAAGGATGGCTTGGTATACCATCTTTTGTTGTCATGCATATGCTGGAAATCAGAGAATTAAGGCATTTTTTAGAGGACTGGCAAAGCAGGAGAGAAAATGAATCCCTTGGTGGCTCCCTTAATATTTAACTGCGTTGGCAAATGTTAAGGGTAAATACAAGGTGTGTCATCTTGGTCACATGCCAGCTAAGTTGTTTTACTGTGTATTTTTAGGAGTTTGTAAAGTGTTTCCCTTTTGTTTTCATGTTAAACAGTCTAAACTTTGGTAGTCCTGTTAAAAGATACTGCGTAGCACAGTTAAAAGTACGTAATACATTTTCACAGCAGCATTTCATGTATTGCAACATTTGAACTGGAGATTTGGTTTTGGCAGTTTTCCTTCTTGAGTGCATCAAAGGTGGTCTTACTTAATAGATATTTTTTAGGATAGCAGTCCCCTCTGCATCATTAGTAAATGGCAAGCAGTAAGAACAACTTGATTTTACTACTAAAAGCAAATACTGCATTAATCTTTCTGAAGAGCTGTTGAAAATCAGAAAGGAGTTGTCTGGAAAACTATAATCTCAAGAGGCCCATGGATAATAGATAATACTATTTCTTTAATTTAGATGAAACAGGGAGCGCAGCAACTGAAGAGTAGTCCTTTTTATTCCTGCAGTGTGGGTTCTTGAAAGAAATGCAGACTTCTCTTTGTACATTCTGAACTGTGGGAGAAAAACATAAGTTTTGGAGCAGTTCTCCTCTACAGGAGGAGTACTGCAGGGGGAAGTGTCTTTCTGACTGTGGTAGTTCCAGTATGTGGTCACATCAGCTGAGTGTGTCTGGAGAAGAAGCATCTGAGCAGTAAGTAGCATGTTCAGTTCAGAACAGGTTTATAGATCTTAGGGGTTGACTTCCATTTGCCAATTTACTTTGTACCACAGTAGCCTGGAAAAGGTAATCCAGCGTAATGGACAATTTGCTGAGTTGAGGGCAGACAAGGGGCTGTGGTTTGGCACTAGTGCAAATCTGAGGTAAAGCTGTCCAGGTAAATGGGTGGGTGGCTCAGAACTAACAAGCTTTTGTGTGTTGCTGTGCTACTGCAGCCATATCAGTGGAAGATCCTAAAGCCCTACAGTTGTCTCTTGGAGGCCTGACGATGCCAGTCTTACGGTGCTAGTGTTTCACACCATAGGTAATCTTGTTACGTTAACCTGGTTACAGTGCACTGACTACATGAGTACTAACTCAGCATGAGTAAAGGAAAATTTTCTTCACTTATGAACAATAGCTCCAGAGGATCAATTGCCCCAGACTGTGGAGGAGAACCTATTACTGCAAGTGCTTCATCATTCATTTGGGTCTGGCACTAGCCACGACATTAATCAAGGCTGTTTTTCCACACGGAGCAAATTCTAGCCTCAGAATATACCACAGAAAGGACTTGCATGTTCTTTGTTTGCTAAGACTCTTGTACTGTGTACCTTCATTGATTGCTAGAGAGGAAAATTCTCTGCATATTGTGTATTAATCATAAAGTCTCCATTAAGCTATTCTTTCTTTTAAGAACAATGAATTTTGCTTTTATGACTTGTCACATAGTCATTCAACATTCTTAGTACCAATTTTTATGTGTAATATATATAATGTATAATCTATGTAAAACCATGGCGGGGAAAGTGTTGCAAGGCAAAACATGCGAGAATGAGAGATGCTGTACTGACATTTTTTGGGCATTTACGGTTCAATCCTGCAGGTTTTTCTCCAGTTTTCCTTAAATCTAGTAATAAGGTGAGAATAGGTGAGACTAGGTGAGACCAAAGGTCTTTCTAAAGCAGCATTCTGTCTTGGCTGAGGGAGGTTTATAACCAGTAGAATATACAGGTCTGATGATCAGGTGTTGAAAGCTTAGATCAAAATGTATGCCTGAACTACTACTATGTTAGCCACAGCTAGAGCCATCTTCCATACATTTGGCTATGTTTTGAGGTTGGGGGGGGTGGGTGTTTTTTTGTTGTTTTTTTTTTAATCAGTTTATGCTTTGGCTTCCACAAGATCCCTGAGCCAGTCAGTTTTACAATTTTATCATGTGCTCTGTGTGAGTGGCGAAATATCCCTGTTTGTTTGCTTTAAACCATCTGCCTGACAATTTTAATGGATGTTCGATGGTTCTTTTATGCCTTGAATGAGTATTTTTTTTATTCACTTTCTCTGTGGTGTTCTGTTAAGTATTACCGTATCCCCTTTCTCTTCTCCCAGACGTTTCCAAACTAAGATTTTTCTATTGCCTCTTCTTACCCGAGCACTGGTCTATCATGCTGTTCCTTGTGGCCTGTCTCTGAAGATTTTATACTTTTACTAAGCCTTTGAAAGTTGTGGAGTCCAGAACTGCTTGCTGTATTTAAGGCATGAGTGCATTAAAACACTTTGACAGTAGTATAACAATATTTCAGCTTTTTTGTATTTTCTTAGGAGTTCTTGGTATTCTATTTACTTATGCTATTCTTACTTGCTCTGTTTTACTGTCAGAAAGCATTTTTCCGATGCTTTCAGAGTATCATTTAAAATGAATGTGTGATTTTCTGCTTAGTAACACCCATTTTAAAGCCCATCTAACTGTGTATGGTACCTAAATATAGTTAAAAAATGGAGGTGGGGTTGTTTCCTCACATTTTTGCTAGTCTGCACTTCTCGGCCCTCATTTCCATTTTCTATTTTATTACCTAGTCCTTCAGTGTCATGAATCCTTTCTGCAGCTCTTGTAGCCAGTTTTAGATTTTACTCTCCTGAATAATCTGGTATTGTCTGCAGCTTTTGTTACCTCATTGTTTGCCTGCCTGTCCTACTGGAAGTAATATAATTTATTATTTATGAATATGAAGAACAGCACATATCCTAGTGGAGAATCCTTCACAGATCTTTTTCCTTCATTGTGAAAACTGATCTTTTGTTCCTGTCCTTTGTTTCCTAACTTTTAGTTCTTTATTGTGCCATGAGAGGATAAAACCCCCTTTTTCTTTGGTGATTGAGTTTCTTTACTAGCCTCTAGGAAACTTTTCAATAATAATTTTGGAAACCCAAGTACAATGCATTGACTTGCTTGTCCTCCTCTGCATGCTTGTTGAATTATTCAAAGAACTTTAAAAGAATTTGTACAAAAATGTCATACTTCACAAAACCTTGCTGCCTCTTCCCCACTATATTAGGTTATTGTTATGTTATGTTTTGGTCGCAATTAAATCTGTCTCTCTCTGGGTTAGACTCTTTCAGACACAGCTAAGCTCTCAAGCGGGAGAAGAGTGACTGATTAGTCAATACACAATTTTGGGTAATTTAATTAGAAAAATAAATCAAAAGTTTAAGACTTCAGTGATGTAACTTCAGAATGATTATCAAAATGTTATAGGCAATTAAATAGGGAAGTAAAAATTCAGAAGTTACTTCTGTAATTCTCTAATGTTAAATACTGTGTGCTGTAGGTAGTTAATTTTGGTGTTTTTCAAGTAATCTTATGTGCTTCAGACTGTTTGCAGTGAAGCTGAATGACTGTAAGAAATTAAATCATGGGACTCTGTCAAGAAAGAAGCTGTAAGAATAAAAAAAAAAAAAAGAATTAAAAAAATTGACAGAGCTCCCCCTGAGAGCTGCAGAGACAATGGCTGCCAGCCAGTACTTTTTCCCTGGCCTTAGGTCTGTGCTTAATGGAGAGCCTAATGCTTCATAAGCTGGCTTCAGGGAAGTCAGAGGACAGAATGAGCCCCGGAAAGGGCTTAATGCACAGATGATACTGAGATATCCACATACTGCAGTTAACTGCTTCAAACTAGCAATTGAAGGATTGTCCTCCCTCTGCAGAGAAGAGCAGATTAGCTGGCGAAATAATCTTTCTAAATGCTGTGTCATCTTCAGCAGTTAACAGCATTTGGAAAAAAAGCCCGAGCCCCCTAAAACTTCTTTTAATCCCTTGCTGCCATTAGAAAAGAGACTATAATGCTACACCAGTGTTAGAGCTGGCAGAGTAATACACTGGGCAAATGGGGAATTATGCCCCCAGACAGATGTGCCCAGAGAAAAATCGGACTGTGTGACTGGACATTTTCTGAAGTGAGGGCCAGGCCCATGACCAGGGAGATGCCCTTGAGACTAGTGAAAAAGGTTTCCAAGGCATTGCTTTGATAGATATGATGAAAAACGAGTGTTGTACTTGTTTCTGAGGCAAAGAAGTTCAAAGAACAGTTAGTGATGATGGCATGGCTTGAGCAGATTTATGTGACCACAGTTTAAAAACAAGCTGAGTCACTTACATTTTTATTCATATTGCCTTTTATTTCCCTGTCTGGAGTTTTGTTATCAATGATAGGCAGTGGTTACTTTGAAAATAATATTTGATTTAGCTGGAATAAAGTGTGGCTTTATGGGAAGTGAAAGACATTACAGAAGTGAAGCAGAAGTTATTTTCCCAGAAATTGCTGAACTTGTCCAAGCAGAGGGGTAAAAAAGCCTTCTGGCATTCAGACAAGGAATCAAGTCTTAACCTCTAATATATCTTCTTTGCATTAATCCAGCAGTACACAGGGGACTAGACTCCATTTAGCAGGGCACCAACCGTATGCACAGAATTAAGAGTATGAGTAATGATTTTGACTTCAGTCAAAAAACTCATGTGTATAAGTTGTATGTACACCTAAAAATGTTGCAGAATCAGAGTCTTACAGCTGATTAACCTTTTGTTCCTTAAATCAGTCAGAAGAAACTGTGTACTCTGCAGCAGGAACTTCAGAGTCAGGGTTCATTAGTAATGTGGAAGAAAGAGTAAACATTGTGCTAGCATAATCCTGAGATAAATATTTAAACAAAGAATAGTTGTGAGCCATGCTGAGCAGATACAGTAATATTAAAGGGCTTACAGAGATGAGTGAAATGATTAGAAATATATTCTGGGAAATTCTGTTGAAGAGTAATTCCAAATATACATTCAATATGAGGAGAAATATCTAAGAGCACGAAAATAGGTAGATGGAGATGGGAGTGTCACTGATGTAAATAAGATGTGCTTGTAGGGTGATGCAAGTGTTAAAAAATGCAATTTTGGGATACAGTCTTTGTATTCCATAGTAAGGCAGTAATAGACCTTTGTATATTTATAGACATACACATATCTATTATAGAGAGGGTTATGTCCTGTAGACTTACTCTGTCTCTTTTTCATCATCATTATGCAATTTCAAGTGGAATGCTTCCTTCTCTTTTGGGTACCATATAACTGAAAATATTTCTTAACTGGAGGAAGGATTCAGAGATTCATAACAAAATGATTTAAAGAACTGACTTCCAAGGAAATAAAAATGAACTAACCCAAAACTTGATTAAGTTACTGCTAAGCTGAGACATGAGTGCAGTGTGGATCTATGGGGTACTAAAAGCAATGCAAAGAAGGAATCGTTCATCCATATACATAGGTATAAATAAGAAATTGCAAAATGGTCACCAGGGTCTTAATAACAAGAGAATATTTTTTGAAAATGAGGTCTTTTAGCTAGGAGAGCAGTATCCCAGAGGAAGGAGAGGAAGCCCCTCCATAAATGCAAACCAAAATAAAACCTGTATCGGACGAACACATACACACACACACTCACACACACACAAAAAGAGTGGAAATGGAAGAATAAAGCACATTGTGGTGAATTTTCCACTGGAGGAGGTGTAGTACATCAGATTAATCAAGATGAAGCCAAATTCTGTTGTTAATAACTTCTTGGGTGTTGAATCATTGCATGCACAGCTGACATAATTTGTTTGCTGTTCTACACAGAAATAAATTCCAAAGGCACTTCAGTGTGGTATACTCAATTTACTAGGGTATCGCACTACCCATACTATTATTTAAGTATGGTACTTCAGTATTGACCAGGATCCTGTTGTGCTAAATGCTATACAGATAATTAATTAAAAAAATGTGTTCAATCCCTGTCTTAAAGAGTCTGTAAAGCAAGTTGGAAAACATATAGGAAGCAGCGGATGAATCCAGAGTAGTAGTAGTAGGGTGGTAATAGGTAGGTGTGATTACGTTTATGTATCCTAACCTATTTGTTAGCATTTTGGCAAAGGGCAGCTTTGAGTAGGAGGTAGAAAAAGGAAGATGGGGAGGTTTGGAAACATGTCTTTAAGCATAGGGACAACATTGGAGGAAATGAGAACATCTGATTACTCTTACCATTCCTCTGCTATTGACTGGCTGGAGATCAAAATTTCATTATTGAATAGGAGATAATAGATGAAGCAGAGGAAGGTTTGAAAAGGTTTCAAAATGTAGTTTAGGGATTCTATTTAATGGGTTGGAGCAAGGAGAGCCAGGAGAGAGAGGCCTGTATGGACAGAGCCAATATGGCAGGGTCAGAGCCACAGACGAGGGGAAAGTTTTCCACAGCGTGGTTCTGGAAGCTGCCAGTTTACCTTTGCAGAAGCCAAATAACATTTATCTGATGAAACCATCGGGTAATGGTAGCCAGAGTGTCAGCTCTGAGGGTAGATAGGAGAGGTTGACGAAAAAATAAACCTGTGGGACTTGGCAATAGGCAGGATGTGTGTGTCTAAACTGAACATAATGCCAAGATTATGGGTTGGAGTGATGGGCAGGATAGTTTTATTAATCCCTATTTATCTGTTGTATATGTCCCTGTGAGAGAGAGTAAAAGGAGAGGGAATAAAAGCTCTGCTTTAGCTGTGCTGAGTTGGTGTATGGTGAGATTACACCAGGGAGGTGGGGAGAAGGTATGGGATTTTAGTGTGAAAAAGGGTAGGACTGGAGAAGCACCAAAGTCCCCGTTTGCCAGCCTGGAGTCCTGAGGGAGATCAGGCTTAGAGTTTAAATGACTTGATAACATTACTGTTATATTCTTTTTCTCCAAAGAAGAGAGCCTGGTGCCAGCAACAGTTAGACAGGCCCTTAACAACTGGAATGATATCACTTATTCTAATGAGATACAAATAGATTGCAGCGCAGTAAGGATAGAGGAGGGACAGTGAAAAGGTTAGGAACATTTCAGAAAATGATGACATCTGGATGATGTCAGATAGTTCTCTTTCCTTGTTTACTGTATCATTTGACAGTAACTGAATAATGAGTAATAGACCTAATAGACCTAATGCACTGGCCCAGTTCCATCTTGCACGGTCATAACCTGCTTTTGTACATTCCCCTCTAGCCTTAATTTATTAGTCTTAAGCCTCCTTACATCAACTTCTGTCTAGAGCACAGGGAGATTTTTGCATTATACCTGACATGATTTACCTGTTTTGTACTACTTAGGAAATTTTGATTTTGCTGTGTTTTGCTAGCAGAAGTTGTGTTTATGTCTTTTTGTAATTGACAGGTTTTTGATTCTGGTGTAGTCTTCTGTGTGGAAGTGGCTCTGTATACAGTGCCTGCCAGTCACTAACCAAGCAAGTTGCTGAACCAGCCTTTGATCGAGTGACAGACCATCATGCTGAAGTGACTTTTTCCCTAATGGTTAATCTTCCTGTGCTACATTATGATACAGAGCATAAGAATTATTATACTTAAATACTTTCTTGCTCTTGTACAATATTGATTAAAAAATCCTGAGCAAAGATGGGTTGGTAGGGAAGTAGAAACCTCTGAATTGTTTCTTCAGATATTACCATGCTTTTATAACTCATGGAAGTAAGTGGAGATGTAAAAGTCTAGCTGGTGTGCTGACAGAGAAAGGCATATTCTGCTTGGTGAACCTTATATGCTGTTCTGCAGTCTGTGGGATAGGAGGAAGGAAAGAAGGTTTTCTTTTGAGTTTGTTTTCTTTTTTTTTAAATGAGAAGCAGAATTGCTCCATTTGGAATATATTTGACTCTTTGTGAAGCTGCGATAAATGGTAAACTTTTAAACACTTGGAGGGACAGTCTCTCCTAAATAGACACAGTTGGCAAAGTGATTAGTTGACTGATTCAGCAGCCTTTCATTTACTTAGCAAAGGTTTTAACACTCAAAGTCATTTGCAGGCCTGGCTACATTACAGCTGAGTCAGATGGAACGCAGTGATAGGTTAACTTGCTGGAAAAGTATACTACTATTTTTTGATTATGCATGTATGCAGTCCACAGAAGTTCTGTGTGTATTTACCTCCTAGTTTTCTTATAGATAAATCTGTTCAAGACTGTGCCTGCATTCACATTATTCAGAAGAACAAGTGGCTTTACATGATGTACCAGTGTATTGTGGGTTTAAGTCTATATGAAATCTTAGAAAGGTTAGCCTCCCAGGTTCCTGTATGCTTTTTTTTATACATGTTTGAAATAGATAGCCTTATCAAGTTAAAAGACCAAGTATGATTTTAAAACCACTGTTTCACTTCTGGCTTTTCTCTGGCTTTGGGTTTGTTTCTGTATTGCTTTGCGTTCTTCGTCTTTTAATTCAGCAAGCATAAAAATGGAAATTACCCATTCAGTTGAAATAACTTTATTGCAGAAAACAAACAAAATTTTCCCTTTTTGCAAGATTGATTTAGCTGTTCTTTCTCTTGACTTAGTTGAGATAGTAGCTGCAGTAATTTTTTCACTAGCAAAAATACTGTAATTCAAGTTTATCTGATTTACAGATATTTTTTTTTCTTCAGAATAAGTTACTTGTTCAATTTGAGGCATTTATGGGCCGAATTGTGTCACTAAGGCATAGGCTGCAGTTGAGATTATATACGTCCTCTTCAACACCCCTCAGGGAGATATGTGCACTTATCTCTTTGTGATGGAACTGTAGAGGCTAATGGTAGATAAACCGTGCAGTTGCTGCAACCAGCTTTAAAATGATGCATCTTGGCTATGTTTTTATGTAAAAGTTGTTTTGTATATGAGAGGAAGAGGTGTAGGGTGGCTTTGTACAATTCGTTGCTTTCTGCATATTCTGAGAAGCTAGCTACATAAACTCACATAAAAACAGTTCCGTGCTACTACGTGGAATTTGTTCCCTCCCTGGAGAATATGATGCACAGTAGAACTTCAGGATTGGCAGTCTTAGGAAGAATAAGCAAAGGGAGTGACTACATTTATTCTTTGGAAGGGTGGCATAACTGCATTAAAGCAATCATTCGAGGTGTGAGAGAGTGCTGCAGACTGAGTTCTAGTCTTTCATCCCCAGAGACGTGGACTCATACCCTGTTTTAGATCACATATGAAAATGAGTTAAGTGACCTAATCTTAGCAGCTATTTGTTCACCTCTGAAAATCATTGCATGGTTTTCTACTGGTAGCTTTTGCACAGTGGTAGAGGGGTTTCTAAGGCTGGATGTGAAGTCTTTTGGTTGATCTGTTTTGCAAAGTTTGTGCAATAGTTGCTGGTATGAGCCTGTCTCAGTATCAGAGTGTTAAGCCTTAATTTAAAAAAAAAACCAACCAAACCAGCCATCAACTTAACCCCCCCCACCCCACTGTGTGAGAATTGGGCCAGTTACAATCTCATAGTCTGAAAAGATAATTTATTTACAGATTCTAAATGAAACACAAATTACAGTTGGTAGAGAAAATGAACTGATCTAAAGAAGTATTTTTTGTTAAGTTTAGGTAAGTATGAAGACTATGAAGTCTGCTGGACTGAAAATGCTGAGATCTTTTTTCTTGGAAATAGAGCAAGTTAAAAGTATATGGCTTACTTGTTATGGTAACAGTTTACATGCCATTTCTGTGTTCTATATCTGTCCTCATATCAAATAATTTGAATGTGACCCTTTACCAAATTGTCTACGGTGGCAGACAATATTGCTTGAGAAAACTTTCAGGCTACCGATTGATTCCCCAGACCATCACCACCCCATCTTGTAGAACTTATTTGAGGTTTTATTCTTGCTGTCAAATGCCTTGCATCTTTTCTATTAGGTTGGGAATTCAAGTTCTGCCCTGTGTTATTGTGGTGAAAATACAGAGTAACGCCAGTTCTCCTAGCATTAGTTTATGTTTACACTGAGAGAAACAGAAGAGACTGGTTTCAGTGTGCTGAAATGGAACACTAAATATAAAAATGTTCTCTTTTAATGCACACGGCAATAAGCAAGTGGACTTACCTTTTTGCTTCCTTCTCTTCTCAACTTTGTAGTTTCCAAAGAGGGGAAAGCAATGAGATATTTATTTATTTATTTATTTATTTATTTATTTATTTTATTTTTCCTCTGTTTCCTCTCTGTACTTTCTCCTTTCCTGACAGTAGGATATTTGATAGTCACAGCCATGATACTGCCATATGGGTTTTAGGAGTAGGGGCATCGGTACCAATGTGTGTGAAACTAGCATAGTTTGTCACTAAATTTCAACAATTTCAGCATGCAGTAGTACAGGTACTTTGTGGTTCTCCACAAGTGCTTATAATACTGCAGTTTATCATTTCCTTCTGTGCCAATGAGGTACAGATCGGGTTTTTTTAGTGTCTTACAACGTTTAGGATAAATTAGCCTTTTGGCATATGATTGTTTATGAAGTGCCATTTTCTGTTCTACCTTACAACATGCTGTCCATTGCTAGAGAACCAGACAGTTCATCCTGTTTGCCTCTGAGGTTATTTCTTTTTGTGTTGTGTTGCACTGGAAAATAAGCAAGGATGCTAAACAAGAGGTGAAATGACAATCTAAATCTTTCTAGCCCTGCTTTACTGTATGTTCCATTGCTAACTGAGTACTTAATCACTTACCTTTTAAAATAGATATTTGTTTTAATTCTTCGCACATTTCAATTTTTCAAAGCTTATATTGGTGCTGTTTAATGATGTTGTGGAAAAAGCAACCTAGTTAGTTGCCATATGTCCTGGTTTCAGCTGGGATAGAGTTAAGTGTCTTCCTAGTAGCTGGTACAGTGCTGAGTTTTGAGTTCAGTATGAGAAGAATGTTGATAACACTCTGATGTTTTTGGTTGCTGCTGGGTGGTGTTTAGACTAAG
>JANZLQ010000079.1:42651036-42682071 GCA_026212715.1 Elanus axillaris
CCTTTTTTTTTCCCCCCCCCCCCCCCCAAGATGAATCATATTAATAATGAGGTCATTTACAAGTGTGTTTGGTCATATGGGGTTAGAGTGGAAACTGTTGCAGAAGATTGTATTGAGGCACAGCAGGACTGGTGAAGCAGAGTACCTGAGAAAATGGGAAAGGTAATTCTGCAGGGAACGTAACTGTATGATCACTGGTCTACAGTTATTGATACAGGAGCTCAAGCAACATTTTTGTTGTGGGGAGAGGTTTTTGTTTGTTTTGTATTTATTTTAGTGATACGTAATTAAGAGTATGTATAATGGATAAATGTCAGATTGAGGGGAAGGAAGTAATTTGTACTACGCTCTAAGTACATCCTTTCTGGATTGCTGTTTCTAAAATTTTATGCAGTGGTGGTGATTATATTAGAAAATGACAATAACTAGGACCAAGCTCCTCTGCAGTAGAGGTGATGGATGCCTGAAGCATGGAATTGTACTTGAAAGGCTACATGTTGATTACTCCAGTGCAAAAAGTTCAGGGGACCTACACTGTTAGGTGTTGCAAGATTTCACTTGGAAGTGTTGCGACAGTCTTCCTGACAGTTCAAACTAAAGTGCTTTAAAAGAGGTGTTTACATAGAAACTACAGCACTAAATGAAGGAAGAGAACTTGTTAAGCTCTGTGAAGACTTTTGGGAATAAAACTGAGCTCAGTTACAGCTCAAACAAAGCTGTGGCTGCACAGGAAGATACAGGCTTATCATTACTGTGATATAATCAGAGGTGTTGGAATATTCTGCTTAAGCTTGTTGACTTCAATGTATACATACACTGGCTGGATTAGAATTGTTGATCCTTTCTACCCCCTTCCCCCTCCCTGCATTGCTGCAAAATTTGTTGTGATTTATTTTCTGCTTGGTGATAGCAGTTTCTTTCATATACATGCACAAAATTAGTCCCAAAGTCTAATGCTTGTGGAAAAGAGAATGTGAATATAGGCAAGGGTAGAAGTGACATTTTATTTCCTACCCTTAAAAAATGCCAATAATTCTATGCAGTGTGTTTGTTGCACCAGCATATCTGTCCTGTGACTTATGGTGTAAGAAGAGATAGGGTAGCACATGAGACATTTGAAATATTTATGAGGCTAAACTGTGAGAACTAACTGCTCTTGAATTTGGTCAGAGACAGGCTAAACTCTTAACTCTGACTCTCCTGAGAGAATCAAACCTCCATCACCCATTTCAAAATTTGGCTATCTAGTTGGCTGATTTTTGAAGGCCAGGATTGTACAGTAATCAAGTGCTTCAAAGCCAGAAGAAAAATGTAGGTACCTGTTCTACGTCTGTTGCTGTTATTCATGTGATGAAGCTGGCCATGTGTCATCTTTATGTTATAGATATTTTATCTTTGATTGTTTGAACCTTTTTTTCCCCCTGTGGGTGTTCCAGTGTAAGGTCCCTGGATGTACATGATCCCTATCATGTCGTAGGAGAGAGAAGAGGGGGAAGGGAGAGTATGGCTGAGGTGAGGAGGGAGCCTGCATTTTTCTTCAATTCCTGGGGTCATTTGGATGTGGAGAAGTTTATTTATGTTAGGTAAAGTGGGAAGTGTCTGATGCAAGAGCTTGTCTACACTCTGGCCCTCCTGGCCCCAATTTCTGCCCTGCCACTTTTTGCCATCCTGTTGCTGAGGGACATGCTTTATTTGTGGAATGGTGGAGGGCTGTCAGCCCCTTGCGAATAAGGTCTGCACAGGTTGGTCTGCTTGCCTTGGGGAAAGCTGGTGGTATGTGTCTGTGTGTGCTGCTGGGGACGGGCCACATGCATCAGAGGTGGCTCGGACACTCTGGATTTAATGTGCATCTTTACGGAAGGGTGTCTCAGCTCGGAAGCTGGACATTGTAGAGGCAGAGCACCTCTAGGAGCTGTTGCATTACCTGGGCGTGAGAAGCACATCAAATTCTGGCATATGCAGCTGCCATGGAGAATCCTGCCCTGCCCCTTTTGAGAAACTTAGATTTCTTTGCATTGTTCCAGCAATGTGAGGTGATGTTACAAAAGCCAAATGTCTGGCTCTGGTTTATGCTTTGACTTAATAATTTTCTCCAAAACACTTTCATTGGCTTTGAAGTTTGAGGGTTTCAATGACCCAAAGCATCTTTGAACATTAAGTGCATTGAAATGAATGAGTAAATTCACACCTCATTTGGTACTATATTGCTTGTCTGGCTGCAGAACAAACAAACCCAAACCTTGTATATGTTAAAACTGAGCACTAGCTTTCCAGCCAGAGCAGTGAGAAATAAGAGCCCTGACTTGTCTGCAATGAAAGGAGTTAAAGGCTCTAGCCTACAAGGTTGCCTGTCTGCCTTCAGCATCAAGGACAGAAGTTGCATTTCCTCCAGCAAGGGCTTTGGGGAAGAAAAGCGGCTGAGAAGGCGTTGGTACTGTGTGGTTGAGAAGGCGTCAGTACCGCACAGGCTAATGTGTTAAACAGCAAGAGCTAGATATGCCAGCACTCACCTGTCAAAGCCCAAGAGACAAGGTTAAATTAAGAGATTAAGCTGAGATAAGTGTTTTGTGTAAGGTCTTGTCTATGCTCAGAAACTGGAAAAGTTAAGGAGAGCTGATTTAAAGCATGAAATATGTAAACAAAACCATGCTGAACTCTCCTGTGAATGCACTCATTCAGGAGATTTGTTCTTCACTGTGGTACCCTGTTAATCTTAATTTTCCTGAGTGTTCCTCTGCAGGCCTGCCTGTCCCTTTGAGGCACGTGTACTGCCAGAGCGTGGGCATGCACACGTGTGTACAGTGCTGGCCCTGCCAAGGCGGATGTTCCATCTGAATGCTCCAGAAGTAAATACGTTAAAATTTTGCAGGCTTCAACTTTTGAGCCTTGTTTGTTTTATAGATGAAAAGTGCATTTTATATCAAATATGCTGAAATATGTGGAAAATCTTATTTTGCAGAATCCAGGGAGTTTGTGTGCCCACGCATCTGTATTGTCCGTGTTGATGACTTTGCACATAACTGGTTTTCCCCCTCAGTGTTCTGTGTGAACTCTGCACAGCTAAAATTGATTCCCATTCCATCGATGGTTAGTTTACAGAGTGGATTTTATTCATTAGGCTTCTTTGACCCTAACTAGGCAAATGTATTAAAACTCCAATTTGAAATTTAATAATTTACAGTAACTTATCTTCATTTCATTTATTGTAATACCCTTCTAAAAGCTTGAAATTAAAATTTTTTGTTCTGTTTATCCTCATGTAGTGCCAGATCCTGTAGCACTTAATCTGATAGGAGGTTTTTGCCTTTCACTGTAAGAACAACATTCTTGGCTTGGCACAACTAGGTGTTGCAGTAAGTTTGAGAGGCTTTGTCTTTTACTTTGAGTGGATGGCTCTCAGCACTTTGCAAGATTAAGAGTGTTTTTTTGCTCCAGGAACCAGCCTAGCCTCCCTTTTTATTCACCTTTCTGCTTCCAAGGAGAACTGCTTTTTACACCAGACACATTTGTGTTTACAGATAAAAATTTAAATTAGAGTAAAATTGAAATCTAGGGTGAGACAAAATTACTTAATCTTTTAAGCTATGTGCTCTATGGGATAGAGGAGCTCTGTCTCTTTATACCTTTCCTTCATTTAATGGTACAAGACTGGAATCCAGCCTGCAAGACATCAAATCCACTTAATAAAAAATCTGGACAGCATCCAGGATTCTCTTCTATGGCTGCAGATGTTACTTTAAAACTACCCTATGCTAAGATCCATCAGCTAACTAATGTAGCCATTAGGCTAAAACACAATCAGGCATTTCACTATAGGATGGAGAGGGTATGGGTTCTGTCTGGTTTAAGTTGACATAAAATATCAACCATGACAGCTCAGTAAGAAGGGAGAGGGCAGCATGGTAGCCAGCATAGTGACCATGTTTAGTGTCCAGTTACAAACTTGGTGCAGGATGGGTAGCAAAAGGTCTGAACTTAAGACTTTGAAATAGTTGATAGTGGTGGTATCTATACATCTTCATTGGGAATGTAAGCAAAGAAAGGGCAGTGTTCATTTTTAACAGTTTGTATCTCAAAAAATTCTGTGAATGCAAATGACCTTTCGTATCTTGAGGAGTATTCTCCTGTTGGATGTTAGTGACCAGCTGTAAGTTTTTCAAAGGAGAGTAGGTACAGCTCAGTGTACAGAAAAAAAATTTGAAGGACCACTACTCTTAGTTTCTTCTGTAGGGATGCTGAGCCAAAGGGCTGACCTAGCTCTGAGGGCTCTGTTTGTAGGAGCATCTGACTTGCATGAAAGCTAGATCAGGTTGTAACAGAAAAATATTATATAGGAAGATTATTTAAAAAAATAAAAACCACAAACAAACAAAAAACTGGCTGGCTGAAAGATGTAATTTCTCTGTGCATTTTCAGAATCAGCATTAATTCAGCAATTCTGTAGGTTCTGTATGTTTGCTTTTTTAAATTGAAATTGAAACCTGTGCTTTAAAACAGTCATTAAATATGCTATTAGTTTCCATCTTAGCTGATCTTGAAATAATTAGTTACAATTCTAGTTTCAGATTGCTGTTCGTGAGATGCCCAACAGCAGTTATTAGCAAAACCTGTTTAGGTCCTTAGTTGTCAGTGGTTTTAGGTTTTTTTGACCTTGAAATAGAAATATTTCATCAGTTGTATTGCAAATTAGGAAGTTTGGTATTTTCAAAATACTTTCCAATACATAAAAGCTGTAAAATCATATTTTTACAATTAAAAATAGAAATAGAGGTCTTCCAGTTTAGGAAATTTTTTTGCTTTTTTGTTTTGTTTACAACATCCAGTCCCTAGTTTTGGCAGGAGGTTTTGCTTGGTCTCTTCAGTATCCATGAGTTAACATGTGTTTTTTTCTTAGCCAATACTTGCTGCTGGGTATGAGCCAGGGGTGTGACTTTGAGGGCATTAATTAAAAGACTTGGTCAGTTTAACTTCCTAAAAATGATACAAATGTTTAGACTTTGTATGTACAATTCTAGGGGAAGACTTGGTGATCTCTAAATAGAAATAAACAGTGTTGCTTTTGAGGTTGACTTCTTGTTGTGGTTTCAGCCCAGCTGGTAACAAAGGACCACGCAGCCCCTCGCTCACTCCCCCCGGCCCGCTCTGGTGGGATGGGGAGGAGAACCAGAAAGGGAAAAGGAAAGAAACCCAGAACCTCGAGGGCTGAGATAAGGACAATTCACTGGGGCAACACAAAAAGGGAAGTTAGAACAATAACGATACAAATAAGAGAATACACAAAACGAGAGATGCCCAGTGCAACTGCTCACCACCCAGAACCCAGGTGCTCCGCCACTTCCCCACCGAAAGCCGAGAGACCCCCCCCAGCCTGCTCCCTATATATATACTGGGCATGGTGTCACATGGTATGGAATAGCTCCTTGGCTAGTTCAGGTCAGCTGCCCCGGCTATGCCCCCTCCCAGGTTCCTGTGAAAATTATCTCACTTGAACCCAGGACACTTAGATATCTCTTCTTACCTTTGGACACTTTGTTCTTAACTATACCAGACACAGAAATCAATGGATGCTGCTTTTCCTAACAGCATGCTCTTCAGTTGAAAACCAAGAGCTTGACTGTTGAGGAAAATCAAGTAAGTCCCTATGTGGGGGAGGATGCAGTTATCAGTGTTTTCCATAGATTAAAAATACATCAGAGTGTGTTAAATATAAAACTAGAGGGAGGATATTGTTGATCTGTCAGTTGAAAGGTAAAGTTGAAATACTAATGTAATTTATTTTGTTTGTCATTACCATATTTTTTTCTAAAGTATTTTTTGTCTCTTGAATTATCTAGGGCAGCATATTTGCCAGGGATGATGAATTGCCCGTTGTGGTGTTAACCGAGAGGATTCAGCAAAACTATCATTGAAGAGGATGTCTTACTTAATCAGTCATTAGTGTCTCTTCATATGTGAATTTGTCAATTTATGTCTACTGTTTCTTCCTGCTTAATAAAGTTAGAAATAATACATTGTGAAAACCTTTATAAAAATGGGTGAAACTGAGCCAAACCCTAAACAAAAAAAATCTCTTCTACGTGCGTTCCTTGTTCTCATATTCTGTTAAAGCTTATCATTTTTTTTAACAGAAATTAATGGCATAATGTATCTTTAAAGAAATTGTTTCATAGCTTAATAATATAAACAGTGCTTCAGTTTACTTTGTAATTACACTTTAAATGATTTTGTATATTATTTTCCATACTTTTAAAGTGATAGTTGATATGTTCACCATGAAGATCATCTTTAATACTATATACTCTCTATTTCTGTGGTTCTTCTCTATATAACATATCTTCTATGATATAAAATTGAACTACTGTGCCAGACAAAGTCTGTCTGTGCAATCAATAAGCTACTTACCATTACAGAAGCTCTCACCTCTATTTGAGGTGGGAGTTTTTTTGGTAGCCACAGTGACAGTATGGCTAAAACTCTATGAGAGAAAGGTGTGTTTATTGTATTGTGGTTCTTGACAGGTCTTGGCTGTGCTGGAACATTACAGTTATGACCAGCAGAATTAACATAATTTGTTTCTTTTTTTTCTGTACCAATTGTCCTAGTGCATTAAATTTTTAAACATGGCTTAGGTACACATCTTCTACGTCAAGACAAAATAAGGTAGAATGGAACTGTGGTTCAAAAAGGCAATAGTAATCATCACCATAGATATTGTTTGCAGTATCATTTGTATGTCGGTTCAAAGTGTCATTGGCACTATACAATAGTAAATAAGGCAGGATTTTTAAGAACCTAGAGGTTCTTAATTTTGGGGGGAATCTTTGTAAAGGGCACTGTGTGGTGCTCTGTGGGCTTTTAACTATTGCAGTGCTGAACTCTGAAGTGCAAGAAGGAATGGGAAATGCAGATTTGAGCATATACCCTTCTATAGATCTTTCCCAGCTTGCCCCAGATGTAGGTAATCATGATTCCACCTCCTGCTAACTTTTTGCTTCCTCTGCATGATATTTTTCAAAGTGATTGCTATTTCTTCCAGGTCTTTTACTATTTTTCCATTGTCAGTTGCACTGGACAAATACAAGGATTAGATTTAGTGTTTTCCCTGATGCACTACATTTTCATAGAAAGTAATTTAAGAAATAAGTCCCTGCTCAAACTTTTTTTCCTGAAAAGTCTTATATCCTTAGCAGTATGTTTTCCCTGAAACCCAGACACTCAATTTCTGTTTCCTGTCCTTTTCTCACTGAATGTTAAAAGAGGAAATTTTTCAATACATTAGGACTAGTGTTGCATTTCTTCAGGAATATTTGTGGATTTTTTGTTTTTTATGGGAGTGTATTTTACCTGTTCTATCTCATTAGAAGGAAAACTAACATCAGCACAGCAAAAATAAATGTTTCAGATTGCAACTGCATATTGCCTTTCAGCACACTTTAATTAAAGTGGCATTTGTTTGTCCTATAATATCACCATTCCCTAATCGATGTACTGAGCAAGCACCATGGTGACAAGATAAGTTGCTTTGTTTTGTTCCATATGTCTGTGTTCCAAATTTTCCATAGTTTTAATTGGTTCCCTGCAGAATAACATTTACAAGCATATGGTATGGAAAATGCTGACTGCATTTGTTATCATATATTTTAGTACATTGGTGGCACTAGATCACTAAGCCTTTAAATGTGATTATGAGGTTATTTAATGCAGTCAATAGTGTGCTTAAAATGTAGCAAAAAATATGCAGTGAGCCAAATGGTATGAAGGAAATATGTTTGAATGCCTTCTTAATGTTTCAGGGGTAGATGGGGAAGTCTGATTCAGGAAAGGTTTTGGCTAATGTTTATGCTGAAACATACTTTGTCACCTAAGAGTAATTTGGAAAGGTCTGTGGAGGCTGCTTGCCATCATAACGAGGAATATGCATAGGAATGTGGAATGCAGAAAAGGCAAAATACATGATAAGTCAAAGATTATTGATTTCTGAAGAAATGCACTGACATTAGCTAATGAAATGGAATGCAGGGTCAGCCCTTAAATCTCACGCGTCTGACTTTAGAGAAACCAGCACTACATTTTTACACCGATTCTGTTCTGGGAGAAGATGGCCAATCTGAAAGAGAACATGATTGACTGAGAAGACCCCAGTCATCTCGGTGTGCGTGAAGGTCTTGAGTTCAACAATATTGACATAGATGTTGGGCTATGTCTTTTTCATTGCGGTGGAGGGGAGGGTGTGTGCCCTGGTGGAGAAGGGCTGAATTGGATTTCATGCTGAAAAAAACTGACCAAGGTGGTTTCAGACTGCTCCAGGCAGTTCTCAGTGGGTCATTGTATTACCGACCTCTTTGGATTCCATGAGCAGACTGGAAACTCAGACACAGACCAAATGATCAGAGAAAGAGGATCACTCCATACATGGAGATTTCTGATGTATGGATTACATCCTTTGTGTATGGATTCAAGATGTACCATATCTCTTCTGTCCCTAGCTGGTACCCAGCCTAACTTACAAACTAAATTACTTCCAATTTTCTACTGTTTTAATATCAACCATATAGAAAAAGAGTATTAGACATTAAAGCAGCACAAAGTCTAAGTTTATTAGTGACCAGGCATATGCTGAAAAGCATATGAGTGTTAAAAGTAATACAAAAATGTGATTATGCCTTTTCTGTTGCTCATATTCAATGTGTATATGGCTCTGGTATTAGTATTATGGTGAGGGCGATTCAGGGATCTAAACAGTATACACATAACCAATTACTGTATGAGTAAAAAGCCAGTGCCTTTTCATAATGGAGCATATGTTTCTATTTTCATAACATCCCAAATCTGAAAATAGATCATTTTTGTAAAATCAAGTTTCATCCTGAGTGTTCATTTCTTAGTGCACTGTCATTTCATTAACAAGCACAGTGTTGCAAGGTAATTTTTAATCTGTGCTCAACTTCCGCAGCACATGAACCCAACATCTATCTCTCACACTTGAACTTGAACATGTTACTTGGAAAAAGAAGCTGCCAATAACAAAAAAGGGGTATGGGAAAATTCTTTTGGGGAATGGTATTTGCAGCGGGCATAAAGGACAGCAGAGGAGTACTTGTTAATTGGTTTCTGGTTTTTAGTGTGGAAAAAGAAATAGTGGCTAAAATAATACTTGAGGAAAAAAAAACCAACCCCTGCATCTTTTCTGAGGCAATCTTTCCAGAGAGTGCCAAAGACATTTTAGAATTGTAGCATGATAAAAACCTGTTGAACAAGAAAGGCAAAATTGAAAGTGACTTTGGCCTCCTGATTACCTCTTCCAGCTATGATTTTCTCTCTCAACTGAAGGTGTGTAATACATTTTAGGATAAATCACTGTGGTGAGTTGACCCTGGCTGGAGCAGGTGGCAGTTGGGCAGGTGCCCACCAAAGCTGGTCTCTCATTCCAGGGGAATGATGAAGCTAAACAGGGCAGAGAAAATATAATCAAAAGCTTGTGAGTTGAGATAAGGACAGGGAGAGATCACTCAGCAGTTACCATCACAGGCAAAACAGACTCAGCTTGAGGAAAACTAATTTAATTTATTACCAATCAAATCAGATTAGGATAAGAAATAAAACCAGATCTCAAAACACCTTCCCCCCAGCCCTCCCTTCTTCCTGGGCACAGCTTCACTCCCGGATTCTCTACCTATCCCTCACAGGGGGACAGGGAATGGGGGTTGGGGTCAGTTCATCACATGTTGTCTCTGCTGCTCCTTCCTCCTCAGGGGCAGGACTCATCACACTCTTCCCCTGCTCCAGTGTGGGGTCCCTCCCACGGGAGACAGTCCTCCATGAACTTCTCCAATGTGAGTCTTTCCCACAGGCTGCAGTTCTTCACAAACTGCTGCAGTGTGGGGCCCTTCCATGGGGTGCAGTCCTTCAGGCACAGACTGCTCCAGCATGGGTCCCCTGCGGGGTCACAAGTCCTGACAGAAAACCTGCTCCAGCGTGGGCTCGTCTCTCCACAGGTCCTCAGGTGGAGATCTGCTCCACTGTGGACCTCCCTGGGCTGCGGGGGGACAGCCTGCCTCACCATGGTCTTCCCCATGGGCTGCAGGGGAACCTCTGCTCTGGTGCCTGGAGCATGTCCTTCCCTCCTTCTTCACTGACCTTGTGTCTGCAGGGCCATTCTCACTCGTCTTTGGCTGCAATTGCCTAAGTTTGGTTTTTTTTTCCTTTCTTAAATATGTTATCCCACAGGGGGTACCACTGTTGCTGACGGGCTCAGCCATGGCCAGTGGTGGGGGTCTGTCTTGGAGCTGGCTGGCTTTGGCTCTGTCGGACATGGGGGAAGCTTCTGGCATCTTCTCACAGGAGCCACCCCTGTAGCTCCCCTTGCTACCAAAACCTTGCCACACAAACCCAATACAGTCACTGATGGGAAGATGGTGTCTAAGATTTTATTATTAGCATGGACTACTTGTTTGTCATGAAACACTTAAAATATAGTTTGTGATGAAGAAGAGACAGAAGTTTACACAGAAGGTCTGAAACAAAATGAAAACATGAAAATGTAGCTATGTGTAATGTTTGTATTTGAGTACAGTATGGTCACAAATATTATCTATAGCATATTGATGAATATTTAGAAGAAACATTGAGATTGCAAGTTGATGCAATTAAATAAAAAGGCAAAGAACAGAGTAAAACCTGCTTATTTACTGTCCATAGAAATACAGAAAATTGTCTTATTATATGATCACTAATGGTATTTCTGCTGGGCTGTTGTCTTACTTCAGGGTATGGTCTCCTGTTCAATTTCATGCATATCACCTAAGGGCTACACTGACTTTAGAAACATGAAGCTCAACTCCAAAAGCTCCCGTACAGCACAGTATTTAAGGGCCTCCTGTATTCTCAGTTGCAATATTGCTTTCACCATTTTAGAGAAGAATCTAAGCTTCTTAAACACTCTGATGTTAAATGTTACCTCTGTGACAGAGGCAGATAACTGAACAACATTATTTGAGTTGAATTCAAATACAAAAAATCACTTTTTTTTGCCAATACAGTTACTCTTTGCTCTCTATAATTCATTAAACTTCTGCAGTGTCTGATATAGGGGATTATTGGTACCAGTCAACTCCAACACATCACAGAACTGATACAATTAACATGACAGGGACACTCTGCTCCTCAGGTAAATGTGCCCCCTACTTTTAACTCATTTGTTTTTAGTATCTTAAGGGACACCCTGATTCTGTAGGAAGCCAAACAATTCCTAAAGGAGTTGAATACTATCAGGTCTTGTAAACTGATAGGCATCCTATTCTCACCTTTGCATGTTAAGTGGCAAGTGAGGAAGGAGAGGGAAGAGGATTCAAGTAACTTGAGTTGAAAATTCAAAGGTATGCTGTGACTGGCTTTAGATGCTAAAGATAACCTCGAATAGGAATATAACTTGTTCTTTTGCAGAGCTGAACTGCTGTATGCTGTATTGCTGATACCCAGATGTTACATGAGACCTCTAATCCTGCATAGAACACATTAATTTGAAAAACAAATGAGTTAATGCAGCATGAAAGGAGGAGGGGAACTTTGATTTTTATTTAGTAACTTCTATGATAGAGAATCCTATTGACAGGCTGTTGAAGCACTGCTGATTCAAGCTTAAATGAACATTCTGCTGGGAACATTTTCCTTTTTCAGCCATGTGAGAGTATATCCTGTTTTGTCTTGGCAGGAAGAGCAATGCGATATCTTTACTGAGTCTAAGGTCATTTAAATAAGCTTGTCCCCTCCTCACTTGGTTAATCTTGCATCATAAAAACTTAGGTTTCTTTAATTCCCTGAGACAAAGCATATTTAATACCTCTCTAACTTAATGGAAGCTTTGTCTTGATGTAACAGCAAAACTGGGATCAAAACATGTGGTCCAGAGTCATGCTTCCCATGTGTGTGAACGTGAGCATGTATGTGTACCCTATGTATGACCCAGTTTGAAAACCAGATACTATTTGGTATACTGTATACTTAAACCCCATGATCCACTAGAAGTGGTGTCTCAACAGTTGGCCCTAGAGGCAAAAATTTGAAGAAGCAAGAGAGTTTAAGCATGGAAAGCTTATAAAACGTGGTGGAAAATCAATGCCAAACCAATTGACAGAATAAATGTAATTTTAAAAGGAGCTAACAAGATTTTTATTGCTGTTTTTAATTCTGTGTGCTCCTTTTGATATTTAAATGGCATCTCTGCATTATTTGATTACTCCAACTATTCTTTTTCAAATGAAAATTGCATATAGAAATCATTGTTAATTTTTGTTTTTTGCAATGTGAATAAATGTGAGTGACAAGTTAGAAGTTATTTCAAGGACAAGTAGAGCAGACTTGCATGCAGTTATATTCTGTAAAATTAATTAAAAGTGAAAAGAGAGTAGGTGTTTGCAGTTCATAGGAATTCTTTCTTGAATAGTATGAAGTTTGTCTGTCTGCAGAATGCCAAATCAGAGCCTGTTCATAATGCAGAAGTATTGAATTGAATTCTCAGCAGCAATAGCTGACCGTGCCAATTCTTGATTAGAAATGACTGGAAAAGAGAGCTCCTGTCCTCTGGAAATTCCAGGAGCAATGTGGGCACAGGACTTCCTTGCCTGGGTGGCATGCCAGATAGTTAACCTGCTTCATTTCCATTATTCATTTTAAAGGATCAACATGCTTCTATGGAACAGTGTGATTTGGGGAAATGGCATTTTAAAATAAAACTCCTTTTAGCAAACTCTTGACTTTTAAATATGGCTTTTAAAGTATTAACTTTAGAAGACCAATAATGCTTGTTCAGCAAGGCTATGTTCAACATCCTGTGGGAAGTGCAGTCACTATCAGAGAGGGTAGTGCAGGACAGACCAGGTAAAATATGTGTATCAGTTAGGCGCCATGTAAATTCTATATGCTTGACAGCTAAGGTGCGAAGACCTTTTCCTAGGCTTTGTTATAGACTAGTCACAGTCTTTTGTCATCAGATCTCATTCAACACAAAATATCAGGTGATGTTTTATGCCTAGCCAACCATTTCTAACAGCGGCATTGAATTTTATGACCCTTCCACTTCTGTTTATCTTTTTTGTAAGGCTGTGTCTTTCATACAAAAGCAGATGGTGTGGATTTAGAAAATTGCCCTTTTGTTTCATTATATTTTATTCTGCTAGTGGGATTAATGTTTGTTGTAAAAGCTTTTTTTTTTAGATCCATAAGTAAAGCAACATTGTACAATACAGATCTAACAGGTCATGATTAAAATATGGTGCATTTGAAATTTTATCTATTAAATTATGTTCCTTAGGGAAGAATCCACTAGGTAACTGTGTGTTTTACAACTATTACAGTAAACTACAAAACATATTATACACTGTACATGATAAATGTGATACTGCAGGGGCAGAGAAGTATAATAGTTTTTCTTCTGTCCTCAAAAATATGAGAAAACAAAGACTTACCAGAGTCAGAGACTTTTTTTTTCAGGCCAGTATAAAGCTTTTTGTGAAAAGACTTACAAAATATTAAACTGATTTGAAGTTTGCATAGAATATTAAATTAACTTTGCCTTGGCTTAAAGCCGTTTCTTTGGCAACTGAGATGGATGATCATCTTAAAAGCCCTCAGACTGATGGAAGTATAATACTGCCTGACACTATGAGGCAAATGCAGGATGTACTCCAAAATAACTACTCAGTAAGTAGTACCTCTGGGTTGGAGGTCAATTGCAAAGCTACTGAAGAGGTAAAAAGTCCTCTCTCATGTAAGTAAATGACTTAAAATCTCAGTTGCAATATTTATTACTATCTTGTCCTCGGTCCAGGTAGTGAGGCTTTTTCCCTGTGTGTCTCCAGGAGAGCTAAGTATGTCTGTGCAGCCGTGCTCCCTTGTTAGTGCTTCAGCCACAAGTTGGAAAAGCTTTCAGCGTTGTATCTGACACTGTATTATTATGTGACTCTGCAGCTCTTTTATTAATATGCTTCTGTTGAGCCATATAGCTTCTTCCTTCAAAGAATTACTATCCTTGACAAGTACTGTTCCATGCCATGCAGCAAAATGTAGTGATTTTGTTGCAGTTGAAGGACAGAAGATCCAGTGAGATTTGAGGCAAAAAGAAAATAGTTGCTCAGACAGCAAGGCTGTGTGTGGCTTCACATGCATGTGTGCGTGCTGGTGGGGGTGTGTGAAGGTGAGGGGAAAGAACAAAAATTTTTGCTTTAAGACAGTGATTGTTTTGTAGGGGTTCCTGTTTATACTAGAAGATGTCTTCAGTATTTCTTACCTTGCAAGATCATTTCAGCTTCTTGCATTAACAGAAGAAAAAAAGAAGAGACAATGTAATTTTTTTATAGTGATATTGTAATTTGATGAATCACTGTAGTAATAAGCCCTAGCCAAAGTTTTTGCAGACCTGATTGCCAGTATATGCAGTATGTTTCTATGAATCAGCTGCTTGATGCAAGTAAGAACCAATAAAAGTGTTTTTTTGACTGCAGTTGCATGAAGATACAGTTGCCATACTAATGCTTTTATGTGATTAAAGACAACAGAACTGGGCAGATACAAGAGTTTCTTCACCATAATTATCAGAATATCAGAAGACATATCTTACTAGATTGCAGAAGTAGCTTAATGTTTATAAATCTCTTTTCTGGCCATGATAAGTGGACGTTGATCTGTGCAGGTCTGATCTGAATTGAGTTATCCCGACTGATGTCATCTGAGAGTGACACAACATTTTTTTAATTTGTTTTATCCCAGGCATCCAGTATTTACGCATTTTACAATTTGTCTTTAATCTAGCTAAACAAAAACCCGTCAGCACTAAGAGAGATCTGTGGTCTCTTTATGTAGTTTAATTTGAGTTCAAGTTTCATCATCAACTGCTTAATTTTTTTAATTCTTAGAGACATTGAGGGTTCATGATTCCTTTCAGGTTTAGCTGTGGTAGCTGCAGGAGCTAATCACTTTTTAGTCCTATGGCAGCTAAGTCTCACAGTATTTATGGATCTAAAGTTTTGTCTTCCTGATTGTGCCCTTCTCTGCTGGGGTCTTTGCTTGGAAAGACCTGGAAGAGGAAGCCTCACATCCATGTGCCTGCTTTTCTCCTAGCTGGCTGATTAGCAAGCAGTAGACTGTGCAAATTAGTTGTATCCCAGATGATGGGAGAGGAAGCAGTCTCAGGCCTATGAGATAAACAATAAGCTTGGATGGCCGTGGGAGGACATACTTCAGGGTTGCTTTTATGGACAGTATTCTTTTTGGAAGGTTATTATTAATATGTAGTAGTAAGATACTAAAAAGGCTTTCAGGGAGCTATAGTTGGGGAGAGGAAATTAAACCATTTGATTAATAGGATCAATTAATTTTATTATTAATAATTAGTTTGGTAATACATTATTTGGTAGTGGAAGGCCACACTTCATTAAAAGAAGAAAATTCTTCAGACTGATAAAACAAGATGTGGACTATCACTTTTCTTTCTTGTCAGTGTGTCTTACATCATCAGAATGTGAAGCACAGACTTTCTTTGATGTTTGTTCTGGCCAATTTTAGCCTTGAAATCTGTGAATAGAAACTTGAATTAATATTAAGACAGCTTACAGGTTGCCTTTGTATTTTAACATTAGTAGAATACCTGTCATTTTAAATTAGAAAAACCCCATTACAAAACCACTTTGCTAAAAGTCACAGATGAGAGATTAGGGAGTGAAATGGGGTAGTTTTGTTCAAATAAACAAATTCTTAATCAGGGAGGGGTAGAGTGATTAAAATAACCAATTGTAGTGGAAGAAATAAAAATATATCCTCTCTGGAGTGACCAGAGAAAGGCAGTGTGCAACAGAAACCACTGAACACCTTCAGAAATTTGTTTTTCCTTCCCCTTCCTTTGGGAAAGAGTTGGCAGTAGGTAGTAGGTTACCTCCACTGTATGTTTGTCTTAGGCAGAAATACTCTGGAAGAAACCAGGAGTTGTTTTGGGGCACAGTATGTTAACAGCCTCACCAAGAAATACACCCTCTCACTGTTAGTCTGCTTACTGTCGTACTGAAAACTCAGCTTAATAAGCTCCATCTCAGAGTTCTTGTTAAGCTCCTGAGAACAGTCTGAGGAGATGGCTTGTTCTTCCACAATCTGTTCTGGTTCATATATGTTGGTGAAATTCTGGTGTGCTGGAGTTAAAAAATCAGTCCTCAGATGGCTAGTTGACCTGTTTGGGTTACAAAGAGATGGTCTCCAGAGCTTTCTTGCTTCTTGCTCTGCTGTGTCCTTTTTGTATTCTGCTCTTTTATAGCTGTGCTTTTTTCATGTCTTTGGAAGTCAAGTGTAGGATTCAGAAACTTTCAGCCTTGGAATTCTTCAATTTTTGTGTAATTGTTCTGCCTCCATTCCTGAAGAGGTAATAAGGGGGGGGGCTTGATGGCACATACAAAGGAGTGAAAGAAGCTGGGTTGTTTGGGTAGTTTTGGTTTTTTTTTTTTTAGAAATGTGAGTTCTTCTTTTTCTTTTAAACAGCTGTTAAGACAAAGAAGGTTTTCCATCTTTGGTAGTTCTCTTCCCACATGATTTTCTACAGATTTTAGAACTGCAATATACCTGGGTAACAAGGCTACAGTTAATGTGAGTTTAATAAAGCTACAGCTAACATTTGAGTTATAATAACAAGTGGGCAGATTTTAGTGCTTGAGAGAAGAAGTTCCAAAGACAACACAAAATATTTCTTGATTTTTCACAAGAAAACATTTATGTACCTGATGTCATGAATAGGTCTGACATTCACCACTGAAACCCAGATGACTGTTGAGGATCCTTGCTAGTTCTATATGGGATGATGTTTTGTGGAGTATGAGCAACAGGAAGGAAATTGTTTTAAAGGCACCAAATATGTAGATATCAAGCAGCATCAGATGGCTTGAAATTTTTATATTGTTTGCACTGAATCCCTGGAGATGGGTGACTTTGTAGATTTAATAATCAATTTGTCAGTTCATTCAGTTTCCTTCTTTTTCAGGGTTAAGTCATTTGCTATGCAGTTATGATGAAACTAAAGAGAAAGACTCCTATACACTGAATAATACAAAAAAATGATGATCTCATGAACTTTATTTTCATTCTTTGGGGTAGCAGATCAGTCAGAAATGTATGCTGCAGAAGAATAATATGATTAAAAAAGTATATTGAAAAGAGGAAGGTGGGGACAGTTCATTGCTGGTGAAGGCCTAGAGCTTAAATGAACATATCTGTTCCAGACACTGTACTGTTCAGGAAGCTGTCTGTCTTCTTCCCCAATACATAGGGAATGGAGGAAAAGTGTTCTGGTTTTATTACCCAAAGGTATTTTGATGGCTGTGTTCCATGTAAGGGAAAGAGAACTAAGTTTCTTCCTTATGTCCAGACAGAGGTAAGATTAGGCACAGAGAAAAAATGTTAGTTTAAAAAAATTGACCATTTATAATTACTGAAGATAATATACTAATTATATAATTCTGTTGAAAGTTTAAAATTTTATTTGATATCCAGAATCCTAATTGAAAATACCAAAAATACATCAGTTTGTGTACAACAACAACAACAAAAGTATTTAATTGTATATATTTGCTTCTGAAACATCTACCTTAACATCAGTCAGATGTTTCTCAAATTAAGAAACATAGCTCATTAAAAGAAAATAAACTGGAATATTTCCTTGCAGCTAGCTTGACATTAATGATGTGGACAAGATGAAAACATCACCTTACATTCTGTGTGTGCAATTAGGAAGAAGGTAGACACTTCCCTGCAATATTTTGCTTTCCCATGGTTTGTCTGTCTTTACTTTTTCTCATGTTTGGAAGGCTCCCAATTTTATTAAATGCAGAACAGATTCACTTCCGATTGCAAGTGAGAACAACTCAAAGACCTCAGTGCTTCACTGAGTATGTGCAGCTTCTGAAGAGTCAGGGTGAAAGCCACTTTCTTTGTCTAGTTACTGATTTCAGCTGAGCAAAGAAAAAGGGATGATTAAAATTACAACTTGCTACATATAGTTTGCTGTGTGTATTTCCATGCTCTTTAGGGCTGCTTTTCTACTGAGGTGTTTTCAAAAGCTTTTTCCACATACACATGAAGCTGCTTATCTGTTACTTTGCTGCTAGAGGGACTTCTGTCAAGTTAGATCTTGTTTGGATTCTAAACTGGGGCCTCTTATGAAATCCAGATTTCTTGGCTTTCTTGGGAGCTATGAATCCAGGGAAACATGTCTGACCCAACAGTAAGTGCATTCCTTCAGCCAGTAGTGAAAAGCACTACAACTGAGGACAATACCTGATATTTAACTTGTCTTTTGAAGTGTCTTGGTGATTGGGCTTTGTTTTTTCTCATCATTGTCACTCACTGCAGTTGTCTTCTAATGTGTTACAGAACAGGAGCAAACGCCTGGAGAAAGTCCATGTTGTTCTTGGGAATAAATCCTGTGATTTGGATTCGCTCATTTCTACTCTGGCCTACGCCTACTTTCTTGACAAGGTAATGGTAAAAATGGACCGAGTAGTCTTAACTCATTTGTTCCAGGTTGTTACAGACACCTTATTGCTAAGTCAATTAAAACATACTGTAAAAACATTATTCTAGACAATGATTTTGTTATAATCAGAGGTGAAATTTTTAAATAGAAACAACCTACATTTATTTCTATAGAAAAATTAATGAGTGGGTATTAGGTGGCTTATTCAATAGCAGCAACATATCACCCCTGTACATCATTCTTTTTCCTTTCTCCTTCTTGGTTTCCCAGTGATTCTGTGGTAGACAGAGAAAGAACAAGAAAAAAAGCAATAGATGTTTTATAAAAAATGAAGTAAAAGGGGGAAAAAAGCAAACAGAAAATTCAGACTGTTTCTAACTGCTGACTCTATTAAAACATTTTCCTAATAAAAACCAGGTCTTATTTTATGCAACTCTGACAAATGCACACCTACGTTACAGGTCAGTCCTCCTGATGTTCTTTGCTTACCCGTGTTGAACATACCAAGAGGAGATTTTAGCTACTTCACAGAGACAAGATTTATATTGGAGGAGCTGAATATCCCGGAGTCATTCCATATCTTCCGAGATGAAATCAATTTGCACCAGCTGAATGCTGAAGGGAAATTGTCTTTAACACTTGTAAACAGCAACATGCTGACAAGGTATTGCATTGTATGTACAACAAGATGGCTTATGCAGGTTTGAGCTGTTTTGAAAATTGTATTTTAAATATTTTATGCATTAGTATTGGTATTACTGTGTTAACTGAGAGGGGAATAAAAAGAAGTTAAAATATATTTTGTCTCTAATTATGTCCAATAAATGTAACAAAGTAAATAGTCATCTCTCCATCACTTTTAATGGCATTCCCTTTTTTAAGGACCTTGTATTTTCACCAGCTTAGATTAGATCGTTTAGTTCAGTTTAGTTTAAATAGTCTGAAACTTTCCTGTCACCAATAAATAAGAGATGAGGGTTTTTTTTCCAGCTTCTTGGTTAGCTTTCACTAAAGGCATTAAAGACTCTGACATTGATTTGGAGATGGCCAGCACACTTGCATAAGTGCTGTTAAGTTGGCTGCTAAGATTATTGCAGTCCTTACAAACTATAGCATTTTTTCTCAAAATGTCCTTGGTATCAGAGGCTCAGAGTTGCTCTGTAAAAGACCACAGTCCATATACCTTTCCTTAAGAGGGAATATTTACAAGTCCATAGTGAATCTTTTATAGGGAGCCTCTTCATAATGGTCTGCCTGTCTTGCCCAGAGTGAAGGATGCTGTTTACTTCCAACTCTCTTTAGATCTTCATTTAAGATAGGTAACATCCTGTTGCGCTATGCCCCATCCTACTCTGAGGGGTTTGTAGTTTAGAATAAAAGCAGGGAAAACCTAAAATGAGAAATATGCATAAATCTCGTAGCTATTGATTCTTTAACTACAGTCAGCTCACTACATTATTCACTTTTTCAAAGTAAAAATTATCCATAAGATTTGCTTTTTGTTTATTACTGTCCCTTCCTGTGTTTCTTCCTTCTAAAGAATTATGATTAGGATTTCATATTATTAAATATAGTTTGGCTTTGTTATTGCTATTATAAGCAGAAACATAAAGTGTCTAAATGCAAAAAAAAGACCTCTTGTAAGGTTTCAAAATACTCAATGGGGAAAAGCCAAAATATCCCCTATATAAAGAGTGATAATTTCAGTACATGTAGAAAATTTTGTTTTCAAATTACTAATTTAAAGATTTTGATAATGGTAATTTAAACATTTAAGTTTTAGTACTTAGTGATGTATTAAGCAATAAAACCACTGTGAACACTTCGTTAAAATAATTACAATTTTAGGACTTCATTGTGACATTCATTGGCTTTATAGCAGACTTCAAGTAGCAATAACAATAGTGTTATAGTCCAGAATTTAAAAAATTTTTTTGCATTGTTTTACTGGGTTGTCTAAGCAGCTAGAAATAAATATATATATATAATTTTTAAATTTGCTTGATAGTGAGGATGAAAGTTTGCAATCGGCTGTTGTCAAAGTCATCAATCCAGATGAGCAATGTGACGGCAGCCTGGAGTTAGAAGCATCGTCTTCTTCTTTAGTAGTAAAGGAGATTCTTCAAGAGGCACCAGAGTTAATCACTCAGCAACTGGCTTATCTCCTCAGAGGTGAGAGATTACTCTTTATATTAAATACTGAAAGGTTTAATGGAGTGTTTCTGAATCTGCTCATGCAGAAAGAGTGTGATCCATTCTTTGGTTAACAATCCCTTTAAAGACCACAGGAAGCTTCATAAAAGAAGCAGGGAGTAAAGAGTTTGTTAAAGAGTAACATTATATTGAATATTAAAAATGTGCATTTAAAAATAGGCATGAGAGGTCTTTGCTGTATCACTAGACAAGAATATTAAATGGAGCTGTCGACACACCAGCTGGGTAGCTGGAAAAGCTGTGCAGTTCGCCGATTCCAGGGGCACTGTGGACAATATGGATTAGAATCTAATATTTACATGTTAAAGCTTCTCCTGATGGCGGTACCTTTTTATAGAATGATGTTTTAATGGTGTGATGCAAAACTTTTACTGTTTAAAAATGCTGTAACCTAATCTTCATTGTGCTCTCTTTTTCTTTTGTCATATGCCAGGTAGAGTAAAAAGTGGGGCTTCAACAGTCAGAAGTATTTTCATTTCTGACTTCATAGTTCATCATTTGTATTAGTTTCTTCAGTTTATTTGCTGCAGCAGAACTCTTAAATTGGAAACAAAACTGGGATTGAAAAGAACTGATTGCTGCTTTTGAGTTATTTACTGAATTTTAATAGTGTTTAATGAATTTTAAAGGTTCTTGGTTTTAATTGATGTGCAACTGTTAAATGCCCTTTTAAGAAACTAATGTGGCGATGTTTAATGAAGATTATGAAAACTTGCCTAACTTAGATTTCAGAAGCTACTGGAGTCTTGGCTTGTCATTGTATTCATCACTGTGGTAACTAGTGTAATGAGCATGTTATGAGAAATTATGAAAGGTAATTTAATTTTTTTTATGTTTCCATAGAAGAAGCATTACCAGTAACACAGCATTTAGCTTGCTCTTTTAGTATCTTTCCATACTAATAACCTCTAGTAAACCTGCCATGAAATATTTTTGTAAGCTCCAAATCTCTGTTGTGTAGCTATCCAGGAATCTAGGCAAATGACCAAGCATAGTAATTGATTTTGGAGGCAGAACCAAAAAGGGCTTTTGGGGATCTCTCAGCATACCTGTTTGGTGGTGGAAAGAGTCAGGAGGCAGTGCTCTGAATCATGAACAAGAGCATGTTCAAGTACTACACATGGTTGTAAGTGCCTGCATGTTTTGTCTCTCTGGTCTGTATCCAAATTAAAATAAAGTGCTTTTATTAGAGAAATACTGGAAGTGTTTGCATTAGAGATAGCACTGCCAGTTTTGAGGGAGACAGTAGCTATTTTTTAAAAAAAAAATTAGTAACTTCATTTTAATTATGTATTTGCTAGCTCATGTTTGAGGAACTGAGTAGGTATGGGAATCCCTGCAAACCTTCTCTTGCATAGTATGAGAAATGATTGACAAAGCCTAAACAATAAAGCACAGCTGCACTTGTGACTTGATGCTTTTCTACTTCTCCTCAACAATGCAGTTTGTATGTATTGAAGAGTAAGCAATACAGTGAGTCTTCTTGTGGGTCTCTTAAAATAGAAAAGGTTTTCAGTACTTAAGAACCTTCCATTGCAAATTCAGAAAACTCAGTGAATCCCATTACTGGTTTTGGCAAGATAAAAAAATAAATAAATCCTGGATATAAATGTATGTAGGTGGCAGATCAAATTACAGGCTGTCTGAAAATAAAAGATCAAATACAACCTACCCAAGTCTAGCTGTTGTGTTTCTCTGTATATATTATGGCCTTCTGTCAAAGTCCTTGCCCATAAAGTATAGCTTTTGAATTCATCTCACCTGTGAGCATAGGAAATAAAGGGATGACATGTTATGGTCTGGAAGGAGGGGTGGCTGCTTCATTCTCACTACCAGTCAATGTGTGTGTAGAGGCTCACAGGATGGCCCTTCTCTCTGGTGGCACTCCATGGGCATAGAGCTGATTAAGAGGTCCTACTGGGTTTTTCCCACTTCGTTATGTTATTGCCAATGTAAATCTGTGTATCATTAGTACGTATAAATTTCGGGGCAAGTTCAGAACAAAAGGCTGAAGTAGAAGTCAAAGTGCTAAGAATTCGGATTTTATTTTCGTAAAAAAGCTGAGAGATCCTGACATTTGGGTTTCTGAGCTGGGAACTCATCTTTTATTTTCTGGCTTTCCAGTGTGTATTTTGCTAGACTAGTAAGATAATACAAATATCTCATGTTTTAATAATTATCACATAGTGGCTGTGACAGCTTCATTTGTTGCCTCTTTTTCAAAGTTCATTTTTCTCACGTTCTGTTAGCATTTTTTTTTATTTCAATAACAAAGGCTGATGTTTATAACCTGCCATATTTCAATTCTGAACAAACTTCACCTGCTCTTTTTTGTTTAAAAAAACAAAGTCAAGAGAAAAGACTTTTCCTGTGAAACTGAGCATTATTGATTTAGGCAGTTTAATATTTAAGGACATTTTTTCAGCTGAATGCTTTCCTGGTATCTTTGTTTCCCTGTCAGACATGCTATAAGTTAATTCTACCCTTGAGGCTTTGAGTAGAGCCTGCTTGGAGAGTCAGTGTTGTAGAGCCATATTTGCCTTAAGTTAGAGCCTGTGCTGTCCCTGGATTTGTGCCAGAAGCAAACAATTATAGAACCTGCCAGAGTCTTAGGCCTGTATTATTTTATTTCCCCAGAGATGTTTACAGGGGGACTGTTGCCAAACTCAAGATCCATTAAACTGCTGAATCATTACATTTTCTGTTGCAGCCAGCTGGCAAGGATGTGATTCCAGGCACTCACTGTCAGGTACCTTGGGTCAGTGCACTCTCAAAAATGCCTCCTTATGTTTATTTGTATAAGGCCTTGAAGGATGCCACAAGGTGCACACTGCAACATATAAATAGAGACAGATTTACAGCAAGAACATCAGCAATTTTTTATTCATATGAATCTGCTTTTGCTAGTTATGAGCTGCATAGCTGAGGTCTTTTTGTGCCCTATTGGGGCAGTCTGACTTTCAGTAGAGATTAGTTTGTTATTCTAGCCACCCAGATAAATGTTAAGAAATGCCCTTTTAAGGACTTTGGGAAGGATGCCAAAATATTTTTTTTTGTTCTGTCTTGTACATCGATCAGATGATTCACATGTTCCCTAATTGGTGCATCCTTAATATGTATGCCAGAAAGAAAGAAGCATTTTGAACTGCACCAAATGCTGCACTTATTTGGACTGATACTTTTGGTTTTATGTATGGAAACAGTTTTCTTGGAGACAGTGCTTCCCACCCTTCCCCCCCAAATTACATTTTATTCCAGCTTTCTGGCTTGCCTGTTAATTACAATGAAGACTGCTTGCTTGGGTCCGTTTTACAGTTTTGGTGCATAGGGTTTTTTGGGGGTGGGGAGTGTTGAAGTATACTTTCCATGAGGGACTGTTGGCTTTCCCCTTTTCCCTGTCTTTTATTTTTCCAGGTCATGGAACAAAACCTCAACAGGAAAAACGCCTATGTTTTCATTGTACTGTTTTTCCCAGCCATAAACTTGTAATTCAGGAGATGCTTGTGCTGGTCTTAATGTTTTCCCAAAACGACTTCTGCCTTCATTAGATCATGTTTAATATTAATGCACAGCAATTGCTTTTGGCAAAACTAGTGCTCCACTTCCAAACCGCTTTGCAGAAAATAATAAAATGCACATTTTTTTTTAAGAGTCCTAGCCTATTTTCTAGTGACCTTTCCTTCAGAAAAAATATCTGTAATGTAATGTGATGTACATAAGTAATACTGAATCTTGTATTACCTATTATATATTTATTTTTTCTGTGCTTGTCAGCAGACAGAGCAGCCTCCATTATGCTTTCAGAAACCTTGGGGGAATTGCACCAGATCTGTAGGAGATTTCTGAGCCCATGTTGTAAGTATCTGTTATAGCAGATACTTACAAGAGAGCACATGACTAAAAGGAGTACTGACCTTTGGCCAAGCGAAAGTATCTTGAGTGAACTGTTTGTCTAAACTACCTGGAATCTTAACCCTCACAGGGATGCTGAGGATGCCTGGGAGAGAAGATGTGTGCCTTTCTTTCCTGCTGATGAGAATACTATTAAAGAATGAAGGAAGAGTAAATATTGATCCTGGGGCTTGCTAACACCCTATTAATTTGAGAAGGATCATTTTCTTGCTTTCATCCTAGTAGAAAAGTTAGCAATTGCAAGCACTACAATATTGCTGTGACTGTTGGGAAAAATAGCCTTTTAAAAACCTTTCTAAGATGTCTGCCTATGATGAGGCATTATTTCAGGCTGACTGCATTTCATTCTTGTATTAAGTGATAAATCCCAAAATTTCTAAGTTTGCTTTGCTCTTTGAAGATGCCACCCCTGCATGCAAACTGATTGATCCTGAGATGAACTGAGCAGCGAAAGGCAAAGGCTTCCAGTTAGATGCTGCAGTACAGTGCATGTCTAAACATATTCTGATTTTACAGCTTTACAGTAATGTCTGTGTCCTGCCAAAGGTGAGATCAAATACAAGACGGCCTCACCATTGAAGAAACTGAGAATTTGTCATACAGGAGACAAACGCACACTAGTACCTGTAGAAATGCATGGTAGGCTGCCGTAGTATGTCCTTTCTGTCCCTTTTCATCGGGGAATAGATAATGTAAATGTTTCCTTCCACCAGTCCAAGTGTCTAGGAAAATGAAGCTGTTTTTATTGGCATGAGCAATGCTGCTGCAACACTATAGTGGAACTGCATTGGTATGAAAGAAATCTATGTATTACTTTAGCAAACAGACACTTACAATGATTTTTGTGCTGCACAGCTGCTGTGGTTTAGGCACTTATCACAGCCAGATACTGACCTGGCTGCTAAAACCTGTCTTGGTGTAACCACAGCTTACTGCTGCAGGTTCTCCTATTTACTGCAGTTGAAGAAATACAAGACTCTTCCTCTTCTTCATTCAACTCCTTTGCTGTCTTGCCTCCCAATACCCTTTTGCTTGGCTCTGGAAAGACTGGGTGACATCAGGCCTGGAGCTAGTCAGTTTAATTTGGTGGCCCAGCCCTGAACTTTACAGTTGAAACTGCCTGTGCTGGATAGGAACATTACCAGTTTGAAGTACTGGCATAGAAAAAAGGTTAATTAAATAATCTGTTTAATTTTATTATAATTGTTTGGGAATTGTTTCTGTGAGAAACAGGAAAAAATACTTTTCCTTGATTTCTGAGACTCAGAAACTATCTTCATTTGACTGTTTCTGAATGGTTGACCTTTTATTATGTTTTAGGAAGGATATATTTCTGCATTTGTCTTACACCTTAGTTGAAATCTAGGACTGACTAGATAAAAGCTGCGGTGTAGTTACTGCTCAGTTTGCAATCAGTCCTGTAATTAGGCTGAAATGATTTGTGGTATATGGAGCTAAAATGAATCAGAAGTTGCTGACCTGACACCAAACCTGCTACATAGTAGTTATTTCTGTATAATTAGGCAGACAATGAAGCTCATGCCATGTTGACTTCAAAACTGATGAGCTTGATTGGATCTAGAACTCACACTTCTCGTTCTACTGCATTTTCCAGTATGTTTTTATTAAGATTTTCCCTTCTTTGTCTTCCCCAAATACTCTCCCCACCAAAGCACACACAATTGTGGTAAAAGTTTGAGACATTGCGTGTCTGAGGACCTGTGCAGATGGACAGACTGCCTAGCTCACTGTAGTGCGGCTGGGAGGCTGTGTGGGATGTGCTACAGCCTCCCTCCTGTATGTAATTGTGTGTTGAATTTGAGCATGCATTGTAGGTCCAGTACTTTCTGCTGGAGTCTACATTTCCTCTCTGTGAGCATGAACAATTTCTCTGTCTGGTCCTGGAGGAAGAAGAAGAGGGTCCTGAAAAAGCAGAAGATTGTTATTGCTAAAATAATTCATGGAACCTGGTCCCTGAGCTGCCATTTTTCCAGGTGCAGCTCTGACTCTGCACACTAACTGAGAATGTGTGTGGGCCATCCAACTCATTCTGGTCAATGCCCTTCCCAAGGTACGGACAAGAATATGTAGCACAGGCGCTGTTACCTGGTTAGAGGTGGGAACTACGAAGGGATATTTTTAGATAAATTATCCTGGATGCTACTGATTGAGAAACTTGCTTCACATAAAAGGAACTGAAAAATAGGCCTTGCTAATATATATATAGATAGATATCTTGGGTGCTTTATATGTCAGTTATTAACCTGTAGACATCTGAAATCTGCTTGCTGTAGAGCCATGTTTTGTGTACCTAAATTTACAAATGTCAGTCTGGGTCAGTATACATGATTTTCATGCAGTCTGTATTTCTTTAATTTTTTTGTATTCTTTAATATTTTTAATATTTACCAGATAGGGTAGGAGCATTGTCTTAAAGTAGTGGCAAGACTGACATAAAGAAAAGGATGCTGAGATTTAAAATAATATTGGCAGTTACAATATCTGTAACAGAAACACAGAGTGGAATTTCTTATATGTGAATTTCCAGAAAGTAATATTGGATGGGGAACAGCTTTTGGCTTGTTAAGCATTACTTATTATTTAATCCACACAGGATTTACCTAATAAAGAGGTGTGTACTTAGCACAGCAAAATTGTTTTGTGTTGCCAATGCTTCATGGATGTTGAAGACAGGCTTTTTGTTATTTTATGTGATGACGGTGAAGGAGAAAAATGGATACATACTAGGTGTTTGGGTCCTAGTCAGTCTAGTGAGATTGAGGATGTGTCCAGTTTTTCTTTTTCTCTCTTGGCTCCGTGCTAAAGCCTAAACATTTTGGCTTACCATGTATTATTTTACTGATATGTTTGTTGACCTAGTATGTAATGGAATCATACAAGTGTTTGAAATCCCTGTGCTAAGTACAGTAATAAATAATTTCAGAGCTGAAGTATAGAATTATCCTTAATTTAGTGTGAAAAATTGGAAGCCAAGGCTATCTTTGGTTATATTAATAAATGGGATCCCAGTCTCCAGGGAATGAAAGGGTGACTTTAAACCTTGAACTGCCAGGAATGTTCCATCCAGGGTGGAATATATGCAGCACATAGTTGTCTGAAAAGACATCAAACTCACCTCTGTATTGTAAGAGCATACCAATTATGGTAAAGTTATTTATTGGATTATGTTTCTCTTAAATTTTAAAATTGAATGCATCATTTTGTTTCGCTGGATGTGCTGTGCTTTTTGGTATGTTCATTGATGAGGAATTAGCTAGAGTCAGTTAGACCAAAATGACCAATGACTTTAAGATCATCTTATCCAACCCCTCTGCCACATGCATGGGCATCTTTCACTAGATGAGGTTGCTCAAAGCCCTGTCCAACTTGACCTTGAACACTCCAGGGTTGAGGCATCCACAACCTCTCTGGGCAACCTGTTCCAGTGCCTCACTACCCTCATCGTAAAGAATTTCTTCCTTATGTCCATAGTAGCAGTTCATTGACACATCTGTAGAAGGAAGGTTGCCAATGTGGATTTACTGTTTCCAAGCATACTAACGCTTGCTCTAATGCTTAGAGAGAGGAACAAGCCCTGGTGTCCCACTGCTCGCTAGTGGCCATGCCATAGAGCTGTGGTAGACATACAAAAGTGCTGAGACCAGCTGGTTAGCTGTAGTATAGGCACTGACAAGCCACCCAGCTCAGGTTTTAGAAACTGCCCTCATGTTAGGAGGATGATTCTGTGTGAAAAGCATTCAATATCTAATTCAGTGAACTTGACAGTGGAAACAACCTCCAAGAAGGAAAGGGCTTGGGTGGCAATACAGTAAACATTCTTGTTTCTGTAGTAACTCTGCTGTTCACAGGAGGCATTGACTTTTCTATTTCAATGTTTCAGGAAGCATTCTCTTCAAGTGCATGTCTTTGGAGGCTGACAGAATTAGAGAGCAGCAGGAGAAAGTCCTGTCAATCCTAGAGGAAAAGTTTCCAGATCTTCCCCCACGAGAGGAAATTATCTCTGTTCTCCAGGAGACCCAGTTTAACCCACAAGGTAGTGCAACTTGCTTCCATTTTTCAGACCTTTTACAAATTTATTAGTTATGTAACTGTGTCAGAATATGTTGGCTCATTGTGTGTGGTGAAAATAGTTGCAGCATTCTATCTTCATTGGCAGTTACATGTATTATATTTAGTTTTAAATTAAGCGGCTTACATTCTGAATCAAGGAATTGCAATTTCTGTTGAGGAGCTACTGAACTAAATAAACTTGTATTGCTTTTACAGATAAAGTAAACGTGGATTTATTTCATATATTGCTTTTACAAGTGCACGCTAGTCGAGAATTTGTGTTGATGAAGTATAGGGGCGTAATCAATGTGTTAGCCCATATGCAGAAATTATGCTGCAATTGCTCACTTGGTGTGGGAGTGGGTTTTATCTTCTGAACCTTCCTAGGTTTATTGAGGCCTGTGTACAGCTGAAGTGAATTTGACTTCAGACTAAGATTAAGGAAGCAGTGGGAAAATTGCGATTCTTTAATTTTCTTCTGCTAGAATAGCTGAATACAGCGTCATTTTTTCAGTCATCAAAAGTGCCAATGTTTGAACCCAAAATTGGTAGCAAGCTTTTGAAGGGGGGGCTCTGAAAGCCTGAAGAAAATTGTTACAACAACTTTAACATTTTTGACTCTTTGTTAAATGGCGTTTGCTACCAAGTTGTTACCAAAGAGTGAGCGTTGAATTACTCAGATATTTCTTTGTTAGATACATTGGGTATGCATAGACTCCATGCAGACTGTCTTTTTTTACTGTTCTCTGCCAATCCACAGAATCCTCTCATCTGAATTCAGACAGTCAGCCTGAGATGGCTGCCCTAGCTGGTGGTTAAGAACAGAATTTGAGATCCTGCTTCCTTTGCTCACTCTTTCAGTGAGGTTGCAAGCTAAATCAGTTCAGGGCTCTCTATCTCCACATAGTTCCCTGAAGTTCCTCCAGACATTAGTCAAGGAATCATAGTTCAGAAATTAACTGAATGCAGCCTGGATTGGAGAGACCCAGTGAAAGTGTCTTTTATGGAGCTCAGTTCTTAGTTCTGTGGGTGGCCTCGGGAGATGGTTTAGTAATGTTTGTCATAGACTTGGTCCATGAAGTTTACCCTGATATCCTACGCAAAACTTGGACAAGTAGGTACAATGGATACAGTTTGCATGGCATTAGTTATTAATAATTTTTATATGCCACATGAAGAGGCAATGTCATACACTTTTTTTTTCGTCTCATAGCTCTGTTTGCTGTGTATTACAAGGTACATACTTAACACTACATACATTTATGTGGCATTTGTATTAGTAAGGTGCTGTTGAGTTTCTGAAGCTCTTTGAAAGCACTAACCTCTGGTGAATATTTTACCTTATATACCTGTTATTTCAGGCAGTATTAGGACAATTCAGCAAAAAAGTTCTCAGTTCCATGCAGAAATGATAATTTATTGGCCTGATTTCATGAATTCATTTATTATTTGAGGCACAGTGGGCTGTAGCCCACCAGAAAGTCTACCGGTTACCTATAAATATTTTTAAAAGGACAGATGCATAAATATAATAAATATGTGAACATTAGCCAGTTCATCTCGTCATTAGATTGAATGCAGTAGCTGGACTCTATACAGGAACAGTAATGAGAGGGTTCATTTCTTCGGCTTAAGTTGGTATTTGGCTCCCTCTTAAAAATCAGTTACACAAACACATTTTGGATGTTACGCTAGTAAGCTTTTAAAAGTCTGTGGACGTTTTAATTGCCGCCCTACACTGAAATAAGTGGCTTGCAGCTTTCTTTATATAGACTTTTGGCTATCATGTCTGTAATTTGATAGTGTGATATGGCCATGTTCCTATACATTATATATATCTGAGAATCTTTACAGCATTTTAGACAGACATCTCATTAGAGAAACTTAGTCACATGGATTTTCAGTACATTGTACTTAAACATATCAACATGTCTGATTGCAGTGTGAAGCAATTCCAATTCTACACTGTTGCTTCTAATGATAGTATGTACTTCTGTTTATATGGTACATAAATATCTAGTTGGTTCATTCACCATTTGATGTATGTAAGAAAACCCAGTGGTGTTGGTATCAGTTTGTGAGGATGGTCAGAAAGGTTGAATGACTTTGTGTTTACAGAATATATTAAGTGCTTTGCTTCTGAGTATTTTATATATACTGTACTATTCCACATGTGCTTTTCAATACTGTATTGGGTCTGGCTGAGATGGAATTAATTCTCCCCATAACAGCCCTCATAGTGCTGTGTTCTGCACCGGTAGCTGGAAAGGTGTTGATAACACACCAGTGTTTTGGCTACTGCTGAGCAGTGCTGGCACAGCATCAAGGCTGTG
>JANZLQ010000079.1:42682171-42725189 GCA_026212715.1 Elanus axillaris
CCCCCTGTCCAACTGAGGAGGGGGAGTGATAGAGCGGCTTTGGTGGGCACCTGGCGTCCAGCCAGGGTCAACCCATCGCAAATACATTACTCATTCCAGAAGTGTTTCATATTAGTGATTTCATATTAGACCATAGGAGTGGTCTATGTATACATTTATCATCAACTGGAATTCAGTTAGCTTAAAAAATATGACTGTTCAAACAAATTAATGCAGGAGACAATTCTTCATCCTTTGCTTCCCCCCAGCTCCTGGCCTTAAATCTCTTCCTTGCTTAAAAAAATCCCTCTAAAAACATTAGGCATTGAAATATTAATGTTGGTTTTAATTTTCTCGTAGGGTAGTCTAAAATACAGAAGGCTCAACATTAAGGTCTAAGCTGTGTTTTTAATTTATGTTGATGCATCTGGTCAGCTGTAGATACTTGTATGTATTAAAATTCCTTTTTCTTCTCAAACAGGTGTGAGTGTTGAGGAGGTTATGCTGAAGGATCTCAAGGAGATTTCAGATGGAGAAATCAAAGTAGCAATTAGTACTGTGTACATGACACTAGAGGTAAGAGGAAATGAAAACAACATAGTTGGTAAGCAGCCCTATTGCATACAGAGACAGTTCTTTATCAAATATTTTGAGCCAGTTATTTTCTCAATATTATATGTGAGCAGAATTCTCAGTGATTTAATTAACTTTGAGAGAAGCATTAGCTGTTTATAGTCTGACTTACATTATTATGCATCTGATTATTCCTTCCTGTTAGTCTGTACCATCGTGTGTTAAAACAATGGCATCAGCAAATTGCAGCCTTTGGGTGAATTGAAGGTGTGAGCTTTCTGGCATACTTTAGTAGGTAGTTACTAACTAGGACTTTGTCCTACCTTTCACTTACAGTATAGCATACAATTTATAAAGCCAGTCTAACACTCTCTCAGCTTTTTCAGAGGAAGGGATATTCTTTTATGCCCTCTATAAACCTATTTTGTAACTGTAATGAAGCGTGTCCATTGCCACATTGCCTGAATTAAAATGTTGGTAGAAACAAAAGGACCTAAATGGGGCAGCAGTTGCTAGAATTTTGATCTTTTGGATCAAAACTACAGATTTGTGGTTATGAGTATCACTGAGACAGCCTGAAAGTGGCTGCTTGGGTTTTCTTTCTTGACCAGTGCCAAACATTTTGTAATTGCTTAGGGAAAACTCGTGTGTAGTATGTTTTGTATCATTATTTCAAGATTATTTGTGTTACAGATATCAATAATTATTTACCATGACCTGAAGTAGATATAAATGTTTCTGGCCAATATGTAAAAATATTCATTAAAAAATATTAATGTTTTTATCATTGAACAAGTACGATATGGCGGTATTAGTTCTGATGGAAGTTTACATACTGATGTACTGATTAATAATAAAGCTAATTAGATTGAAGAAGATCTCAACAGCAAAGAGAGACTTTTACGTAGTATATATTTGCAATTTACAGTCTCAATGTTTGCCTGAAGTTCACCCATACAAAAGTATTTGACATGCAAAAGAAGTTGTCATCTCCTATTTTTGCATTTTACTTTAATCAAAACTGTAGTTTACTTCAAATGGTACTTAAAAAAGTCTCTTGAATAGTTCTTCCCTGTGTATATTCTATGAGGTTTCTTATATGTCTTTTGTGGTGCATTTTACAAAAAAACAAGGTGCTTCTGTGGTTGAAGAAGTTGTGGTGCAATCCAGCTAATAATTACCTATAGATTTCTGTTTGCATACTAAAATATACAAAGTGAATTGGCTAGTAAAGTTTCAAGAAATGAAGCAAAATCTGTTAGTTTCCTGGTTAGTTTCTCAGTGTCAAGCAGTCTTTACCAGCCACCAAACCCGCACTGCTTCATGAACCATAATTTTTCTCTTGAAAATTATGCCAAGGTTGGGAAGAAAGAGGATAGGGGAAGAGTATTGCAAGATAAATCCCCCAAAGAGGAAATGGGATTTAAAAAAATTCTTTATAAGATCTTCCTATTCTTTTGTTTTAAATCTTACTCTTTTATTCTGTCAGTTCCACTGAATGGTAGACACATAGGGCTAGTAATTAGGAGCTAGCTCTAGCATTACATTTTCTCTTTATTTATTTTCCTTTTATTCTTGTTTAATAGAATACATGGAATGCAGGCCTTGCGCTCCACAGATGTAAGCTTCAGTTAAATGTAGGTGAACTCATCTTTATTACTCTACATAGTCAAATAAATCATGACCTAAAACTTGTCTTCCTTTTGGCCGCAATTCACAAATTGAATTTGTCAGTGGTAGATTTTCATAGTCCTAAAAGCAGGCAAATTTTCAAACTTTTTTCAGGGATTGTGTAACATTTTGTGCTGACATCCTTTCTTCAAGGAATATCAAGCCTGGTGGTCAAGCAATAAATGTTTCATAATTGTTTTTGTTAGGGCATATCTAGCGGCCATCATGGAAGTAAAAGGAGATTCATTTGCATGTAAAAAGAACAAACTGATCAGTGTTTTACTGATGTTAGGTGTGTTTTAATCCCAATCTGTTAAGTAATTTTATTACTAGCATTTTGGTGGTGTTTTTGTGGAAGTTAGTGGTGTATCTCTTTAGCTTTCTGCTCTCTGTTGTTCTTCTGTGAATAGTTTGCTTCAGAAAGAGCTAACTTTTGAGGGGTGCAGCTGCTTTTTTTCTAGTTATGTTTTACAGTCATACTTTGTACTAAAAGGACTCTTAATTTCACTGTTGGGATGGAGGTCGGTTTTGCATTTGCTGCATTACTGCTCTGTGTTCAAACATTTTCTGAACTCCCTGATTTACAGTGCTTGACCAGCACAAGACCTTTTTTACTTGCTCTTATTAGATATGCTCTTATTAGATGATATGGTCTGCATGATGGTAAAGCAGATGTCATGTAAAAACATTCTGCACTAGTTACTTCACTTGATATCAGAAACATAATACATAGAAGGGAATTATAGACAAAACTGTCCAGACATATCTGTCTACTCAGTTTAGAATTCTGTTATGAACTCAGAATATACAAACTTCAACGACTTCAGGATTTTCTCAGCAGTAATAATGTTCATTTGTTATTCATCCTCAAAGTGCTCTACAGAAGTTACCTGACTAAACATTAAGGGAACATGAAGAACAGGCTTGGCTTTGGTGCAGGTGTTGAATCCCTAATGTGTTTGCTTTTCCAGAAATCTCACAAGGTCATTATTTTTTTTTTAAATCAACAAGTATGTAGAAGTATCTGTCATTAAAATGCTTTCTATAGGCTTGTTTATTTGCTTTGGTTCAGTGGTCTACCATGTAGGTGATACTGCTAAGAACAACGATGATGATTATACGATTATAGTTGGGTAGAGTAAGCTCTTCACAAGCATGCATCTCCTGCTGCGTTGGATATGTATTACGAAGAGCGAAAGTGTTGCAGGCCAGCACTGAAGCTCTGATTTCAGTTTCAGTTAGAGTTTCACAGTAGTAAAGGTGAAGATCAGTTAAATCTGATATTCTAACAAATGTCACACCTCAGTAGCACGTACTCAAATGATTCTAAGCTTTCCTTATTTCTGGTTTTATGGCAAGTTTTACAGATCTTTATTGAAAGTACATGCTGAAAAAATTCTCTGTTCTTGAGAGGGTGGATGCTCTTTTTAGTGAAGTCTTGACATGGAACTATGTTCCTTTCCCTTCTCTGCTGCTGATTTCCTATGCTAAATAAATAATCTTTTTCCTCAGTTTCCACTCTGTAAATCAGGATGTTAATTTTGTAAATGTGCAGTGTATTTTAATTAATTGAAGCTTGTGTTAGACATGTTGCTATAAACCCTATTTTTATTAGTATTGCTACAGATTCCTAGTATCTGTGGGAATGCTTTCTAAGTTCTGTACTTTAGAAGGAAGGAAATGATGGTAACTAGTAAGTCATCAATTGTAAGTTAATACTCATAATTAGTTCTAGTACTGTTGCATAGCAGTACTCAGACATGAAGGACACGTGCAGGTATGCTCCTTCTCTCCAGTTTCTCATGAAGAAAGACAAGAATGCAAAAGTAGTAGTGTGATTGATCTCAGTGCTTTATTTGTATGTACATACTGATATCAATCAATAGTGTGTGATTTACATCCATTGTCTGTTGGCTTACTAGTTGGCAAGGGACTGATTTTTAAGTGTGTCCTGGTTTGGACTGGGAGAGACTTATTTGTCTTCCTAGTAGCTGGTATAGTGTTATAATTTGGATTTAGTATGACAGTAATGTTGATAACACACTGATGTTTTCAGTTGTTGCCAAGTAGTGTTTATACTAAGTCAAGGATTTTTCAGCTTCTCCTGCCCAGCCAGCGAGAAGACTGGGGGGGGGCACAAGAAGTTGGGACAGGACACAGTCAGGGCAGCTGACCCAAACTGGCCAAAGGGGTATTCCAGACCATGGGACATCATGCCCAGTATATAAACTGGGCAGGAGTGGGGCTGTGGGGAATCACTGCTTGGGAACTAACAGGGCATCATTTGGCGAGGGGTGAAAAACTGCATTGTGCATCACTTGTTTTGTATATTTCACTCTTTTTATCATTATTATTGTCATTTTATTGTTATTATTGTTATTAGTTTCTTCCTTTCTGTTCTATTAAACCATTCTTATTTCAACCCATGAGTTTTACTTTCGTTGTGGTGTTTTTTTTCCCCCTGATTCTCCTCTCCTCCTTCCTGAGTGGAGGAGGCAGTGAGTGAGCAGCTGCATGGTGCTTAGTTACTGGCTGTGGTTAAACCACAACAGAGTGTCTTGATAAAAGTGAATCTTTCAGATATTAAAGGAGTAGACAGTGTTGCCATTAGTGATAAAGGCAGGGAAGGCATTTTGTGTGGATGTCTTTAGGTTTCTATAAGAGTCTATATGCAGCTTTGTATGTCTTGAGATAACTACCTTTGGATCTGGGCTTCCTGGATTTAGGTGGCATTAAAGCGGTAAGCTGAAATCAGACCTGGTCTCCAGTGACTGGCTGCCAGAGTGTATGCTACTTGGATTTCACATGCATAGCAGCTTTTTTCAAGAAAGTGACAAAAGAAAAGCGACAGCACCCAGATCACAGTTATTTTTATTGCCTTTGCTGGAAAGTTTCCCCAAGTCATAATAATGATTACTCATAGGATATTGTAGCAAAATTCAGAGCATGCGTTACAGTTAATTTCTGTTACATTATGTTATACCCTGAGAGTATATTTTGCTTGTTCCCTGCTGGAATTCTCTTGGAAATGAGAAATATCTTCTCAATGTGACTTTCTGTGAAAGTCATTTTTTTCCTGTGAAAGGAATACTGCCTTTGTAAATTGAAGTCTATTCTCTGCTTTCTTAAGTCTACTGCACCAGAAGAACAATCCAGATTTCATGAGTTTTCAGTTTAGTTGAAATGGCTCATGATATTGTAACTTAGTAGTGTGTGTGTTGGACTAAATCCTTAATATTTTGATTCATGAAAATCTATTCTAACTGCTGACAGAACTTGCAGTAACTTAGGAAGACACAAAATCAAGTTTCTCCAGGGAGAAGCAGGGTAGTTGGTTGAAAACAAGGCAAATAGTCTACGATTGTCTGCTATAGACTGTTACAGACAAGGGAATATGTGTGTTCTGAAGGCTGATGGATCTGCTGAGGTTCTTGTGCATGTTTCTGGCTGTGGTATCTGTATAGTTCATAAAGACAATTTGCAGGTTGTTGAGGTTGTGTAAGCTTTTAGAATTGTAAGTTTGGAGCCACCCCTATGGGGCAGCCAACCAAGAGAAAATGTCAGAGCCTCAGTGGGGGCTGCTGTCACCAGTGTTGTTGCCCCAAGAAAGTGACCTGCAAGTTCATGCTGGCTTGACTGTCCTTAGGTAGAATCTAGTAGTCCAAATGAGTTGGGGACAGTACCAAGGGAAAGTTCTGGCTCTTGCAACAGCTTTCCTCTATGTCTCAGAGAAACTCACAGTGGCTGTTCCAGCAACAGTAACAGAAAATTCAGAAAAGTGTGGGCACACAGTGGATCTGTTTCTTAATGAATAAATAGTCTGATCTCAGAGAGATGGTTTAATTTTCCGGCTGTTTTGTAGTAGTAGTATAGCATGCAACTATGTTACTAATTTGGACAATTTTATTTGCATATTATGAAAAGTGATGCTTTTAATACATCTGTAAAGGAAATCAAGAATCTCTGCCTCAGCTAGTGCATGTCAAACAAGTGCTAGGTAGACTATTGCACACAGTTAAGTGATACTACAACATGTTTGTTTGAAGGTTTAAACTTATGTTGTGTGTCTGTAATGATTGGACCATAGTTATGGAGTTTGGAACTTTTTTCTTGCAGTATAAATATAAACATATTTTAAATGGCATCAGATTGGTCCATGAATTTGTTTTTAATGCTAAAAACAAAACAAGAAGAAAACCCCAAGTAAATATGTTAACATTTAATCTTCCAGTAATGGAATTGAAAACAAAATTCTCGGTAACTTACAATAGCAGTGCTGCTACAAGAATTTTTCAGATGCCTGTTGTGAGAAGTTAGGGTATGTAAAATAAATGATGTATGGAGCTGTAGGAATGCGACTTTTGCAGACTACCTTATGTCTAAGGAACATTAAACATAGGGTTCTCGTTTAGCAAATAAATAACCATTCATTTCAATGGCTGCATAGTCTGGACTTTTGTGCATATTTTTGCAAAGATGAGAAGAGGCCATTAGGGATTTAATATAAAATAAATCGCCAAGGGGTCTTCTTGTAGTCCTAGTCTTTCTGCCACATGGTGTGTCACTAATGTGCATAAATGGGCTTAAATGAATTTGTTATCTGTATTACATTTGCAGTATGTATATATTTATATATTATTTTTTAATTGTGTTTAAAAATAAAGCATTAAATACATCATTTCCAAGAGCTGAAAACATACCATTTGTAAATAAATCAACCTTAATTAAGGTCTTAAAATGTCAGTGTGTGAGATCTGCCTGTAGGAAAATGTATAACATACATAGTACACAAAGCTTGAACATACTTTCATTTGCTTTTTTAGATGGGTTAGGAGGGTTAAGTCATCACCTTACTGGACTGAGTAATGCAGCCAAACATGCATTAATGTAAATACCATGCTCATGTTTAAATGTCAGACACTTGTGTTCTGGGGAATGGTAGCTGATGCCTCAGGTCAGCCCAAGTACCCCACTTGTAGTGAGTACAATCCAAGGTATGGAGAGTTGAGGCAGACCTGCTGAATTCTCTGATTAAAGTGATTATCAGGATTGTTCATAGTTTTAAAATAAAGACCAGATCACTTCCAGAAGATGATGTGAGGGTCATATGAGCTAAAGTTCCTCTATGCAGTGAGATGTTTCTACATGATATCATGTAAGATGTCAGGCAAGGTGTTCATTATGGTCCCTTGTGAGGTAAGAAAAATGTAAACTTGTAAAACTGGCCAAGACCGTTACATTTATCAATCAGTCCAATTGCTGTGCTTAAATCATTAAATAATGGTTATTAAATCATTATTAAATAATGATTTTATTCAGCTGTCATTTTTGTATTTGATTATTTTATTCTATGCTGCTGTCATAACTCGTAGTAAACCAGAAGCATCAGAGATGTGGTCCTTGCAGTATCTCTTTGAGAATGCACAAGGTATACAGTGATACCAGGTCTGCAATGGTATGTGTGTAGGATTTCAGTTTATTGTGGTGTCTGAAGAAATTGCATAGACTTCATCTGTTAGACCAGATGTGACACAAATTATAAATTCAGCCCATGCTATTGTTTATGTTTTTGCCTTTACTGGGTTTGTTCAATCTTGGTTCAAAAGTTAATAAAAAAAGTAAAATAACTATGCAAATTATTAAAGGAATAAGCATAGACATTATATTAATCTACTAACATCACAGTAAAAATGTGCTTGTGTTTACAAGTACTTTGTTTAAGAAAATAGTCTATTTTCTTTTGTGTCATCTGTGGAATGTGTTAAAGAAATTAAGATATTTTCTTTATGAAATACAGCTGTATGATATACACTATCTCTCAGCTAAATAAAATGCTGTCATCTACAGTATCACTATTGGACTGCATTCCTGACTTCTACAAAGCTGACTAATTTATCATTTGTGTACTCTCCTAGTTCTTGTCAGTAGCATCTCAGCTCAGCTGCTCATGGGGCATAGATGCTGACAGCGGGAGGTGCTGTTTTGAGAAATGTTCAGCATAAAAAGAGGTTTTTTTCTATGAAATACAATACACTTTTTTTTAAAATTTCAATGTAAAACCTAACTTGGACATTTAATATTTTAAGATCTGTCCATAATGCATGATAATATAGGAACTGATAATAGTTAGGGATAACAACAACATAAATACTGCAGAAAAGTTAGATTCTATTTTCTGCTATTTCATTTATGGTTTTTTCTTTGCTATTTTGTGGGAAACAACTTAATTAGAACATTAAACTGTTGATCCAAAATTACAATATTCCAGCCATAAGTAAAAGAACCTCTTTGGGGTTTGGTAGGGTTAGTGTTGAATTACTACAGAAAAGAGCAATTCTGCCTGCAGGAAGTGACAGAGAGATACAGGGCATTTCTGAGCAAATAAATGTCTGTCTTGGTGACTGCTTTTGTGTTTTTCATTTAGAAAGAAATATTCTCCCCCCCCATTTAAGATCATGCAATATTTATTTAGGATAATGATATTTTGATGTAGAAAATCAGCCAAATATGTCTCCTATGTCTTGAAATACTCTTTTTGTTCATTAGTTTGGCAAAGCATGTGCCTAAAATGCCTTCTGAACTGGAATGTAAGTAAATGCTTAACACCTGTAAACATTAAAATAGCCTGTGTTTTTAGCATCCGTCATTGTATTTTATACCTTCTGTTACATATCAGGGGCCTAGTTCTGAAGCTATCGGTTATTTTAAGATGTAGGAACATTTTGGAATTTTGAATTAGTCAGATCAAGTGCTCTGTAAGATTTTTCAGCATTTATGTCCTCTGTTTAGAAGATGACAGGGAAGATCCTCTTTTTGACTCTGTGTAACTGGCTACATTCTCAGGGTTACTTGAAGTCAAGTGTTTTGTCTGCTGAAAAATTCAGGGTTTATTCAATTTTATATACATTTTAATGTATTTCATTTATAAAACAAGGATTAAAAAAAATACACAATTATTCAAGCTGAAACTCTTTAGCCCCTATTTGAGTACTCAAATTCAGAGTAGCTGAGAACACTAGCTATAATTGTACCAAAGAATGCAATTTTTTTGTCTCTTTCTAGGAGACAGATAAAGTTTTTCTCAGAGAGATCACTGCTTCTGTATTCAGAATTATTTACAGCTTCTGTGCCTCTCTAACGAAATGTAGTTTTTGTCATAAAGCTGCTGCATGAATGTTATTCACCAAAATATATTCTTTTTTTTCTGCAACTCCATAGCTAGATTGCTTGTTTAAGTTTTATTTTTTGAATTTAAGTGAATCCACATTAAGTCTAACCTGCAGGTTCTCTGACCCCAGAAACCCCAAAATTCAGAACTCTTGTGTATGTTGCAAATATTGCAACGTCTTAGTTTTTGACCATTTTTTCCTTTTCTGTATAGACTTGGTAAATAAAGTATCAAATGAAAAGTCTTTCAAGGTAATTGTGCTCTGCTTTGGGGCTAGAGACTTCTATTATTTTTCTCCATAAGAAATTCTATTAAATTCTATGTATTAATTTATTATTTTTAGTTCAGAAATTGCCCCATTTCTGAAATAATTACAATACCTTTAACCGAAGTTGTTAAGTACAGATGGAGTTTATTTATTATGCTAAAGACAGTAGGAAGTGTTCAAGGTCTTAGGTAGGTTTTTAGCATTTCTTTTTTCCCTATTTACTTTTTATTTTTTAAAATTACTTTATCTGAAGACTAAATCTCAGTAATATGAGTTTCATAACTTTCTCCATATTTGGGATTTGTGGTTAACAACAGAATCATGCTTTGACTGAAAACTTAGTTATGGAGAGATACTTCTTTCTCATGCTAGCGTAATTCTTGTGGTTTTTTTACAAAGCCACAGACTTCTCATTACTGTTTAGGTAAGAAAAGGCACAACAGGATAGTTTCTTCAGCTGTGATCATGTAGGTCTCAATGCATCGGAATTTTTCATGCACATCAGGCAGTTGTCTTCCAGGATTCTGATGGTCCCCTTTCCTTCTGAACACAAGGTAAACACAGCACTTAAACTGATACAAAACAGGAAGAAGTTTACTGAGGCCACTAAGTATATGCCAGATAAAAACTATGGCAGCTGATTATCTTCCCCAAATAAGAAAAACCACGGCACTTGCATTGTAGAGAATTCAAGCATGTATACAACCCTTTCACACTTGGGAGAATGTTCTGTAAGAAAGAAATAATGAATCTGAATACGGGTTGCTTGGTTCTTTGGCTCAGGTCACGCAGGACTATAGAGTTAGTAGTAAAATCAGAGAACCTGACAGAATTATCTGTCTTCATTGCCAGAAGATTTTTCTTCTTCCTTTGTATGAACAATGAAGCCAGTTGAAGGTAATCTCTTCTACCCTGGATTCTACCTTTGCCAACAAGAGCTATTACAAGGTATCTATTTATTGCCAGTTCTGGTTCTTTTTACAGAAGGACAAATCTCACTACTAGGTATTCTGTAACCTCACTGCGTTTCACCATTTCTGTCTTGCTATTGTTCTTGCCTTTTTCTTGGTAACAATGCCAATGAATTTTCATAAAACATGACTCTCCCTTCCTCCTCCCTCTCCAGAGGGCAGGGAAGAGGGGAGAGGAAAACAAAAAAGAGATGTAGACTTGCAGAAACAGAAAGGTAAGAGTAAACATTGAGTCCACAGGGAATCTTCTTGTAGTCCAGTGTTCCATTTTTTCCCCCCACTGCAAGACTGCCAGAGAGGTATAGTCAGCAATCTGTGCCTGAATTCTATACCCAGAATTTGATTTTTTTTAGGTTTCATGGATGCTGGACATCTGTGTATGCTGGTTTGTTCTCTGTTTGTCACAGACTAGAAAGGAAAAAGGTTGGAATAGATTAATTTTGTACCCAAAATGGGAACTGTTAGGTCAGCTCTTCAGTTGGTAGAACACCATGGACTTAGAGTAGCTGTGGATTGTCTTAGCTGAAAAAGGATTTGGGGATGAGTTTGAATAAATGGCAGTTGTACAACCAAGAGCTCCTGTAATTGTATTTTAAAACCGAAAATGTTAACTGAGCACTGAGTTAAGCACTAGTTTTTCTCAGATTTCATCATGTACTGAATCATATTCTACTGAAAATATATTATTTTGGTCTAAAAAGTTTGTCATCTCTTCTCTGTATAAATATCATTAGCAGGGTGTTTCTTAGCATTTACTATTAAACGAGACTTTCTAAATAAAGGGACTAGAGATAATTTGGAAACAAAAAAGTGATTTTCCTTTCACATCTCTCAGTTGAGTATTTGCCATATGGGTTGCTCAGCATCACACTCTCAGCAGGTCTAATTTATGGTAAACACACAGTGAGTGAACAGGAAAAAAAAGCAATGAAAATATTAATATTGTCCCCCCACCCCATTTTTTTAAACTGAACTAAACGTATTCAGGTTCAGCCCATATAGTTGTGACATTTAGCTGAGTATGTATGTATTTGCCACTCTGCTGGGAGTTTGTGAAGACTGAGATGCTGCGCTTTTCTTGCCATGAGACTGATTTGCTGGAGCTTGCATGGCAGTGTGTAAATTATACCTTCCCTTCTCTGATCCGGCATGCTGCCAGGCCCCCCAGGGCTGTGCTCTCTCCATGAAGGGCAGTTGGTGAAAACATTGCTGCTCTCGCTGTGGCATGGGGTGCTTTAGCTTTTCCCTGGGCCTCCACAGGAGGATCACCAACTGAGTGAATGTATTGATGCTCTGGTCCACTGCTAGGATTTGGAACAGGCAAAGAAAGAGATATGAAATAAATAATGGTATGGATTTTTCTCGAGATTCACAACCATGGAAATCCACAACATCAATATTTTGAAAACCTTCCATCTCCCACAAGTTCCTGGGGCTTTCTCTTACTGTTGCATATGTGCTTTCTTTCTCTCTGTGGGTTACCTTCTCCCTCTAGGGACTTTGCTGCCATAACCATCCTTCAAGGACTCTTTAGAACTTGGTCAACCCCACTCCTTAGTGTGCCTGCATGGAAAATCACTGGGGAGCAACACAAAGTACTAAGCATGTATCAGCAACCCAAGTGAGCACTCCTTCACCAGTGCTTCCAGCTCAGGGAATGAGTTTTTTCACAGGAGGGTTTGTGTTTCTATATTACAAAAAGTAAAATTTAAAAAAAAATCTGGTTTATGGTTAGGAGCAGGCATATCTGGGCAAATGAAGTGCATTGTTCTGAAAATAGAAATTGCTGCCATTGCACACTTGATATAGTAATTACAAACAGAAAATAGCCACAAAAGAAAATGCTTTAAAAAAGCTGTGGTTTGAGTCCTGCCTTCTGCCTTATGGACATCCAATAGACTTTGGTAATGCACATACTTCCTTTCTGCCTGAATACTTTCTATTCCACCAAGAAACCAGCACATTCCTGTTCCAGATCTGAGGATTCAGCCAAACAATTGAGCATGCATCATTCAGATTTAGAAGAAAGTACAACAGTCCTGCACTGAACAATCATGATATAAGTTCCTTTAGGCAACATTTTTTCTATGTCTTCAAGAGGAAATACATAATTTACAACACCTGCAGGTATTTAGTTCAAATAAATACAAACTCTTTGGATCCTGCTAAATGTTTGTCTCAGTGTTATCTCCACAACTTGGCAGTAAGAGTCACAGGTTGCATATTTAACATGTATATTAGTATTTGCAGTTGTGCTTCATTTCCCCTTGTCCAGTCTTTTGAACATGGGTTAACTGGAACAACCAGTTTTGTTTCCCTGCTTATTATTGGGTATTTTATACTCCTCTAGTGTGCTTGTGCTGCATCTTGTTGATATTCTCCATGAACTAATCTGTAAATATTGTAGATGAATAATATTATGATGAATAATATAGATGAATAAGAATTGTAGATTAATAAATAGAAAATACTGGTTGTTTTATCATCTAGTATGTATTCTTCCTTCATGTATATCATTAGCCTAATTGTTTACAGTGTTCCAGTCAGTTACACTTATACAGATCTTCTGAGGTAATGGAGTTGTGTTTTGTAGTATAAACCAATATTTACTCAGAAGTCAAACCTCAGCCTCACTTCCTGTGGACTTCTGGTACTATCAGTGTAGCAGTAAAATCCGAAGTGAGATTTTCAAGATGCCTGGGTGGTGAGAAACATGAAAGTACTCATTTTACTAATTCCTATTTATGCATTTAAATTTCTGTGAATAACAACCAGCTGAAATTAGGTGCCACAGGTGACTAGTTTGGACTCTGAATTTTATGCTTTAACCATTTTAGAAAAATGTTAATTTACAGTGTCTTCTGTCAACTAGAAATAGTTGGGAGGTTACAGTAAGTTAAGTGATGAGGAATCCTGTGTGTACTGTACGCTCAGTCATTGTGCAGTCACATTCTGAAGACCTTTAAAGTGGCATTGAATTTGGCTATATTTTTGATCCATTATTAAAGACTCAAAAAACAATCATATTTTCAGATTGCATGTTCTGCACAGTCAGTGATGTATCTGTGCTTGATGCCACTGTTCTTCACAAAATGTGATAATAATGTTATCTGTTATCATAAAAACTAAGTTTGACTCCACAGAAGCAGCTGGAAATGATAACCACAATACACTTAAATGTTTTAGGAACACACTGTTTGACATATACTGCTAAAAGTTCCTCATATTTAGGAATTCTTTTAAGTGAAATACTTGTGCTGAGTCTCAGCTGGTGTGCATGAAGGAATATTCATTTCCCAATGGTAACATGGAATTTGATTTTGTTACCGTTTTTATATATATTTAATGGATGGAAATACTTTGAAGAAAAAAAATACGTACATTTCTGGTCCTAATCTAATTCAGTGGGGTTTTATGGTTCTGATTCCAGCCATTTCTCATGTTTTATGTATAGGAAAATCAGAAGGTTATGTCTTGTCCAAGCTAGCAGGGAGCAGAAACAGTCCTTCTCTGTGACATCCAGGAAGATGATCAGTTGGGCAATGACAAATAGATGTTTACTTGGGTGAATGTATACTGTAGGTGATCTGAAAAGGGATTGTCTACAGCTTGGCAAGAGGGCCATGCTAACAGCAGTTTGCACTAAAACTTATTATTTTGTAGTTGCAAGAGAGGGTTATATGAACCTTGTAAAATATGCTGGGTATTTCGTGCCTGCAACTCCATTATCATTTGAAGTTTTAAAGTGTGATTATTATGTTGTGGTGTTCTGTGCATAGAGTCAGGTGAAGTTTCTGCAGTAGAAGTGGGTGGTGGAAGCAACTGAAAGAAAGGAGCTTTCAGATGCCTGATCAGAAAGGACATTCCAAGAATCAGAGAAGAGGTATGTAACGATGCCAGAAGAGGAGAGTGAGCTATTATGGCACAGAACATAAAAGCATAAACCAGTATGAGGTGTGATATAAACCAACTTGAAGCTTCAGCAGGATTGTTCTTAGACATAAGGCTAGTAATTTGTGGCACTGCATGCCACATAAAAGTGTGCCATACAGTTTTGTGTGTGTGTGTGTGTGTATATTTACATGCACCATGTATATTTGAAGAACATGTGAGCTGTGAGAAGTAGGAACCATCTACCTGCTGTGTAACGTGAAATTTTTGCTACATGGAAAATGAATTAGGTGCTCATTTCTGTCTGTGGGGGTGCATATAGATTTCTGACTCAGATCCCGAGAAATAAACTTCTAACTTTCTGAAATTCGGACTTGTTCTGAGAAACCACCTTGCCAAAGTTTCTTGTTTCAAAGAAATGCAGAAAGGCTGGAGTCTCTGCTGACGTAACCGTTACCAACCAGGAGTGTAATTTCTCTTTTAGGTTTCACCTTGCACAAGCAGTAAAACTGACTCAGTTACACTTGGTAGTAAGCGCCTTTTCCAGAACAGTTCATTCTGTGTATGATTTGGTTTAAACTTTGCTATTGACAATGCAGATTTCAGAGCTTGAAGAAATATTTGTGGTGCAAGTCAACTGCAAGAAAGGGGCTTTCAGGTGCAGAGCAAATTAACATTGTCCATAGGATATTCTACAGGTAAGATACAGTCCAGTTTCCATTGAGGGAAAGTGTAATTGTAAGCAGATGAGTAGCAATGCTGTTATACCAGAGACATAGCCTAAAACAGCATCTTGGATGATACCTACAGTAAAATATTTTACTATTTGGGCAAAGCAGAATGAAGGTCAAGATTATATGATCTGCATAATTCCACAGATCAGAGAAGACTAGAGATAAAAATCTCATGCACATACAGAAGATATCTCATATTAAGTCATAGTGTTTCATAATCGCAGACAGTAAAGTTGAAGCTCTTCACAGACATGTAAGTGATCTAGTTACAAGGGGCAAATGCAGATTTTAACAGAAAAGAGCTTATTTGGGGTCAGAAGATGGAAGTTTTGTTTTCCTGAAGAAAAAAATTGCTTTAGTTTTGCTGTATCTGTATAATCCTCATTTTCTTGGTAGTTTTAAAGATACCTCACTGGTAAAGCTTTAAAAAAAGGATCTCCTGACCTCATGAAAAAGTTAGTTATTTGGAATGTTAAATGCAATTATATTGACATATGGTGATAATGTGATAAAGCGTAAGGGTTAAAGGTTGAAGGAACCATGTCTTGGCAATTAGCAATGTAAATGAAACATTCATTATCCAGCATGCTGAGAAGTTGATGAACTGTACGATAAATCTGAGCCCGAGTCACTACTGAGATAACTCATTTCAGACATAACGGTGTTTATTAGGATCCTGGACATTGTTTTGCATTCTCTGATGAAATATCTTGCTATATAGAAATATTGTATCCATTAATTTATGTGAAACAAGTCAATACTAAAATTCGTAAGGCCCTAAGTAATTCTTCGAATAATATAGAGAGAGAAAAAAAAGGGAGGAGAAACATCAAAGACATTGAAACTCGTCCTGTCAGGAAAGATGTTTGATTAGATGTATTGGTATCTCTTCAGTGCATGGGTATTGTATTTCTCCAATATAAATTGTCTCCAGTGACTTACATAAACTCATTTGAAACCATTTTTCATCTTAAGAGTTATAACTGAAATCAGAATCTGACCTAGTAAGTAGAGAGCCCTTTATTCAATGTTGTAAGTTCTATTTATATGTAAAGAGGGTATTTTTTGGTGAGAGCACAGGATGTAGACTTGTTTGAGAGACAATACGGAACATGTTTACTCAATATTTATAAATTCCATGAAGATTAGGATTGAGTGTAATCAGGCATTATAACAACTGTTCTTGTATGTCTCATAGAATAATGCTCAGTACTAATAAAACCATAGCTAAATTTATTAACTTGATGATAGCAGTGGTAGATTACCTCAAATTCCTAATAGTAAAATAAATAGTGCATAATTTGTTCAGTAAAAATAACTAAGAAGAAGTTAACAGAAATGAATACACATAAATAGGCACTAACTTTCTTGTCAGTGAGACAAAAGAGTTTTTTGTTCAGTTGATTGGTGGAAACAGAGCATATATTTGGTTTGTGTTAAAATTGTTGAAGATGTTTGTTCTTTTTAAAGGATACCAGTTTATCATGGCCATAGTAAGCAATACATTGTATTTTCTGCTCCAGCTTTGCATCTTTTGGCACTGTTAGAAATTTTGCATTACATTTTATTTTACATAGATTTCCCATGTGGAATAGACAAATTTCTTACTATTGAGGCAAAACATTTGAGTGGATATGTATTAATGACATATAAACTCTGAGGGAGTACCACATCTTACGTAGTTTTCATGCGAGTTCTGTGAAATTCTATTCTTAGAGATCATTATGAATCCTGAAAGATCACATAATGATTTATGAACTGAGCCAAAAAAACTCAGTACTCCCTTAATCTCCTCCTCTATGAGTATCTAGATGCACATAATTCTCACTTCACTCATCAGTGTCATCAAGAAATGCAGTATTTGTTCAGTAGTACAAGGAAATGCAATGCACTGTTCAGAAAAATAGTTTAATAATATGTATTCTATACAGAAGAGATAGCATTCCTATATGTATATAGTATAGTATATTTGCATACTATTCTGTACTACACTGAAAGTACAAAGAACATGCAAAGAAAACTCTAAAGAGCATTGGCTTCCCCCTCCCCCCCTTCATTTATTGTACAGAAAACTATTCAGAGAGTAAGCTTACATGGTATACATTTTGAAGTTCTGAAAATAGTGTTTGACGAGGTATCTGTCAAATACCTTGTATCTTCAGTTTTTTTTGGAATATCTCTAATGTTATCATTTGACTGAAAGTTCCTTGGGTCAGCATGGTACACAGGGTGGAGCATGCAGGATATGCTGGAGATCCTATGGGAAGCCTGTAATAGCAGCAAGAATTAAATTTAGTACTGTGAGTTTTTTTAAATAGCAATATAAACTCAAAAAGGTCTTCTAACCTTCTTGGAGTAATTGAGATGGCTGCGTATTGTATATGTCCCAAAACAGGTTGCAGAACAGCTTTAATTGCAGGAGCTACTTGGTTTCTGCGGTGGTTTTGTCAGAGCATGGCTGTACTTTAAAACCTAAATTGTGGGAACTTAACAGCGGGTGAAGCACATCAGCCAGAATACTTACTGTAAAGACAGATGCAAGTGCTGTGTTGAGCACAGCTCTCAGAACTGAGAAAGTAGCTACGAAGTTGCTATTAAATTGTGAGAAAAAAGCTATGAAGAAAATTTTTAATAACTCCTAAGTTGTATTTCTATAAAGAATGTCTTAGTTAACTACCTTTGAATTTCTCTGGATGTCTACGTAGCTTTTACTTCAGTGGCTGATGCTGAGCTTTGCTTTAACAGTGTTACCAGTTAGGAGAGATTGAGGCATTAAATTCTGAAGTATATAATAGGTCATCCTTTCCTGAACTTTTTAAATTAAAAATGTCCACAACTAAGTTAATGTGTTCTGTTGCTTATCTTTCCTTTTAGAATATTTCACTGTAACAACTCTAATCTAAATAAACTTGCTGACCCACAGCTTATTTGTACTATGAGGATAAGAAGTGTTCTTCTGAATTACACTATTTGTGAAGTCTCAATTTCCTGACTACTAAATGTGTTATTCTGACAATGTATATATGCACATGGACACTGTTGAAATATTAAGTATTTGGTGTATATATACAGGTTATTTACAGTATGTATAAAATATTCAGTACATATACAGTACAAAATACATTTACATTAGATTTGTTTAAGTAAGTTTATTTCCACAAGCAGCTCTAACAGTAAACAGAAGTTTAGACCTCAAGTCTGAATGTTGCCTTTTAGGTGTTTTCTTTAAGTACTATGCTTTCAGTTTCTCACTGTTCTTTAAAAAGCTATTAGAGTTTTAAAAGAAAGCTTCACAGAGAGGACTGGTCATCTTTCATCTCCCATTGCAGCCTTCTTTTGGATTTCTTAAGCTTTCTTTGCCATGTTTTCAGCTGAGCTTGAAATTTCCTTTTGGCCAAAGGCGGAAAATCCACCAATCATTGTGGTGTCATGACAACCCAAGACAAGTAAGCCAGAAGACATTTATAATCTTTCCTAACTTTCTAATGTAGAGGCCACTTACATTGATACCTCAGAATACTAACTTATTGCAAAGTCCTTGAACCAACCTTCTGGAAAGATCATAGATGAGATAAAGGAAAAATAAGGCATTGGGAAACTTTGTGCATACTAACATGAAGGTACCTACACATGTACTATGCACTTTTCAGACATGTTAAGGCAGTGTTCTTTTTTATGGCATCCAACACAATTAAGTAATACTGTGATACGGGTAAGTTCTTGAAGCTCAAATCCAAGCAGTTCCTCAGAGTTCCAAAACTACAGATAAATAATCTTTCTTCTATATGTAAATTTTTCAGTTAAAACCAATCAAAGATATTCAGTGGTGTATCCATAGGCATGAGGTCCTCATGTAAGATAGGAGGGCCCACTTGTAAATGGCAAAAATATCTGTCTTGAGTATTTTTTCTTAGTTTTTTTCTGTGTAGACCACTTCAAGGTATCACTGCTTGTTCTCAGAGAGTAACTTTCCCATCAACAAAATAGGCTCTTTCCAGTATGATGGTAGTGAGTAACTAGTAACCAGTAAGTCAGGCTTGAGGTGACTGTCTGGTTTTTTTATGCCAGCTGGTTTATAAATATCAGTTGTGGGTTTTGCAGTCTAATCTCATTGGTGGATTTTTTTAAGCCCAACTGTTTTATAGGTGATTAGAAAGTACTTGTATTTTACTTGATCACATCTGTCCTTTCCTGTTGTCAGCTGCAAGTCCAGAACTAGATCTGACCATAACTCTCTTGGCAAACATGGGGGGAGACAAAAGGCCTTAGACCGTAGACATTGTGTCTTGGGAGAAACAATATTTTTGTTAACTTCTTAGTACTTCTTCTGGCATGAAAGCTTCTGCTAATAGCTATGCCTTTGCAGAATGGATGTGAAAAAACAGAGTAAACCAAATAGCAGTGGTAAGTGATGGCATGGTATTGAAAGGACTAGGAAGAGAAGGTGGTGGCTTTCCATGTGAAGCTCAATGAATGTCAAAGCACTCTGTGAAAAAAAAGTAGATTCTTCTTTCAGTGAGTTTCCTGATGAGACAGCTAAGTGCTGTTATTGACATTTACTATAATTAATTACCCAGGAGAACATTTGCAGTATGGGTGAAAGGTGCCTTTTTGTGAAGTGGCTACCTAACACTGCTCTCAAACAGTACCCACTTAACAGCTTGTTTACTCATATCCTGCCTACTGCATACCGACTCCCCTGTTCCTGTATTGTGGAAATGACAGTCTTGGCTGAGAATTGTAGTGGTAGCTTTCTTCTGTGGAAAATTAGAGCCATCTACTGGCCAAAGAGAGCATCGTTTAAAGTTAAGCGTGTAATTTTTGTCTTGCCCTGTATCCTCAAAAATTCTCCCGTGTTTGTTGTTAGTAGGATATTTGCTAACAACATGGATGCAAAATTACTAAAATCTAGATGTTTCTGGGAAAAAATTATCCATTACTACATACGTAAAAGGCATTCATGCAGACTTCAGCATTAACTGTTAACTTAAACATTTATATTACATAGGCAGCTTGAGAATCAGGAAGAAAGCTGGGCAAACAGCCATCTGCAGGTGTGCAATGTCAAAAAAACTCATTCAAGAAAATTAACAATTCTTCTGCTCAGTTCATAGTTAGCTTCCATTCCTAATTATCTTCTCCATACTTAAAAAAAAACCCAACTCATTTGATCGATTCTGAACATGACTAAATGAAAAAAGCATGCCAGGGTCCTAGTTTCCTATTACTTTCTGATTTCACATCTAATAGATATCCAGAAATATTTGAGCATACATTCAACAACAACAAAAAAAACCTCAAACCAAAACAAACCCCAAACCTGGCAGAGTTTTTCTGTCTGGCAGTTTTCCAGCTCAGATCAAACTTCAGAAGCCTGTCAAGATCTTTTTCCTCTAATGCTTCTGCAGGCCACATTGTGCCATTGTCTGCTGGCCAGTTCCCTAGTTATGCCTTTGTGACACCTAGCACTATGTTTCAAAGTCTTAAACAGGTGTAGCTACATGGAACTAAACAAATAATCGTATGTCAGTTTGAGACATAAAATAGGCTATAAGCCAGGCAGCTGTTTCTGAGTTGCAATGAGCTACTCAAGAGTGGGAAGAGGGAAGAAACATGTAAAACACTCATTCGCTGTTAAAGTCAAAAGATACACACTAATTAGTTTAGCTTATAGGATTCCCCATCATTTTCATTGCTGTGGTAGTTGCTCATGTCTTACACACATATACAAACACACACAATGTGAGTAAGACAGCATTTATGTGTAGGTTGAACCAAATGATTATAAATGAATTGAGGGATGTCTCCTGGGATTGGACATAAAGGTCTTGTAAACTGAAAATTTTATAAACAAACAGCTGTTGGGAAAATACCATTATGCTGTAATAGCTGCTATTAAAATCCATTAGCAATCTTGATGGCCTGTTTGAATTTGATGCATCATTTGCTCTGACAGCATTTCTTTCTAAAGAATTTTGTAAAATATATGTAGATTATGAAAGACAGTAGTAATAAACTAGGAGATTAACACTGATTACACATATTTCTTCTCTGTGCCAATCAAGCTTTGAAGAATGCTGTGTATCCTCCAGTTTAAATGTCGGCAGACAAACAGGAACACATTAACCTGAACAGCTGCAAAGCTTTCTCCATCACTGTGGGAGAAATACACAGCTCTGCAGAGATGAAGTATTTCCAGGTTAAAACCCATGTTTCAGGCAAGAAAATAAATCTCCAGTGTTTCTAAGAGTTTGTGCGCTCTCCTAATTGATGCCACACTGTCATTCTCCTCCTGCTCACAGGTCCAGATACACAGTGGATACCAGCTGCCATAGGGGTGGGCATGGCCTGCAGATCATGCTGCTACCAAAATTAGTCAGACTTCTAATGAGATTTTGAAAAATCTGTATGCCAAGAGCAATCCGAAAACTCTCCTCTTTTACGAACAGTTCAAGTGTCAGTGTTAGATCTAAACTGCCCCATCAGAAGCAGGTATGAAAACCCCCAGAGTGAAACGCGTGTGTGTCCGTGTGTCTGCAGGCAGAGGCAGGGTTGCTCCTGGCTGGTTGGTGGGTGCTGCAAGGGCACCATCTGGTGGGTGAAGAAGAGCAGAAGACTAAAGCTTAATAGAGCGGTCGGGTTTAATCAAGACATTTTGTCTGCTCCCTTTTTTTGTAATGCTCATACTCAGGTGGTCTAATGCTTGTTATTATATATACTTGGTTTCCTGCTTCTCCTCTAGCTTATGGTTTTCAGTGTTTTATTCAACGAACTAAACAGAGTATACTTTACAAGTATTGTTCTGGTATAAGCTCACATGCCAATTTTATGGATACGCTCCTTCCCTCCCTCTCCTTCTACCTGTTCTTAGTTTCTTTGCCATATTCTCTTTCTTCTCCCCGAAAGCTGCAAGCAGCTTTTTACTAAAAGGACTGGCAGAGGATGCCATGTCTCATACTGTTTCCTCTCATGACTTCTCCTTTCCTTCCTGGTGGAAGTACAGTGGTGGAGGCAGACCACACCTTGCGTGTAAGAATCTTGTTCTGCTGAAGTGTACAGTAGAGCCATCTTCAGTTCCTTCTGTAAGAGGGAGGAATAGAAGTGTTCGTGCTTTAGTGTAAAGAGAGATAAATCAGCGCCTTTGTGGTCTTCTAGCTCTGGACCATTCTGTCTTATTTTCTTTTGCAGGTTTGGCGTTTAAAATTTTCTTTTTGTTAAGGATTATGATACAAAATACCTTCATCAAAAGAGCTGTAGATCTACAATATTGCTATTTATTCTGGTGTTGTCTTAACAGAGTTGCAAGAGGCTAAAACTAGAGTAATATAGTAGTTGCACAATTTAACAGGCAAGTCGTTAAAAGAGCCTTTACTTTACTACTTACCAGCTACTGTGTGACTGTGATAATATATTGTGCATTCCACTATATACCTCTCTCTAGCACTTAGCAATAGATGGTTTTGCAACGCACAGTGTAGCGGAGGTAAAACCCTTGTGCCATTCCATATGGATTTTTTTCATGGTTTGAAAGAAGACTGGATGCTGTTTGGAGCCCAGCTTTCTCATTTACATGTGAACATTTTAATAGTATTTTCAGAAAATAAATGAGGCGCTGAATTTAAAGACAAGAATTTCACAGAAGTTGAAGTGAGAGCATTCTAAAAATGAGCCAGCAGGGTAGAAAGCCTTCATGACAGACCTAACTAATAAGGTGCTCATGCACGTATTTTTTACTTCCATGAGTTACTTCAGTTCCATGAATTAGGTAAAATTTGAATATATTTTAAATACATTTTATCTGTAAGTGTATTAACAGTCTGACCACCCTACCACCCTATCTTTACTTTGTTTACTTTGATGTTCAAACAACAAAAATTCAACATATAAAGAATTGTATTCAACACCTTAGTTTTGGAACCTCAAATTATCAACAGACTACAGTGAAATCAATGGGTAGCAGTACAAAATTTAGTAAATAAACTGCTTGCTTTGTTAGATGAAATATTGCTTTGACATTGTTTCTTTCCTTACTGTGTTAGAAAGATGCTTCAGTGACAGTGCATGGCTGTGTTTGTGAAGCAGAGGGTAAACAAATGTTTTTTAAGGCATTACAGCCATGGATGGCATGCCTGTGGCAAACCCGAATTATGTGCTGTTAATTTGCTATATATTTATTTTGCTGTTAAATTTTTAGTTTGTTATTTATTGAGTTTATATTTAAATATATTTATTTACTTTATTAACAGTCCTACTACACAATTCATCTGACAGATCAGGCTTGGCTGAAGGTTTAAGTGCTTGGAATAAAGCTGTAATGGTGTGAGGAGAGTCAGTTGTGCTAGCTAGAGTCACTAGTGCACAGGGTGGAATTGCCAAAAGTTGGTAAAGCCCATTTTAAACTTGTGTTAAGCTGCAGAGGCAGTACCAGCCTAATGTGATCAGTACCAACAAAAATTTTTGGAAAATAATTGGCCTGGCTGCTGAACATATTGGAAAGTAATGATTTTGCATGCCACTGTTCCTGTGATGTTAAAACTTAGAGCATTTTTTGTTTACCAACCCCAGCAAAATCCCTGTATTATTGTTCTTTAGGGAAAAAAAAAACAAGATTTTTTTTTTTTCTTTTTGTGCACTCTTGATTTCTTTTAAACTTTGAGGCTTCCATGTAAGTATCAAGTAAAATTAGAACCTATTAAAATGTATTCCAGCTGCTTCAGGCCCTGAGGGCCAATGGCTGTTAAACTAAATTTACTTGTCAGTGTGGGCAGAGCAGAGGTCCTGTGCCTCAGAGTAGTTAACTCCGAGTTGGATTCAGGGTACTGTCTTGCTTTGCATCTCATTTTTCACTTTTACTTGTCTAGAGAGAGAGACAGAGCAAACTACAACTTTCTGAAGCATACAACCTGGATAAAGCATGTATGCTGGAGAACTCAGTCCTGCCAGTTGTCATCCAAAATCTGCCTTACATACAGCTTGTATTTTGTTCTCAGAAACTTGAACCACTGGCTTAGCTACTGTAAATGTAAAACAGAGATAAGGGTCCCACAGCTGAACTTCCACCAGGTGTAACCAAGTGTGTGTCCCCTGACAGGCATCTGCAAATAACTTCATTTTATCCTGGTTTTTCTTGTGTTGGTAATGACTCCTTTTATCTCTCGTGAAGGAACTGACTGTTTTAACAAATGAGTTGCTAAAGGCATTTTGCTTGCATATCTGTAAGTGATTATTAGAAGGATCCTTAGGAAAACTTAAGTGAATTACAAGAAACTGAATTGCTACTTGTGTTTGTAAGAAGGCTGGGGTTTTTTTGTTGGCAAAGTTCAGTGTACAGTATTTGATAGTCTCTGTCCAATTCCTCGTTCCTGTTCAGAAACAGCCAGTGCAGATGAGACTAAAGCCAGTTCTGCTGAAAGCACATTGATCTCTGTCTGTGTGTCGTGGAGGAGGATGTTCAGCTTCCTCAGCAGAGAGGTGAACTGAATGAAGGGAAAATTATTCTTTTGACTACAGTTGTATTCCAAATGAGGGTTACTCATATTGACAAGGCAGCATGGGTGGCCAAACAAGGTGCCAATGATGTAGCATACAGTGCAAAACTGACAAAATAATTTAAAATGCATTTCTAAAATTTTTACATACTTAGCAGAGAACTTCTACTTTCTGGAAGGGCATTTTGCTAAACTTGAGTGCCTGAGAAATAGCGTGATTATTGTCTGTGTAGGGAATTCATTGGGAGAATAATTGCAGGTACATTAGTGGTGTATGCCAAATCCTTTGAAGTCAGCCAGAGGCTTTCCATTAACTTCTAGTTTGTGTGATTCTGAATTGGGCTATTCATTCAGGCTTGCAGAATGAACACCTAAAGGTAATAATTACTATTTGTGTTTTCTAATAGGCAGAGACCCTGGTTAGAGTGGGGCATTTCAAAGCCATGGTTCTGTGCTGCTGAAAGGAAAACATTTATTGTGAACCAAAGGATAAAAGTATAATAAAGACTGAGGTACAATCAAGGAGCATTTTGCTGCAATGGGAAACTGTATTGGCAATTAGAGAGATTTGGGGCAACAGGAAAAAGCTAAAACTAAATTCTGAAAGGGGTGTCAGCAGTTCTTGCTGAGAATGGGATTGCAATAGGCAAGAGAATGAGAAATTTGAAATGGGAACAGAGTGTTCATGACAGGTAATAGGGTGAGTAAAAAATAACGTAAGTCAAGAATTTGCAGCACTGGGGGAAGAAAACTTGTAGGAGAAAATAGTATTTTGGAGTCAAGAGAATGAATGGAAGAAGTACAGGTTTTGAGAAAAATGGTTTGCAGTCAAAACACCAAGAGAGGAAACAAAGAGTTCCTTTAGGAAGGCAGATATAGAGGTAGCTAGATGAAACAGAAGGCTTCACCAATTATTAAAATTTGATGAAACAATCCAAGACTGACATATTAACAACTCAGAGTATATTAAAAGCGATAGATCTGAATTCTGCACAAGTGATTCTTTTGATATATTATCAGCTGATCACTTTCAAAGCAGGATTTTTAATGGGAAAAAGAGGTTTGGATACTGCACAAATCTGGATACCTGATGGGCTTGTAAGAGTGGTCCTTTTTTTTTTATTCTAGATCAATTATCTTGCAAAATCATTTGCCTGCCTATGTAAATAGAATGAAATAGCTTTAGGAATTAAGTAACTTGGTTTATTCCTGTAGTGACATTGTGAGATGCTTACATAAATTAGCAAAGTAAATGTAATGGGGGAAAAAAAAGGTTAAAAAAAGGTTAAAAAAAATAAAAGTCAGCAACATGGGATTTAAAGATGTCATTTAACCTTTAAACATTTTAAAGAAATTTAAGGGATTATAAATTACTAAAAATTTTGGTGACTGAACCAGAAAACAGAAAAGTGTGAGTGCCTCTGCATGGCTGCATTGCTGTGTGAGGAACACTCAAATCGAAAGACAGATTCCCCAGCAGATTTGGGGGTGGGTTTGTTTCTTTTTTTTTACTGATGAACTAATCATTTCACATTAAATACCATTCACTTTTAGAAGGAATTAATGCTGAAATATAAAGTCATCCCACAAAATATTTTCAAAGTTTCTTCTTCTTTTGACTGCTTTAGCTACAAGTTTTTGAGTTCAGTCCAAAAGATTTTTGCTGTGTTTACAGCCTATATTAGCATTAAAAACATTGGCACTTTGTTATTAAGTGCAAGTCATACTGAATGATTTGTTCAGAGTGCCACACTGGAGGAAGAACTGCAGGTTTCCTTCTGCTGCCTATACACAAATGAGTTTTCCCCCTCTGCACGGGTATTGTATTAAGGAACAGGGGTGCTGGCAGAGGCATGGTGCAATGGAACCCTGCTAGGCCATATCCCAACAGCATCAGGTGGAGTCATTCGCTGGCTGCTTTCTTTGGGCTGCAGTAGCAAGTGTGGCAGCATTTTTCTCTCCTTTACCACAGAGTGGTTGGGGTTGGCTTCCATTGTATCAAAAAAATAAAAAAAAAAAAAAAGGAAAAGCCTTCAGGACTAACTCAGCTACATTATTTCTAAATATGCTCTTGGCCAAAGACTGATGATTTATTAGCTTGAGTGAAAGGAATTTTCAAAGATTAGGAGGAAGTTATTTTCTGTTACAGACACGGAGGTTATGTGTGATACGTATAGTATAAAAGGTATAAATGTATATATAATATTTCAGTCTGCCTGTGATGGTGTCCATTTACAATATTGCTAGCTTCTTGCTACTGAAAGTGTTTTTAATCTTATGTCTAGTCTTGCTGTCTCAAAACAAGTGTTCCTGAAAGTAGGAGAGAAAGCAGTGTTTCATCACTCTATAGTGACAGCAGCTAAAGAGATAGAGCACTTTTTGCCAGACAAAAGTACATGTTTATGGGACAATGGCAATAGTATACTGTTGTCATTGTTACAATGGAGCAAATCTCCATTTCCAATTTAAACTGCAAGCATTACAAGTGCACATAAGAAAAGCTCACCATCCTGCCTTGACATTTTGGTTTTTTCCTTGATTATATCTTCAGGAAGAATTAACATTTTGATACAACATTTGTTCATGGATTTGCAGTGGTTAAATCAATAGTTAATGAGGTTCGTCGTATAATTTGAGCTTGTAGTTTGTTTATGCTAGACCAACTTTATCCATACTCCAAACAAATTATCTTTTATAATCACCAGCCTGAAGATAAATCTCTAAATGTTTTTCTGATGATAGTGCTGTGGTTGGCAGGTGTTAGAAGTGCCTCCCAGGGACAAAGATTGAAGATAGGCTTGTTCTCACAAATCCTTCAGGCGAGGTTGTTTAGCTTTCTATCCTGTCATCTGCAGAGGAGCCTTGTATGGTGCCCTGCTAATGAAATCTAATAGGCAAAGGTCATATATCTTTATGAAGAAAAATGCAAAGCTGGTGAGTGATAAATGTGCTCCATGGGGTTCAATGGACGATGCTTAGTGATAAAATCCATGTTTAAACAGTGTTTCAAACGGCTTGGCATTATCTCTGTTTTTTGTGCCTTAACTACTTTTTTTAACAATTCTCATCACTAGTGATGGAATTAGATAAATACAAAAATAATTGAATATGCATGCAAAGTGGTCTAATTAAAGAAATAGGTGGGGACTTTAAGTGGGTAATTATTTTTCAGTATTCATAGCATAATGAATAAGATGGTTCACATAAAAGTACATGGCAGTATTGTATTTAAATTTGAAAGCTATATTGACTAGCAGTAGAAGCATACTAGCCAGTATGAAGATTTAGGTAGATTCTAGCATCAGTTGTAAATCAAAAATACCCTTGTCAAATGTCAAAGTAAATAAATTAAAAAAAGGGATGGAAACAAAACATGCCAGCAGAAAATTGCAGCTAGAACTTCTAAAGAATGCAAATCAGTGCCTTTAAGAAATTGCTAATCTGAAGTTAGAAGGAATTAAGTAAACCAGATATTGTTGAATCACTGCTGTTTTTTGAGAAGTTACCACTTCATTTGCTATAGTTATACTGCTGAGATAAGAGACAGTTCAATAAATCAACTCAGGCTTGATGGATTCTACAAACCATTGCAATGAGTGCGTGGAAGAGGGAAGAAATCTCTTAGTATTCCCTCTTTGACAAAAGGGTATGCAAAGAGCCTGAATGGATGAATGGTTGATTAATTTTGCCAGAAATTTTCTTGACAGCCAGAAATGTGTTTTGGCGTTACCATGTTTGCATGGGAGTTGTTTTGTAAGGTATGAATTATTACATATAAACTTACACCTGAGACTTAGCTGGCTGAAATAGACAGCTCCTGGTCAATATATATATGGTTGTGATGTTTCTTATGTTTTAATTCATCACTCTGACAAGTCAGCCTTTTGCTTGTTACCACTAGCTAATCAGTCAACAGTGAAATCAAATATTGTATGTGATTAAATGAACCTTGTAACTGAAGTGGTAGGTTGTGTCTTTTTCTGTATTTTTTAATTGATTTACAAGCTATGGAAAAATCAGATGGAAGTTCCTAACCTAGAGTCAGAAAGCAGAATAATATAAGGGAGAATAAAAAAGTGTATCATATGCTATGTCCACATGTCCTGTTGATTAGTAAGACACAAAAAGAGTGTTTCTTTTTCTCATCTAAGTTTCTGAGGTAAATAACGTATTAGATTGTACATACTATACTGTACTTTAGTATGGAGAATTTTTCCTTTTCATTTTGTACATATTTTGTGAATATTTTGTACAGGTGGTATTTGCTTATAAATGTGGTACGTAAGCAGGTCCCTGGATTCATTTACTTTTAGGCTTTGGATATTCATACCTGTGATTTCAAAATAAGTAGACTTCCCTTTCCATGCAGTTCACTCCAGAAAAATATGTACATACTTACTTCAGCCTTTAAAATGACCTGGAGGGAGTACATTTTAACATAGTGCCACTATGTTTTCCTGTAGTTCCCTACTTGCAGCAAAAGTCATACTGTTAGGATTGCAAGTTTTCTAATTTGTCCCTTTAATTATTTTACAGAGGCAGAATTTTAAAGACACACTTGAAAAAGGAGGTGACATTTAAGCCTTTAAACTTGAAAATCACATCTATACGTTTTGCTGTATTTTCTGTTTTTAATTCTGAACTGTTTATCCTTCAACTGCCAAAAATGCTGGAAAGTGGCAGCTTTATCAGTCACGATTTTTCTTATTACAGAAAACATCCATCAACAATGAGATAAATCACAAGTGATTTGAATTTCTTCCCTTGAAGATGGAAATAAATAAGTACTTCTACCTTTATCTCACTGGACTAGATGCTGTACATCCCTTCTTTGCTTCCTGTGCCACTGCAGAACCTTTTTTCTTCTAGATTTGGTGGTCACAGCCATCTAATAATACTGTGTTGTTCCAGTGCACACTACAATGGTATGCACACCATTACCTATGTTTGTTTATGTCTTTAGGCTACGTGCTTCATATTTATCTCATGCAGTAGTGGCAGTGCCTTAACAGGACTTTCACCTCCAGCCCTCCCCAGCTATTACATTCTTTGAGTCTCTGTGCACAGACCCCACCGACGCTGGGGAGCATTTTTGGCAGTTGTATTTCAGGCCACTAGTTGTACACCTCAGTGGTCAGAGGAGGCTGCCTTGCTGCGGGATAAGAATTTGTGTTCCTTCAGATGAGTGGCAATGATGGCCACTAAAGGCAGGTATTCCTGCCAGAGGAAGAATTTTCTAAGCCAAGTCAGCCATTATGATATCTTTATCTTACATGGATATTGTAATGTCTTTTAAGATACATGGAAACCCTGTACCCAGCTGCTAAGTTCAAAGGTGTCTCAGCTAGCTCTGAAAATGTGGAATAATGGAAGTGAAGTTTGGCTGTTTGCCTGAACAACTTTTTTTTTTTTTTAGTTTTAGTTTTTAATTTTATGAATGAATCAAGAGTTCCCAGTCTTTCCTGGAAGTCATGTGCTGTGCTAAATACATATAAATCTTGGACATCTTTATAAATTCTAGTTAAACACAGATTAAAATGGACAAGCCTAAATTTGAATACACGGAATTTGTGCTTGTATCAAGTGCAAATAAAATTTGTTTAGCTGTAATCTCAATTCATAAAGGGTGGATCATTGTTAAGACACACTATCATAAAGCATACCAGTGCTGTCAAAAAGGCACTGTTTCCAGTGTGAAACTGGCTAAATACACTTTCATTAAATAAAGCATGATAATTTCTTTTATTACAGATGAATCCTTCTTTCTTTGTTACTGTTTTTTTTCCTTTTCTTTTCTTTTCTTTTTTAGTTATTCTGCATTTAATGAAAATAATGGACTGTAAAAACACAGCCATCACCTATGGTAAGGGAAGTGAGATCAGTGCTAAACAGGCATTCGTCACTTTATTCTATATGAAATGTTTCACAATGCTATAAAATTTCCTGTTTAAATTTCCTTCTAGGTTAAGCTTAGGATGCCTGAAGTTAAAACGTAAAGTGTAACTGGGGTCCCTATAGAGCAGGGTAGCACAAGCTCTCAGATGCCCATTCTCCTGCTCTTCGGTGTAGGACCTGATACCTATTTCTCTTTGGAAACTTTAGACAGCAACACAAAGAAAACAGAATTAGCTGCTATTTTTGTTCTTTTCAGAAGACTCATAAATATTGGTACAGAAGAGCTGCTGTTTGGTAGATTGAAATGCACAACAGAAAAATGCAATCTTTCCTTACCGAAAAGATGGTGAATCTTGTAGAGTGTTTTCACCAGTGGTGTTGATATAAAAAAGAGGAAAATAGTGAATATACTTATCTATGTTTCTGAAGACTTATCAACACCATGCTGTTTATACTGGTTTTTCCATTTTTAGTGACCTTACCTGAAAAGTTTTATAAAAAATTGAGTCTTTTTCTGCTTTTTTGCCCTTTTTTTTTTTTTTGAAGGAGGGGTTGTCTAGTAATTAGCTGGATTTACAACAAATGGCACACAGACTGTTAGCTCTGCATGTGTGCTATAACATTGGTGTTTACCCTATTATATTGCAATTTAAGTATGTCATAAAGTTTTATCAGTGATCACATAGAAATAAACTGGAATGCAGAAGTGCTGACCATGAAATATTAAGAGAATACAGCTTGAAGCAGTATGTATTGACTTGTGTATTGTGATAATTGCTTTGGTTGTGAATATTGTAGTAGGATACAGTGATATTCCTCATTTATATTTTGTGATGGTTGGGTATTTTTAGCAAATGAGTTGTCAGCAGAAAGGCTTCATTAGACCCATCAGGGTATCTGCCCATGAATAACGAATCCCAAACTGTACTGACAGTTTCCTTGAGCCAAAATGATGGAGCACCTCTGACAAAAGCCATATTGTGCTCTCCATGTGAGAAGTGTGAAGAACAAAGGAGACAGTTTGTTCTTAATTTGGTCAGGTTAATATTGACACAGTTAGCTTAGAAGAATCAGAAGTATGTGTAATGTACACTTACAGTGTTCACTTGGGTAACTGGCTGTTGCCTTCATGAATCAGAAAGTGTTGCTAGCAATGGAGAAGTTACAAATTCTCTTTGGATATTTCTTGGAGGTTTTGCTTATTTTAAAGGATCATCCATGTTTATAGTGATGTTAACTATTCTATTAAAAAAAGACGTTCTATTAGGAAAATTGAGTTTCAGAGAAGGAAGATTCACAACAATATACAACCTACATTAAATGGTATTTCTCAACAGAAATGCATAATAACTGAACAGGTCATATTCAAAAATCCTTCAGAAGTCTGGGGATTTCTTAAACTGTCTTGTTCTGTTTACCCTGCTGATAAAAAAGTATTTGTCATTTCAGAGTGTTTGACGTATTGTTATGTTGTAGCATTGTATAAACTATTTATATGCATTAGACAAAACAAATACACAATTCTCTTACAAATGCCAAGACACTAAATTTCTCCAGTATCCATATTGCTGTTAACTATGCAAGTGCAAAATATATTTGCAAAATATATTTACAAAAATATATTTGCAAAATATATTTGCAAAATATATTTACTACTAGATTCTATTTATTTCAAGTATGTTACGTTTCAAGCATAATTAACAGTCCTTTTTTTTTTGGTTATAGGTTACTTAGAGGGTATCACAACCACTAATAATGTTTACATATGCTGTTTACCTGCTGTATGCTATGCAAATATTAATTAATATTTAAGCCAGCACATGCTAATCAAGTAAGGAAAAGGAGTGTAAGAATGAATAGCCAACTGGCCTTTGTCATGGTTTGGCTGTACATCAGTGTATTTCCTACTATACTAATTCATCAACAGTGTATTTTACAGTGCTTGTAATTAATTTGGGATATAGCAGCTTAACTGTTGAAATGATTAGCATTTTTTCATTTCTGAAGGGAATGTTTTATTTTCTGTTAGCATTTCCAATGCATGCAACATTCTGGTTGTTTACTTAGGTTAGCAAATTTGTGGAAGAGTCCATATGTCTACCATATCTTTCAATATATAGTCTTCGGTAATTTGTAGGCGTTTCTTGTCTGCAACTGTCTTTGTTTATTTGAAGTTTTGAATGCTTGTGAAGGGAGTATCTGAATTGCATTGTTGGTACTAGTTTAAAGGAGTAAAACTTAGGAGATGTCTGGGGGGAGGGATGGAATTAAACTAAGTTTTAGAAAAAATTATTACTTAATAATATTTTTTAACATTAATAAAATTACCTTTGCTTATTTTAAATTTAGGAGTTAATTTTATTTTTTGATTAATAGTCTAGTCAACCAAAAAAATTTATGAAGTAGCATCTCGATGCTGTAAGACATGTATTTTGATCTTGCTTTTTTATTCAATAGCTTGGTCAACAGCATTTTCCAGCAAATTTACTCTTTGACCTGTTATTTTAAGAAGGCCTGTTTGCCTTGTGTTTCATTTCTGGATGCACTTGGTGAAGTAATAGCTTATGAGAAACATCTATTGTTGATTATTAAAATGACTATTTATGGGAAAACTGAGTAACTTATGTTGTCAGGTATTACTTGAATATTAATTGTTGCTTAGTAATGGTAATGTGAGAAGCTTGTACCTTATTTCTCATGCCACAGAATGAATAGGGTCTTGGGTTTTATACCTTAGCTGAATAACAACTTTTTTGTCAGAAAGTTTTCTCGTTGACAGGCTGTGGGGTAAAGTAATAAATGGGATGTGATCAGCATCATTTTGCTTGACTTGGACTGCGTTGTGACATGCCTTAATGACTTCTTCAGTACTGTTGTTGATGAGATGTCACTGTAGAACATCTCTTGCCCTCTTGCACTTTAAAATCCTCAAATAATTTGCATGTTTTCTTTAAATATGTTTCCTTTCAATGTGGTGTATGGTGCTGGCACACCGAAGTCCTGCTGCTCTGAGGAGTCTCTCATCAGCTGATAGTGTTTTGTGCCATGTAGCATTGGTCATTATGATCCCAGTAAGAAAAGCATGCAAACTCTGTGAGGTACTTTTTAAAATACTGTTTATTAGTGCTAACGTTAAAAGGAGAAAACAGCTACAGATAATCCTACCTCACCTTAAGTGGTGGGAGCCCTCGAGGGGTGTAGCATTGAATAAGCCTCCAATTCATGCACAGCATTCTGGAGACACCCTGTTCATAGAAGAAATTTTCACCTTTTGGTCATTTTAGCTGTTGTAGGATTTTCTCACAAGGAAACAACTTCATTCCTCATTTCTACTGTCAACCAGAAAGGATGTCATATGAGAACTAGTTGCTGCACTTTTAGATAGATGAAGGCAAGGACACACAGGTAATGTAATTGCTAGTACTGAGTTGATGCTGCCTGCTGGCTTCTCTGGTACAGTTAGGCAGCCAAGTTTATTCTGTGCCCAAGGAATATGTGTAGCACAACACAGCCCAAAGGCCAAGCTGGATGTGAAGCACAGAGAAAAAAAAAAACCATATAGTACATAACTGATCTCCTTCTGCAGTTTGTACCCGGTGGAGAGGGACAGGGACAGGTAGCCTGCTCAGAGTTAATATTTGCACTTCTCTCAGTCATCAACTTGCTGAGAACCTCAAGTAGAAAAAATGCACACTGTGAATAGTAGTAAGTTTGAGAGCATGGAAGAAATGGGAGAACCTCAAGTAGCTGGATCAGGTAATTACGTAGGTAGTACGGATCCATTATTGTTTATATTTATGTTGCCCAATGTGGAGGTCTCCAGTCCAGTTGCTCCCTCAGGGTTACATACTTGGCAACTTCCCTGCTTACAGCAGCAGGCTGCTGGATCACCTGCTGCTATATCAGTTCCTCAGTGTTGCTCTTGATCGTATGATGTAAGTGAGGAAAAAAGGGGGCACAGGGCAAATTCAGATTTTAGCGCCTTCAGGGGCTTTACCATGGCCATTTCCATCTTTAGTTCCTGCTCTGACTGGTAGAACTGATCTTTCATTGTATGGCATTTGGTGCCTCACCCTTGCTGCAGTAACCATTCCCACCAACAAAGAGCTGCTAGCACGTGAATGTTTTATCTTCTTCTGTTCTATTCATAGTCTTGCTCTATGATGCCCTAGTGGTCCTTGGCCTTAAACTGTAGAAATGTACCTCCGATTGCCTGTGTGCACATTGACTCTGCAGTTGGCCGTGGTTTTGACAGGGGAATTTTCCATGTAGGTGAGTTAAGAGGTTCCTTCCTTAAAATACTGCAGAAAGCAGGATTTTTGGCACTCCTTGAACTACCACTTTGTGAGTGCCAAATGCAAGCTGAGATGATGGCAGATATTATCTCAGTGAATTTCATGAGGCCTCCAGTTCAGTCACGTGATTTTAACAGAAAATTTCTAATTCCTTGCATTTTCAGCTGATACAAGCAATATGGAAGATAAAGCATGATGAGGCTTGAAGGCTGAACATTTTTTAGAATCATTATTTATTTACTTTACGTACAGCCGTAAGAAAACTTGGGAACTAGATCCTTGATTGATCCATGTCCTTCCCTGTGACCTCCTGATCTTCTTGAATTGTCTGTGACTGGGTAACTGAGATAAGGAATTATCAGGGATTTTCAGATGGTTTTGAATCTCCTCTAGTGCAATTCTTTTTTTTCAAATAGCTTTTTAATTATTCCAACTGCAGTTAGGAATGGGATAACTGAAGTAACTTTTCCATGCTTAAGCACATTTTGGTACTTTTTCTAATACACCCAATACTTGAGTCTTCAGAAAAATGTTACTGGTTTGGACGTTCAAACCTTACTCTCCATAATTCATCACCATAACACCCTATTGAGATTTCATATACAAATGTCCACCAGGAAGCTGACAGTTGGCTTTTGTTTGTGCATTAATCTGCCTGAATATGACATGAAACTCAGGTGCTATGTGAGCACAAAGGTAGAACTTCTCTAATCTCAGAAAAGAATCTACTTCCAAAGCATTTGACAAACAGACTTTTTTGGTTTAAGTTTAACATACAGGGAGGGAGACCCATTTTGTGGACACATTTGAGTAGATTAATAAATAGTATTTGTATATCTGTAACCAAAACAGCGATTTATTAGGTAGGAGACAGATGCAGGGGAATAACATGCCAATCTCCATATACAGTTGTGTTGTGTTCATGATGAACTACTGTTTATATAGGGCCAGTGTAGCTTGGCAGCATCAGAAGAATTATTAGCTACATAATTGCAAAAAATTGTAATAGCAGAAACGTAAAGGAGAAAATAAAATTTCTAAAACTTTGTTCACCAGCGGTTATCAGAACTGAGGACTGAAGAGAGACATTTATACTTCGTGCATTATGTCCCCAGGAAGAAGGAGGGTTGTATGCTTTATGTTGCAAAATCTAGACAATTCAGCATGGGGCTAGTCCAAATATAAATGAGAATAGGAATGACAAATGCAGTGTTTACCTCCTGTGTGTCTGGTGTGGGATATATATGTGAAAATAAGCATTTTTTTGACACAAAGAGATTTTAAAACTAGCTTGCCTTACTCTGATCTTATTTTGGGGCGTTCTTGTTTTGAAGACTTGTACAGAATACAACAGGCAGGAATAAAGGAACCTCAAGGAATAATCAGTGGTAAAATTGTATACAATCATGTAACATGATAATGGATACATATAAAGGACTGCAAAATTAAGTTAGGACACACAATTTCCTTTTGAATGCCTGATTTTGCACCTCAATACTATTATTTTAACATCTGCTATTTTAAATGAAACATTGACATGACAAATTTCATAAAATAATTTTATTTTTCTATCAAAAATTATTTTTATTCAAGAAACCGCAGTAGCCCAATACTTTTAAGCAACCTTGCAAAAGCCAGTAGCAGGAACAAGTATGAATTCTGTTTCAGCAGCGGTTTGAAGAAGGCAAAGCCTACATTTAGTATTTTAGCGTTCTTCAGAAATAAAAGTCCATTACTGTGTTGTGAGACTGTTTCTTGAATTTTTTTTTAAGCATATAGCTGTTTTGACAAATGGAATGGAATTCTGTTGCCAGTTACACTGATGCTTATTAACATTTCTGGCTATTTTCACCACAGATTTGGATGGAAAGAGCAAGGAAAAGAAGCTGATATTTCTTTTAATTTCTTACCATATTTCAGGACTGTGTGTTCCACAGGAGTCTCATTGGTGATCTGAAAGCATTCGTAGATAAATATGGGTTTGATGTACTTGTCATTTTGGCCAACTGTTTGACAGATGAGAAGCAAACAAAACGACAAATAGCAGTATACTCAGAAAACTTAGAGCTAGGCAATCAAGTAAGTACCTGGAAAAAGAATCAAATAGTATCTTTCCTGAAAACAAAATGTTTTTTTAAAGTAGTATATACCAAAATGTTGAATAATTAAGTGGGGTCAAAAAGTGGCAACTGTTGGCTGGCAACTGCACAGCTATTTGAAATGGCTGCATTATTTACACAATGCAAAAATGAAAGATTGTGATATTTATAATTGTTTCAGACCAGCCTAATAGGAAAAGTATACAGTTATAAGAAATAAGGAAAGAGACAAGATTTTTCAGTTTAGGTAAAACAGAGTGATTTTTTTTAATTTTTTTTTTTTACTAATTTTGGCTTGGTTTTGTTGTGATGTACACAGATAAGTCTTTGGTAGTGAGGGGTGAGCAAACACATTGTAAATGGTAATGACCAGAACTCATCTATGTGTGTATAATTGCTAAAGAATTTAAGCTCTGAAATGAAGCCAAATTATTACTAGGATGCTCATTTATCCAAAGCCAGGTGCTGTTCATTTTTTTAACCATATTTGTCCCCAAATGGGAGAAACCATCTCAGAGGCAACTTTTTGAACCTTTTCTCAGTCTTAAAAACTTTTGATTTTATGGACAGGTGGCTAAATGACTCTATTGCTTTCAAGGTCAATATAAATGTATTTATTTTATTAATCTAATTATCACATTCTAAAAATACTTTTCTCATGTACCCTTAGATATTTTACTAAGATTTCTCAAGGCTACAACTAAACATTTATTTGGATTTTCTTTTACTAATGAAAAGTGAACTTGAAAGTCAAATGGTACTATTTCAAGTAAATATTCTGACCATTTGTATAATACATATTATGTCTTAATCTTCTATTTTAAAACTTAATCTATTTAGGGATTGTAATAAGGCTGTTACAGCGAAATGGCCAAGAAATAGATTAATAGGAATAGAAAGGGTTGGCTGTGTTACACAGTGAAGTAGTCAATATACCCATGATTGCAATGGCTTTTGAAACATCCTCTTTTCCAACAGATCTGCTGCGAATTAGAAGAATGTCAGAATCCTTGTTTGGAGCTGGATCCTGTAGAATGTGGATGTGACCAAATTCTCATTTATCATCAAGAAAATTCTTTGGTGACCTGTGATCAAATTCTTCTTCTAGTTAAGGAAGTTATAAATAGAAGACAACCAGAAATGGTGTCAAACAGTAGAACTTCTTCTACTGAAGCTGTTGCTGGAAGTGCTCCACTTTCACAGGGATCTTCTGGTATTATGGAGTTATATGGTTCTGATGTAGAACCACAGCCCAGTTCTGCCAATTTTATAGAAAATCCTCAAGATCTAAATGGATCTATTCAAGCCCACGTTGATGTTAATGTAGACCTTGTAAGTCCAGACAGTGGACTGGCTACCATTAGAAGCAGCCGGTCTTCCAAGGAGAGTTCTGTTTTCCTTAGTGATGATAGCCCTGTTGCAGAAGGTGCTGCTACTCATCACAGTCTTCTGCCTGGCTTTGATTCCTATAGCCCTATTCCTGAAGGAGCAGTAGCTGAAGAACAAAAACCTCAGTCTAGAGACACTACTGATAACTTCGATCTTTTCAATTTTGATCTAGCACCTGTGGTTGCAGCTCCATCCGAGTCATCTTCTCGTTCTGTTGATTGTTCCCCAGCAGATGACTATTTCCTCAATAGTGATTCATCAGAAGGACAACAACTCACTGTGCATAAAGAACTTGATGAGGCAAACCTGTTAGAAAATGATACAGCTAATTATGCAACTGACTTACTTGTGACAACAAAAGAGGAAGAAAATTCAGCTGAATTTGATGAGATTCCAGGAGAAATGTGTGAGAAAACTTCAAGTTTGGTCAATTTAGTTGAAGGTGATTCTTCTTCACCAGAAATGTTGAAATCTGCTGATTCAAGAATTCCACCAACTCCTATGAACAGTCTTGTAGAAACTTCACCATTGGATAATGGGCAGCCGTTATTTTTCCCACGAGATGTTGTTAAAAAAATTAATGAAATTGATGGCACAAATTATTCTCAGTCTCGTATTAGATATGGAAGCTGGTGGGATGGCTTTGACCTAGAGTCCAAAAATGCTGATACATGGAGTTCAAGTGAGCAGGAATCTGTATTTCAGAGCCCTGTCTTATGGAAAGATGGTAAAGAAAGTCCCTTGCTACGAGAACATATTGATAGAAGAGCCTCAGATTCGGTATTCCTCCAAAAACAGCCAAAGCAAAAAGAATATGTGAGGGCAGGTCTGTGGGATAATCAGTTTAAACAAGATAATTGGAACCATGAGAATCAAGAGAAAAACAGTGAACATTTGCTTTTGCAAACTGCTTCTTTAGAGGAGACAAAGCAAGAACCGGAGAGCTTTACTGACCCATGGAAGGTCAGTCAGCCAACACCTGTGATGTCAGATGCATGGTGTAGTGGTGAAGGGAAAGATAGTCAGCTAGCTGGAGACTCTTACAAAGTCTGGACTAAGTTTGATGCAGGAGATATTGCTAGATCCTCAGAAAATGTATGGAACATGCCCAGACTGGATAGAGGAAAAAAATCAGCGAATATTCCTGAGGAATGGGCCATACCGAAAACTAGTTTGTCAGATTCTTCAGAAATCACAGCAGACAATGAGACTGAAAATCCACCTGTCCAGGTACCTCCAGAAGCCTGGGATAAAGAAAGATATTATTCAGTAGAAGAATATGGAAAATCTGAAAATACAGATTCTGTTTTCAACAATATGCAAAATAATTTGAAGCTGCAAACAGAGGAAAAAACTGTATTTGGTGACTCTAAACAAAGGCCAAAACAATTTGAAAATATAGAGACCTGGAATATGTATGATAAAAACATCAGGAAAGAAGTAACAGAAGTAGTGGTGCCATGGGAGGATACTTTCTTATATAAACACTCAGATCTTAGTTCATCAAACATAGGTGAAGATTTAGTTGTTTCTCCACCAGACACCAATTATTCAACATCTGATTCATATATATCACCTACATATATGGAAGATGAAAGAGAAAACGAGGACAAAGATTTTAATGAAGAAACAGTTATTGATAAATTGATAAACCCAAATTTGGCTGACCCAAAAGTAATTGAGAAAGCAAATAAGGAGCCATTATCTCCTACAAACGTGCCTTTTTCAAGCATCGGAAACACAGACATCTGGAATACTCCCCTAAATAATGTCACTGAGTTACAAGAAAGAAATTCTGAAATTACTGCTCTTTCTGCCTCTGCTAAACCTAATCAATATTTTTCAACTGAGATACATACCAGTGAAAATAATTTTTCTCTATCTGAAAACAGAAGAACAACACTGGTATACGATCGAACAGTGAATGACTTATCACCACCACAGAATGAATTAAATACTAGGCAGAGTGCAGCTGAAATTGTAGGAACAGTGAGCAGTGTTCCTGTAGATGACACAGACACATCTACACCAACTTCAGACACTGGGAATAGTTTGGATCTGAAAATATGTGACTTAGGGAGTGAGATACTTAGTAAGAAGGCAGCAAAAAAGACTGCTGATGTTGATGAAAAGCTAGATAGTCAGGAATCAATACAGCAGCTGAACTCATGGAATTTACAGAGTGAGCGGGGTTGTGAGGAAGGCTGGGACAATGCCATTGTCATCTCTCAGGAAGGAAAAGAGGAATATAAGAGAACAGATGAGACAAGTGGACAGCAGATGATTAGTGACATTTGTAATAAACCAATGCAAGAGGACAGTGAATCTTCATGTACTGCAGATTCGGAAGAAAACAGGTCAACAACTGAAGTTCCCAGCTCCCCAGAAAAAATGAGGAATAGTGTTAGTTTGGAAGTGTTAGTCACAGAGAATGGGTCATTTTCCAATCAAAGTAATCTAGTTAGTCAGGAAGAGAGGAAAGACTTGTCACAGAATAACGTAGAATCTTCTTCAAGTGCTTCTGAGGAAGGCAGAAATTATGAATGTTTTGATGACTCCAGACCACAAAATTACAATTATAGTGAAACATCACAGCTGCTTTCTGAGAAAGCTGAAAAGGAGACTACAGTGATAGAGGATGCAACAAGTCCTGAGTTGGAAAGTATCTCTGAAAGTTCTGATAAGGGTAGTGATAATCCTGAAAATAATTCTTCTAAAATGCCTGGAAGCTCAGGCATCTGGAATGAATCTGGAAAGAGTGGTTATTGCCTAGCCACATTAATTCCTTTCGTGAATGAACCACAAGAAGTGCTGGGAGAAATGAAAAAGGACTTAGATGAGGTGGTTCCTGACCATCCAGACATTTGTAATTCTGAGTTAGTATCTTTCAAAAATAGCTCAGAACTGAACAGGACTCATGAAAAGTCTTTCATAGATGAGTTTAAGAAGAGTTCTTCTGGATATGTCAGTGTTCCTGACATTACAGATATGTCTGTGGTGGAAAATTCATTTTCACATGAAATAGGTTCTGGGAGAAATGAGAACTCTGAAAATTTAGAATCTGCTCATAATCTTTGTGGAGAGCCACGTGTAATGCTTAATGACAGTTTTCATCAACCTATTTGGAATTCACAGCCATGTGAAGATTTGCAGTCTCCTGGAACAAGTCCTGAGGCAAGTGAAGTCCTTGAAATGGCAAACACCACAAGCAGCCTTTCAAAGGATATACAGATCAAAAGTTTTTTGGAAGAAGATAATATGTGGAGTGATTCAATAAATGATTATGCACACTCAAGTGGAACAAGTCCTGATTTAAGTGATGCATCTGTGAATGTGTGGGGAGACCTTCCAGTTGCCAGTCATCACAAAAGAAGTAGGGATATGTGGGATATTAAAAATAACAAAAATCTTGAAGATGCCTATAAAAGGGATGAATTTGGGAATGAATGTGAAGAAGGATCTGAAACAAGCACTGAACAGAACAAAGTTCCTAAAAGCTTAGATTTTTGGAATGCCCATGTAGATGATGATACTGTATCTTCTTTATCAAGTCCTGACATAAATGAGGATTCAGAGAATTCAGAGGCATGTCCAGAATTGATTAATGAAGATTCCACATATGAAAACAAACAGCACAAAGCTTCTGAAATTGGAGAGGATTATGCTCAATCCAAGGCAACAAGTCCCGAATCAAATGAAGGCAATTTAGATGCAAATACTAAAGTGGGAGAGGAGGTGCAGTTAGGCATCTTCAGTGAAAATTCTGAAACAACTAAAGCTAGTAAAGTATTGCAGGAGGACTTGACTATAATGGAGTGCAATGAGACTTCTGAATATTTAGGTCACTGGGAAGCACTTCAGAAAAAAGGTCAGGTGAGCATTTTCAGGGAAAAAACAGGTAGCAGTGAAGACTCATATTTGTATCAAATGAACAAAGATACTACACCAACTTTCACTGTTGGTGATAAAGAAGAGTATTCTTCAAAAGCTGTAGGTATGTGGAGTATGTCACTGGACACTGATTTAAGAACTGATGCAAAATCCACAGTAGGAACATTTGGTTTTCTAGATGACAGTTCAGAATGGTGGAATTCACAACCTTGTGAAGAAAAGGAATTGGAAGATCAGTATTCTGTTTCAAGTCACTCTGCAACAAACCAGTTAACAAATAGTAAGGAGGACTCCTGGGCATCACCTTCACAAGATGAAGAACGAACAGAAGCACATTGCGCTAATGCAAGTAATGATGGAAATCAGCCTCCCACCCTGTGCTGTGATGAAAAAGAAAATGAAAAGCTAGTACATCCTATGAGTATTCCTGATAGTCAAATAGATCAAGACACTATACAGTTTGAACAATTTGATCCTTTCATACTAGAAAAAGAAGAAAGGGGCTTGAAAGAGCAGTTGTTTCTTACAGATGAGGAAAATCAACTGACTCCACAGAATCCGTTTTCAGATGAAGAAAGAGGTATGCCAAATACATCCGTTCAAGAAGTCACTGTACTGGATCTACCAAAAGGCAATGAAGGAAATGCAAGTCTCATTCATCAAGAACAACAGCGAGGCAATTGTGAAAGATTAGAAATGCACAACT
>JANZLQ010000079.1:42737667-42751115 GCA_026212715.1 Elanus axillaris
GGGGGGGGGTGTTGGAACTAGATGACCTTTAAGGTCCCTTCCACCTCAAACCATTCTATGTTTCTATGATCTCTGAAGGATAAAGAAAGTCATCATTTGTACTCAAAAGGGTAATAGGGACATCCCAACCAATGGACAATTGAATTGGTAGTCCAAAGTTTATGGAGGTATTTACTCAGTAACTGCCTTCTAAGCCCCTTTCTGAATCTACAGTTTATTCACATGTCCCTGTTTAGAATAATTGAGGTTCATGCTTGCACACTGTGCTGAAGTAAGTTCTTTTAGTAGTGGAATAAGGATCAGTAAAGGATACAGTTTGCATTATTTTCTGCTGTCATCCAGAAAGTGACTGTCACTTTGTCTAAGAAAATTGACTGTTTTATGGAAGAAAGAATTAAAATTTTGAAACAGAAAGTGTAAAGAAAAATGAGGATAAAGTAGTGGATTAAAATCTTGATGGCTTCTGGTAGCTGTCCCCTTCATCCCAATGTCAAGCATAACAACTGTCCAAGGTGTTCAGGTGGGTTTTAAGAAAGTCTGTGACTGGTGGTAGAATTCCCTCCTGTAGTGTTTTTCTTCTGCAAGAAAAAGCAGCAGCAGGAAGAGAACTATGAGGATGCTTGCTAGCATTAAAACACTGAAGAAAAGATATAAACCTGTCTCAGTAATATACAAACACCAGAAATAATAAACCCTAGAGGTTTCTTTGGCCTCATAAAAAGCTGTTTTGGGTTTGTGTGGTGAGGTTTTGGTAGCAGGTGAGGGGGCTGCAGGGGCAGCTCCTATGAGAAGTTGCTAGAAGCTCCCCCGGCTCTAAGTTGGACCTGCCTCTGGCCAAGGCTGAGCCCATCAGTGGTGTTGGTAGAACTTCTGGGAGAACAGATTTAAGAAGAGGAACCTGCATTGGGGGAGAAGATGGGAATGTGAGAGGAACCCCTCTGCAGACCCCCAGGTCAGTGAGGAAGGAGGGGAGAAGGAGCAGGGGAGGAGGGGATGCCCCTGCAGCCCGTGGGGAGACGTCAGGCTGTCCCCCCCCAGCCCAGAGAGGGGAGCGGGGGAGCAGATGCCCAGCTGCAGCCTGGGGAGGAGCCTATGCCGGAGCAGGGTTATGCCCCCCAAGATGGCCGTGCCTGCGCTGGAGCAGTCTGTGCCTGAAAGACTGCAGCCTGCGGAAGGGACCCGTGTTGGAGAAGTTAGTGGAGGACTGTCTCCCATGGGAGGAACCCCATGCTGGAGCAGAGGAAGAGTGTGATGAGTCCTGCTCCTGAGGAGGAAGGAGCGGCAGAGAGAATGTGTGATGAACTGACCCCAACCCCCATTTCCCATCCCCCTGTGCTGCCGGGAGGAGGAGGGAGAGAGAACCAGGAGTGAAGTTGAGCCAGGAAGGAGGGAGGGGTGCAGGGAAGGTGTTCTAATATTTGGGTTTTACCTCTCATTATCCTTCTTTTGATTTTATTTGTAGTAAATTATATTGCTTTTGTTTCTTCCTCAAGTTGAGCCTGTCTTTTGCCCATGACCATAATTGCTGAGTGATCCCTTCCTGTCCTGAGCTTTTCTTTATATTTTTCTTTATATTTCTCATCCCACCAGGCAGGGAGGAGTGAGTGATTGGCCTCATGGTGTCTTGTTGCCAGCTGAGCTTAAACCATGACAGTCTTGATAGCACAATACTAATGTCAGTCTTTCCAAAAAGAAAAGACCTTTTTATATGGCTTTCCGTATGTGAACAGCCAAGAGTGACTACATTTAAAAAGGAAGAATTGGTGGAATTTGTGGAGCATTATAGGAATGTTGGGTAGGCAGGATAACATAGTTCACTGCTGCTGCTGTTGCTGGAGGTGTGCCGGCAGTAAAATTTATGAAGACTGGAGGTCATTTGCTTCCTGATAGAAGCTGTCCTGTCTTACAGAGCTGTATGAAGCTCAATAGTGATGCAGTGGTCAGGAGGCAGGGGGAGAACAGTGCAGATGTCTATGCTAGCTTTTACGTACCAGCACCCTCCTCAGGGTGTGTTAGTATTTGTGTATACCAGATCATTCTTGCTCTTACCTTTGCTGTGGGGAAGGATTATCCTTTGTCCTTAGTAGGAAGAGTTAGAGCTGAGGGAAATACTATGAAATCACGTATTAACTTGAGGAGTAAGAAGTAGTGAGAGCAGAAGAGATAAGGACACTGATGTTTGGAAGGTTTGGGGGTGAGCTTGGTAAACTGGTGGCAAAACTGAGCAGAAGGCAATTTCTTTTGAACAACTGCCAAGATTTATTTAACCCACTAGAATAAGGCTTCCACAAAAGAAAGCTTAATTTGTCTTTCTGATAGCATATTCTCAAAGTAACAGGAATCAGCCTTTTCTGCTCACTTGTATAGTGACTTTTTGAAAAAGATATTTCTCCCAGTGCCTCTGTCCAAAGTGTCTGTAACCATTGCTGTACTGCTGGCTATTAAAATTACATGGTACTATAAGCAATCCAGTAAATTTTTAATAGAGGAGCCTGTTTTCATCATATTGCCTGTGGCTGACAGTGAATAAAGATTCTTAAATATAATGAAAGAAAAATCTGTGACAATTTCAAGATTAATAAGAGTTCTGAGACTCCTCTGCTATCTCTGTGATGTATCTAAATGCACATCATATATCTCAAAGCCATTAATGACTCAAGTCAAATATCAATGTCCAGTACTGAAGTGAAAAACTGACAGAATGGAACCAGGGAAAAAATTCTCGTTGACTCTAGTGGACCAAGGGTTTCACCCAATATTTTCTCAAAATGTCTGTTCTATCACCCCCCAAATTAGGATAAGGCAATGAATTAGGGAGCCCAGGTTTGTTTCTTGCTTTAATGGACAAAGCAGGCTGCTATATATAGGAAGCCTAAAGGACTGAAAATCTGTTGTAAGTTCAAGAGGCTGCATTCTGCAAAGTAACCTTTACTTCCCTTTGGATGCTTCTCTTCCCTATTTTCCTTGCATACCCGTGGGGCTGTCATCTTTCACTGCTGTCAAGATTGTTTATTAATTGGCCAGATTTGCTGGAAAGCAATTCCAGGCACTCTGGGGACAGGCATGCTGCTTCAGTGGTGCTTCCAGCTCCTGCTGAACTACATGATTATGGACTTGAAATGGTGTCATGGCTTAACCCCAGCCAGCAGCTAAGCACCAGGCAGCCACTCACTCCCTCCCTGCCACCCAGTGAGATGGCAAGGAGAATCGGGGAAAAAAAAGGTAAAACTCGTGGGTTGAGATAAGAACAGTTTAATAGAACAGAAAAGAAGAAACTAATAATAATAACGATAATAAAATGACAATGATAATTATAAAAGTATTGTAATATACAAAACAAGTTACGCACAATGCAATTGCTCACCACTTGCCAACAGATGCCCAGTTAGTTCCCAAGCAGTGATCCCCCTCAGGCCAACTTCCCCCAGTTTGTATACTGGGCATGACATCACATGGTATAGAATCTCCCTTTGGCCAGTTTGGGTCAGCTGTCCTGGCTGCATCCCCTTGCAACTTCTTGCGCCCCTCCAGCCTTCTTGCTGGCTGGGCAGGAGAAGCTGAAAAATCCTTGACTTAGTATAAACACTGCTTAGCAACAACTGAAAACATCAGAGTGTTATCAACATTCTTCTCATACTGAATCCAAAATGCAACACTGTACCAGCTACGAGAAAGAAAATTTACTCTATCCCAGCCAAAACCAGGACAAATGGGAACTGAACTCCCTGGGACAGATTCAGAGCAGGGAACTTTTGAACAACATAGCTGTAAACTAATTTTTTTTTTTTAGTTTGTTAATAATCTATTTTAGTGTCAGTGAATTCACTGCTAACCTTTTTTATTGATGGAAGTAACAACATAATGCTGTTCATGCGTGGGCTTTAGTAACAGCATTTCTTGCCCTCTATTTGAATTGGCCTATGAAGTCTTGACAACTGTCTTTTTTGTTACCAATTTTGGGGTGATACTGTATTTTCCATCACCATCTGGAGGTTGAAAATTAATTAAAACTAAAAACCCAGTTTTCCATTGCAGAGCCAGCTGTTAAACAATAGCAGCAGCCAATATGGTGATAATCCCATTTTTGTAAAAACAGCATTCATATTTACATGCCAAATACCAAGTACTTTATAAAAACCTCTTAACAAGAAGAGAGCAACACTTCAGTGACTTCAACAATTTTAAAAAGCAAAAGACCCTACTTGCTATTATTCATTTGTGGTCCTGAAATTTTACTTGAAGTGTGGGATTGGGCTGATAGAGACACTTTCTTAAAGCAAGAAGAACTGGACTATGTCAGGATGGTTTAGTGGTCACATGAAAAACTCCCCCACTATTCAAAATCCCACGGCTTTCTGAGCTAATTCGCTATATAATTTATTCCAATCAATGTGATCAATGACATGATATTTCAGCCTAAAGCATTAATGAGCTTTGAAACTTAAGCCTGTTGATGCAGACCTGACTTTGCCAGTGAGCCCCAATGAGCTTGGTGGGTCCCAGCAGAGCATCCTAACATCTCAAAAGATGATCTGTGTCTGAATGACATTGAACATTAAGGATCAAGGCCGTAGCTTCTGCCACGTTACTAATTTCATAGCTTCATCATAATCATGCTACTAATAATTTCTATTGTACATAAATACTTTATAGCTCTATTTCCTGGATACAGCTTCTGGTGGGTGTTTGGACTTTTGATTTCAAATGGATTAAAGATTGTCCCATTGAAAAAGTGCTAAACAATATCCCCATCGTTGGAAATTTTATGTAGAGCTAGCTGACAGAAGCATCGAAGATCACATGTCTGCAACAGTGTCCTCTTTAGAAATGTATTTTCATATTGGTGATGATTTTTAAATTTTTTTAAATGCTTGGTGTTGGTCTCTTGTTCTTTAAAATAGCAGCTGGGGAGTGATTTGTCAGGAGATTGCAGCAGATGATGAGAACTTTCTCTGTAGCATTACTAGTACCATGAAGAACAAGGTGGAAGCCACTGAATTTTTATTTACACTGTGCTATAGGTGTGCATGGAGCTATAGTGACAAATGAAAATGGCGCTAGGCTTTCGTTTGTTTTTAACTGCTTATGGCCTAGCAATTTGATGTGAAAGCATCTCCAGTTCTCATGTAGCTCATCTTCCAAGGAGGAGTTGCGCAGTGTGAAGGGAGGGGAAATTAGCTGAAGGTTAGGCCATCCTAGGGCCTGCTGCCTTGCTGTTTTATCCCCACAGAACTGCAAGGGAATAGGATTGAAAGCTGTTTTGCATTTGGAAAGAAAGCTGGGGTTTCTAGGGACCCTACCCCCAACATGCTTTTGTAAAAGGAGACTGGGGGACTGCACTGCATCGGAAGAAATGTCCTCCTTTCAAGTACACCCCCAAGAAGCACAAGTCAAGAGCACAGGCCATGAGCATTGCTTCTTGGTGCTCATACAGTTTCTCTTTCCAGAATTCACCCTGCCTTCTGAACTGGTGGTTGTTTGATTTTTTTTTTTTTTAAATTTGCATCTGCATTCCCATAGCTGAATTGCAAACTGAACAAATTATGTAAAGCATGTTTGTATATGCATGTGCTCTATAACCATCGATGCAAACAGAAATGAGGGCTGAGATGAGTTGAATCCGTAAGAACTTTAGTCACGCAGTCTCTCATCACAAGCTTTCCTCGGGCTCTGAAATGAAGCAGCAGGGAGCTTTTCACTACTGCCAGCTGACTCGCTGTATCAAAGTTTGGTGATGCGCTAACAAAGCTCCCCAGGGAATGTAACAAAAAAAAAAACCAAAAACAAACAAAAACCCCCCAAAAACCTCACGGCCAAAGCACAGCTCTGCATTTATTTAAAGGCTTCTTTATCCAAAGCCCAGTAGCTGCTGGATCGCACACACGGCTATCTGAAGGCAGGTGATCACCCTTATTTAGCAGCACCACTAGCCACGTGACAAGAAAATGGTGGAAGATCTGTATTCCTAGTAAACTGCTAAAGAAGGAGGGATGCTGAAGTGGAGCAGTAAAGAATCTTTATTGTTCTCCCAGTAGAAAGGCCTCTTCAAGTCTTTAGCAGGTAAGCAGGGTGATATGCAGAAGGTTTTCTGATTAACAGTTCTGTTGTTGCAGTTACTTAGAAAGGGGAAATGTTTGTCAGCATGATGCAAAGCACCCAGGACCTCATTACTGAAAACGGGGCAGCTGTATTTTAATTCTGTTGCAGCTTTTTATGAGAGGAGCTTACATCAGTTCAATGGGATTTCTTTTGTCTGAGTGCAGGCACAGTATTTGTAATGAGAAAACAAAACTTCACCGCAGTCACCTAGCAGGTTAGATTATTTTCAGCTTGTTCTCCTAGCTCTGAGGATACAGTGGGACAAAAGGGAGTGAACGTTGGGCATTGACGGCAGATAACTTGCTTTTAAGACTGCTTTATTACTGGCATAGTGATTTTTTGTGATAGCTCTTGTTGTAGACTACTGGACAATGGTATTGTTCTCAGGTTTTTTGCCATCAACTGAAGGATATGATTTTTGAATTTTTTGCAATGTTCTTTTAAAGTGTTCCAGTGAACAGAATATGTAATCTTTGAAGGTTAATGGATCAAGGATGCAGCAATAATCTCGGTGGTTAGAGGACTGAAAAATTACTGCAAAAGTTGGTTTGTACAGACAATATTTTTGTTTAATTATAGGAGCTTGATTTGTCTCCATTCAATTGTTTGCTTCTCTGTCTATTATGAAGGAATGAAAAAATTCTTCAGTTTTAAGTGTGGTAAGCAAACAAATGATAGTGATGTACAGGAGGCAATGAAAATATATAGAATGTCTAAATATAATCTCCTTGGAGCAACACTGAAATGGAAATGTATGCAGGCTTGGTAGGTGTATTTAGCCAGAATCATTCTAAGTGGGGGGCAGGCAGAGATGTCATTTCTGGACTTAGCTTTATTAATACTCTTGGGAAGCAGAGCTGTGCTGAGAAAGAGGGGAAGCACACAGCTCTAGCAGCACTGTCAGGAGGCATTAAGGCAACTGTGGGGTTTAGGGGAGCAGCACACACTAGTCCTTACCCTGCCAAAACACTTTTTTTCCAGGGCTACTGTGTTCCTCCCAGTACTCTCACCCACACTCACCACTGCTGTCTCTTGTGGGGCAGAGGACTACTAAGGTCTAAAATAGCCTTTTTACTCCTGTCTTTAATGAGTCTCACTGTTATTTGGCCCTGCATAAAGCTGGACAATATTAGAGAAAAATTGTGTAGTTAAAGTCTAGCTTTCATGTAAGTCCACTACTTTAGAAACTTAGATGCTGCTACAAGCAGTCTGTTGTGGTTTTGTGGCATCTCCGTAGTGTTCAGCAGTAACAGGAGAGCAATGTTATTTAACAGCTTCTAATATATCTGTAGGAAAAGGCAGAGGAAAAAATTAATCTTTAAGCCACAGTCTTTGTTCACACAAAAGATGTAGCTCTCAAACTTACCAAGAAATAATGTATAGGTGAGTATATGATTTTGTCAGAACATGTGAATATTGATAAAGCTGTTTTTATCACTGTAGTGTCTTCAGGACTGGGGACACTTCCTATGGCACACTGTACAAATACCCAGAAAAATATGGTGCTACTGCAACAACAAATGAGACCGAGGCAGAGGAGAGGAAGGGAGTGACAGTCCAGTTGCTTGACAGATTTCTTAGTTTATCTACTTGTTTTTCCTTTGGACATTGAAGGAAATGGCTTTGCTGTTACAGGCTTTTGTGAATTAACTAATTTCAGATATTACCAATTAGTTATTAGTGTATCGTGTAGATTGTGGTCTCCTCTATAGCCATTGCAGCTGTGAAAAATAGCAGCAAATCAGACTTCCTTATTTCAGGCTACGAGATGAAAGCTGACTGTGTCCTACAAGAACAAGATCACTCTCCTCAATGGAAAACACTGGCAGCAAACTCTAAAGAGCTGTCTGATGGACAGCAGCCCAGCAGGATACACCTTTGCCTGCTTGTCTAAAGCAGTAGAGCATATAGCTAACCTTGTATTTCCAAGCTATAAATGTGTGAGGAGTGCCATTTTGGGGAAGGAGGAGCCCCGTTTTCTCACCTTGTTCCTGAACACTACTTCTTGAGTCTGGTATTTCCCATTGCTCTGGATCTTTCACAGCATTTTTACTATGTCTGACTTTATCATCTGTCCCATGCTTAGGGTAGTTTTTATCTTCTTACTGTTTCCGTGGCCCTTCCAACTCAGTGACAGAGTTCCTGTCTCCCTTTGCACGTGCCTTTTTAGACCTGTCTACTGCAGGGCCTGGCAATCTTTCCTGCTCTGAACGCCTCCTGCCGGTGCAAGCAGGCTGCAGGACTGCCTCGTTTGCTGCCAGTTTTACTGCTTCAGTAGAGCTTACGATGTGCCTTGATTAGGTGTCTCCTCTGGCTCATGGCTGGGCTTTTCCTGTAGTTTTCCCAAGTTGCAACTCACCCAATATGGATGGGAACTCTTCAGTTACCAATTTACACCCATTAGGCTATTTCCATTTTAATCTGCCAGTTAAAATTCCCACTCCGCATTCTGCATTGTCACTTACATTCCCCTGCTGTCTAATACACCTCTTGACAACTGCAGCTTTAAGAGAGAATGAAGTTTATCATTGATGTCTTTTTAGAGCCTTTTCTTTAGCTCAGTCATAGCCAAGATAGGTAGGGAAAATGTAGCTGTTAGTTATTTGTAAGTTTGCTGCAGTAGGTGAGATAGGAATCTAAATTATAATAACATTGAACATAGTGAGCTGTGAAATCATAGTTCCATTAACATGGAAAAGATGGAAAGCTGGAAATTTGGCAGTACGGTGACACAGAAGTGAGAAGAAAAGAGAAAATAAACAAATTCACAAGATTTAATGTATTGAAGGCATAGAAGTTGTTTGAGAAGGATGAGGAATTAAGTCGTAAATAGGACCTGAAAAAAAGCATTATGAGGGGAAGAAAAGATAAAAGTCATACAGTATAAAAAAAGTTGCCATGTTTCTTTTCCTGTCTATCAGCATATTATAAATTGTGCAAAGGCTGAACTTGAAATCAAAGGGGTGCTAGAAAAATGCTAACGCTTTAATGAACAGATCAATAAATCTGCACAACTTGGTGTTAAGTGAGTTGTAATGATTAGCAGCTCTGAAAATCGTCCCTTAACACCTTTTATCACACAAGCAAGACAGAATTCACCTGTTGTAAGATGCTTTGTTAAAACATTTGGTTCCAGCTAGTATAGTATGGTAATAACTATCATCGTCATGTCAGCATTCATACAGGCAGAGAAACAAATCCATTAAGGAGTGCAAAAAGTTGACAGTATTACTGAAGAGCCAAGTAGAAAACAGGAAATAGCCACTGAAGTTCAGAAGTTAGCTCGGTTGCAGAACTAATGGTCATTACTAATGGTTAAGAGCAGCCTGAGGCATTTCACCATGTCTTCATTTGGAAGGAAGTGTGCTTCATAAGGTGTAGACTGTAATAACAGTGGGAAGTGTTGTCCCACAAGTGGGGTTCAGTACCCGCTGTGCGGTAAGCCAGTCATACACACAGAGCCGAGATACTTATTTATTTCATGTCTGCACAGAGATGGGTGCTGGTGGTGACTACACAAAGATGGCACCCTACACCAAAGAACCATGATGTATTTATTCTGTTACACAATTAGTAAAAACCCGCCTAAATTTACATTCTTTGGTTAGTAGTCACCCTCTCATCTACTATTGGTCAGTTATATTTAAATTATCCTGGCATGCTATGTAAGTTAGGATGCATGCTCCTTGCAGGTGGGGGTGGGGGCAAATTTTTCCAGCCTGGAATTGAGTCTGGGGTCGAGATCTTCCCCTGCCACCTTTACCTTTCCCCCTATTCATGCTTCTTTGGCAATTGTCCAGCCTTCTTAGTTCCCTCTTCAAGAGGATGGTTGCTAGCAAAGCTTGCATCCTTTATACAAAGTAATCAGGCTTGCATAGTGAAGCTTTCAAGTAATGGTCCTTCTTAAAGGACAATGCATTATGTTTAACTCTGAATTGCACCGTGGCTAGGCTGTAACTCAAACATATGACTACAGAAGGGAGTTCTCATAACTCCACTGGAGAATCTCAGTAGGGTGTACAATGTAAAACTTCCTAAAGATTTCTGCTTCTGATCCTGCAAACTCTATCTCGTTAACTACTCTTAAAGCATTAGCGTACTTCCTGAAAGTGCAGATGGCTGCACTGGGTATAGGGTGCATGCTGCTTTTTCAAGTGCTGTTTGTATGCCAATTGCATCATTTGAAGCCGCAGGTATTCTGTTAAATGGTCTTGACAGCACGTTATGGCAGGAAAATGGTCACTGTGAACCACAGATGCTGGAAGGAAAACTGATTTTAAAGTGAGGAAAATGAAAACTGAGTTTTCTAAAGGAATAATTAATTGCTTAATTAAAGTGGAAGGTGGCATTGGCTCCCAGATCTGTGATTAGGCCTGGCATTTTAATAAATTTTTAGAAATACAATTTTCAAACAAAATGTATTTTCAGGTTATACTTAAGGATCTTTTACATCAGATTGATTTAACTTCTACTTTCTCTGCTGGCATTACCTTGTTACAATGCATTTGTAGTGTTTGTTCAACAGTGGCTGTTGATTAACAGATCATTTAGATGTTATTTGTAGAATATTAACAACATTTATTAAGACCACAGAGATCAGATAAGTTTAAACAAGCCTTCTAAATGCTAATACTGCTCTCAACTTACATAGCTCGTTGCCAGACCTTATGATCTTCCAACATTGATGGAGGAGCAGCCATCACACAGCCTCCCCAGCTTTGAGTTGTTAATTCTGGTGATTTTCCACTGGCTCAGTGAAGATTAAGTAGTGTTGAGCTAGGCACATAACAGAGGAGAGCCCCTGCTCTGAGGGCAAGACCATGTGGTAGTATGTGAATGCAATGCCAAAGCAAAACAGTAGATGTCAAGTGGCATGTTACTTCTACCTTAGAATTTGTTACTATCTACCTGCTTTTGCACACAAAATATTGAGTTAATAGAATATTATTAAAATGGTAATATTAGGAAATGCCTAGCGGGTTCTACGCTCCACTGTCAGAGGCATAGTTGAAGACGGCGCTATTTCATGGGTACAGTCAGGTAACACTGCCCTAAAGAATTGTCTTCTCTCTGTGTCCATGCCATGAAGTTGTTACATGGTATGAGGAAGGTCACTAGGAGTCAGCAGCTGACTGAATTGTACATGTCCTTCTCCTCTGACCCGTCTGATTTGGTTTTTTTTCTGGATGCCAAAGTGAAGCCACTGGGATCTGACTATACCAGCCTTTTTCAGTGGCAGCTAAACATGATGATCAGTAGTGGCATATAAAAGGTGTTATGAAATGCTATATATTCAGAAAAAAACCCCAAAGGTTATTAGGCATCACGCACAAGGAACTCACAATTCATGGACAAGCTCAAAATGAATTTCTCTGTTTTCCTTCTGTAACAGTGAATAATTCCTTATTGTTAACTCATAAAGCTTTTGTCCAAGGTATGTTAAATAATGTTTGGAAATGCCCAATACTCAGGTGATTAGCAGCCCTGAAAAGCACCAGAAAGGACTGATTGTCCTATCTCTGCCGTAGTGCTTGAATGGTGCGCAGTTAATAATGCTTGGCGATGCAGAAAGAACAACAAAAGGTATTAAATAGTTGTTCATTGGGTTGCACTGTCTTTCCTGTTACATACTATGGCCTGCTGGTGAGAGACCTCTAAGGAATAGACTTTTGGGAACTCTGGGATCTGCTGCAGGCAGCAATAGCCTGGCTTGGTTTCCTAAGACCCCAACAAGACATCTAGGTTTGGGACATAAATCCAATTTCCCTCATTCCATATTGAAATGCCCTTTTATTTCATGTGGCTGGAAGTCAGAGATAATTGAAGAAGCCTGGAGCCCTGGATTCCTCCTGTAAGCCTTCCTTATCCATAGGCATATGTATAAGGTTGCTGAAATAGCCTAATGAATCCCATTGTCACTCATCTGTTTACTTACATTTGTCCCTCCATGGCTGCCTGCATCCCTCTCTGCCTTTGCCTGCTTCTCTTGTGCTGTGGCACACAGAGGGAGCTGGCCAAGGGGTCAGGACAGATAGCCTGTGGCTGCCTAGCAGCAGTGAAAGCAGCAGCATGCTTAAGAATAGCAGCTGTTATTTTTTAACAGTCTTAAACTGATAAGAGCAGTCAGGAGAGCTATGAGTAGCTACCTAGAAAAAATAGAGGCTTACAGTATAGATTTAAGAAGAGGAAAAAAGAACAAGTTGGCTACATAAACAGATACTAAACACTAAAGTTGATTGGAGACTAGGAAACATGTTCATAAAGAATGGTTAAAAAAATTTATTCAGTGTCCCAAAGTGAGAATTTTAACATATTTTCAGTTAACATACTGAAATGCAAACAATTTAGATCTTCTGGCTAGAATACATGATTTTCCTACAGAAAGAATATTACCTCTTACAGACATGCCTAACTTTTTCATCCAATTTTGATGCTGAAAATGGAGTAAAAAATCAGCACATGGAAAAAATCAAGTAACACTATAATCCATAAAGGAAGCTTTAAATCTGAAGAGTAAAGTGTGAAAAACTAGGAAGTTACAACTTTTACTGATTTTTAGCAATGGTTTATTCTGTGGTTGACAAGAAATTAAGTGACATTTTTTTTCTGTAAAATGGGAATATCAGCATGTGTTTATCTACTGTGCAGCGGTATGACAATGATTAGTTAACATTTGCACAGATGTTTGATTAATAAAGCTGTCTCAAACAAAGCACCACAGATAATTTGGGGGGTTTGGGTTTTTTTTGTTTGCAGCCAGAGATGGGAATAAAAGTCTCATCCTATGCATAAATTCTAGTGCTCAGTCTGTAGATATTTCCTGAACTAATCTGTGATTAAAAGCTACCAAATACATAGCAATAGAAACACAGTTAATTTAGTATACTAATATATGGTTGCTAAATGCAGCTCTCGTGAGGTTATAAAATCAATCCATTTTTACAAGTGACCTGTATACAGTATGGTTATTTTACACAGCTGTGAGTAAAAGTAATGACTTTTTTCTAGTCTCAGATATCCTGGAGTGGATTCCTTCCAGTATGCTCATTTTCTTGGTATGTGGATATAGTTGAAGCATAGTCTCTGACTGATACTGACTGAATCCTGCACAGTGTATGTCACTTTGATTTGTTGCATACTCTGCTACAGTTTAGGGATCATTAATTCTGCTGAACCTAAAAAATTCACATTGCAGTCTCCTTTATCTCTGAAAAGGCAACTGTAGAAAATTTTGTTTGCTGTCTGGAAGTTTTGTAGCTGTCCTGGTTTCAACTGGGATAGAGTTAAGTGTCTTCCTAGTAGCTGGTACAGTACTGTGTTTTGAGTTCAGTATGAGGAGAATGTTGATA
>JANZLQ010000079.1:42751215-42764871 GCA_026212715.1 Elanus axillaris
TGGTGAGCAATTACTCTGTGCACCATTTGTATATTCCAATCCTTTTACTATTACTGTTGTCATTTTATTAGTGTCATTATCATTATAATTACTTTCTTCTTTTCTGTTCTATTAAACTGTTCTTATCCCAACCCATGAGTTTTACTTTTTTTTTCCTGATTTTCTCCCCCATCCCACTTGGGGGGGAGGGGTGAGCAGCTGCGTGGTGTCAGTTGCTCGCTGGCGTTAAACCATGACAGTAGCAAAGGACCAGTTTTAGGAAGTAATCTTGGGGGTTATTTTTAGTGGGTGCATTTGCTAATGTTTTTTTTCTCTTTGTGCACAATCCAGTTGGGTTTTTTGGGACCAGTGTTCCTGGTTTCTTTCTCTTTCTTTCTGTGTACTTTCATCAAACTTTTTTCAGATAAAGCCCATATTTTTTCAGGTTTCATTTTTAAACTTTATATACTAACACTTTATTTCCTATACCATCTCCTTCTGGCTAGAGACACAGTTGATACTGAAGTATGTCCAACAGTTCTCTGACTTTGCTTGTAGAACATTTCTACCCATCTTACATGGATGACAAGCATCAAAACACAAACACATGCACATTAGGATTTGTTATTAATCCATTAGCATTAAAGGTCCCTGAAATAACACATCTCAGTTATAACATAGTTTATGGAGTTGCATCTCTAACCAGAAGAACCATCCTCTATTTAAAACAAAGCACAGAATTACTATATTCTGTCTTTTCTGAGCACTCAGGGAAGAGTAATGATTTCAGAAAGTATTGAAACATACTATTGTAGCAAGGGTCTACAAATCTCTAATATCTAGCTTTTTCTGAACAGAAATGGAACAGCAATTACAAGCCACAAGCTTGGAGCACACATATATAACATGAAGGAAAGAGAGAGATGTTTTAATTGGCTATAAATGCAAAATAGCAAAACAGTTTCTGTTCAGAAATAGAATAATACGTCAAGTGTAATCATGATAATAGAATGGGTTTTGCTATTCTTTTATATGAGGTGAGGTAAATGTTGGAGTAGCTACAGAGATGGATGATAACAAACACCTCTTGTAAGTCAGCTATCTGGTGAGCTATTTTGGCTTCAAATTTATATAAATTTCTGTAGCATGGAACTGTAAACTGAAGAGGAATATAGCAATTAAGAAAACACTTTGTATCAACTCTTGATGTAAATTCCGATTTGTGGAGTGTGTAAAGATTTGCTTTAAGCTCCACTTCTGAGGCTTTTTATTGCTTCAGAGTATGGAAGAATAGCATTCTCATTTTGTCTGAAAGAGGTTAGACATCCTCCATGTGGAGCAATCAAAATGCTGTGAGAAACATCATTAGGTTGCCTCTGGGAATGGAAAGGCCAGAGATGGGCTTACAACAAGGTACTGTGTACTCTGGTCTTGGCCTGGCAAAACACTTAACCCTGCTTAATCATAAAGGTGCTTTTCAGATGGAGCCATGCTGAGAGTCAGTTGTCAGGCATTAATGGATAAACACCAAGTGCTTTTTCATACCTTCCAACAAAAATACTGTACAGTCATGTCCAGTCCCTTAAGTTCTCATTTCTCCTTTTCCAGTCTCTGTGTTTGCATAAGGGCAGTGTTACAGGGAGGGGACGGGGCAAGGGTTCAGAAAAAAAGTACTTTGTGCTGCCTGTGTTCTGCAAAAGCAACTCACGGAGGAACTTACGTTCACTTACCTTGTTTTTGTACCTAAAGTTTCACAGTTCATGCATTCTTCCTCAGAAAAGCTCAGTTTTTCACTACTAGTGAGACAGTGGGCTATAAGCAGGACTTTTCTTCATCCAAGACTAAGGTGTACCTGCATAATGTGTAGAATTTGAGAATATGAAAAAAGCCAGATGTCTAGTCTCTGAGTAACGTTTTCATGGTACTTCATCGCCTCTCCTCCCATTTGGTTTCCAAAACAAGCGTGTATTAATATGAGCTGAGGTGATTTAATCTGTGTTATTCCTATTACTAAACATGCTTTGAAACTTCATAAAAACCTTCATCATCTTGTGAAAATTTAAATATAAAAGTATTTCTGTATATAGAGGGAACAGCATGGAAGAAACATGATTTACTTACTTAGGGAAAGTATTTGGAAGTTGTGGGCTCTGCTTCAGATTAAACTTTTGCATTAGTGAATACAGAAGCCTAGAAAATGTATACAGTTTAAAGTCCAGCTGGTGAGCAAGTGGTGGTGTGTTGGAGTGGAGGGATTCAGTTTAGAAATGTGACGGTCACCACTGGATTAATATTGCTTTCTTTTGCAGGTTGTAGGTGTTCATTCAGAGCAACCCATTGGAGACATTATTTGTTTTAGACTAAAGAAAGTAACTTTTTGATATGTTATAGCTGCAGAGCAGCTTGGGAAACGGGTGATGTATCACATATGACACAAGGGTGAGGCAGCACAGCCCATAGGGATTATGACATACTGCTGTGAATATTCAGAGCTGCTCTTTCCGAAACAGCAGAATGCTGCTGTACCTAGAAAAGTCAGGAAGGATAACTTTTATTCTGAGAAATTTTGATTGAGAGGGCACTAAGAATTATTTAAAGATTATTAATTTATTGAGCTGTAAAAATGTCTGAACCAAGAAAGAGCAAGGAAAGGATTTCAGGCTTCAGCCTCTCTCTCCTCCTTTCATAAGAATTTGGTATCTGTCTCTGATCCACCTTTGAGAAACAGAGGGTTTTTAGCTACTTCTGAACAAGTATGTAGAGCCGAATTATCAAAGCAAATATGCAGTAACTTGATTCCCAGTGCAGCTGATCCGTAAATGACTGGTCTGTGTACCACATAAAAGAAGTCATTTAGGACACAAAAAGCTTATTTGGCTTTGACCTCTGTTCTGAGTGAAAGATTCTTTTTTTTTTTTTAATTATCAATCTAGTAAATCATACCTGATTAGAATGGAGCTTTCTAAAGTAGGTTAACTTACTTCTTCAATAAAGAGCATTCATTAAAAGGGGGAAGGAAAAAAGAAAGTTTTTCTAGTACTTTTAGCCACATCATCCATGTTATCAGTTGCATCTGTATGAAAGACAAGGAGTTTTGTAAGCCAGAATTTTGGAAGTATGTGAAGTAGTCTGTGGGAAAGGAAGAGAAGGGTGTTGCTTGAATCCATCTTCCATTACTGGGCTTCTGGCTGAAATCTGTTAAGGGCTTGTGCACAGCCAGAAATTACTCTGCAAGGTGTTGAGCTTCTCAGCATAACATGCTCTCAACATCCATCAGAAGATGGGAAGCTATGTCTGTAGAAGACAAACTTCGTCCATATCTTGCTCATTCTCACACTGATGGGGAGTCTGGAGCTGTATGTTGAGGTACTGCGTCACAAGAGCCATGCTCTGTGACCAGCTTTCTGAACCCACCAGATTTGAAAGATGTCTGTATTGCCTATTGATTTACAACTGAACAAATATTAACTATGGCTTTTACAAAATATGAACTTTCACTGAACATAGAGTATGTATGTGTGGCAAGGAATCTTTAATCTGTTTGGGTAAAGTACAAGGGGGTCTAGAAAAATATGACTTAACCTCAGACTCTGTCTTCAAAAAGCCTGTTGACTGTTTATTTGACAGTAAGTGAGAACCTGACATAATTTAAAAAAAATTTAAAAAGACTAAATTAAATCTTGGCTAAAAAATTTCTGAAAGGTGATACCATCTTTTATGTGATTGAAAATACAATGGATAACCTTGTGTCAGTAATGCTTTTGATAACTGGGCTTGAACTGATTTTTAGCTACCTGCCTTGTCTAAGATCTTTCAGGACTGCAGGATCTTGCTTCCCAAATCAAATATCCCAATATGAACAATATGGATTATTGACATTAAAAACACTGTGCCATAAAAATAAAGTTAGAGATTCTTATATAAATTCTGATGCTGTTGTAATCCCTAAGCGAGGAGTATTTTTTTAGTATATTGCCTGTAGCAGTAGCTGTATTTCAGTAGAAATTCGAACAAAAGGATATGAAACACATTTATCTTTCAATCCCCTACAAATGTACCATTCTTGCAAACACAACTGTAATATAAAATTCTGGTTTAACTCAGCTGTAGTGGTCCCGCTGAAAGCAGAAAAACATTTGAAATTTATGTCATGAAAGTGTAAGAGATTCTAGAGAAAGCGGCAATGCCAGCTCCAAGTACACACATATTTTTAAAAAAAGATAAAGACACCACAGGGAGAAAAACAGTCTTGAGGCAATCCTAGAAGTGTCATGACTTGGGATAATTCTGTCCCAAGCATTGCAAAAATTTTAGGCAGCTCTCAAAATTCTGAATTAATTGCTTGTGGGAAATTGCTTTTTTCAGATTATAATTGTCACTGTTTCTGTAGGAGTACAGTATGTAAAACTCAGTCATGGTCTTATACAGAGAAGATAATCTTCATTCTGCTTAAACATTTTTAGAGGCTTACTGCAGAGAATACTGTCTCCTTTTAATACACAAAGCCTGAAAATTTACTGTCTTCTATAGCTTACTCTTTATCTTTACACAGCTTGAAAGAAGAGCATTTCCTTTCAGGTAGTTTCCTGCAGTGATTTCTGAAGCTTGTTCAGTAAGGAATTGTCATTTGGTGTGATAAGGCTGTAAGAGATTTCATAAATGAATGGTTTATATGTTAGTATCAAAACCCTGTTCTGTCTAGCCAAACCACGCATGAGTACCCATAAGTCATCATCTGACCAGTCCTGAACTGCTTTCATTTGAGAACTTTTAATAGTTTTATATTTGGAAAGGTTAATAAAACCCCAAATAAAATCTTGATCTGAATTTAAAATGGATTAGAAGTATTTATCCTCTCCCCACACTGTTTCCACCACTGTGGTTTCTTACCTTATCTGGCTGTTACTTACAGCACTTCATTAGAATTCAGGATTTCCCTGCTAAGTTCAGATGAATAAATTAGACATCATTACACATATTTTACTATTAATTGAACAGACACCCAAAAAAAGCCAAAGACTGTAATGACTTATTTACATTTTCTAAGTAAATTTTGATGGTATTCTGTGTATCAGTTTTCTGTACAGCTTCAGAACACAGTTGATGCTACAGAGTAGAAAGAAGGGAAATGGTACATTACAGACAATCTGTGCCATTCATTTTATTCATGAACAGGATACTTCGATCAAATTTCTTTACTGTTCTATTGTGTATCCAAAGAGAAAGAGTATTTTAAGCTTTATTTGACAGTAATTAGATATATTCCAGAATTGGCATGTTTTGTAGAAATCATTAATCTCTGTATTTGTGAAAGATGTAGTCTACCGTATATGGGGATAGATCTAGTAAAATTAGCAAGATTAATATGTGTCTGGTTTTATTCAGAGGCAAGGCCTGTTGATGAGCTGAGCAGCACAAACATGTTTGACTCTAGCTTTATATTGTCTGTATTTTCTATGGCCTCACAGGAAAAGTGGGAGTTCAGTAGTTTGCCTGTCTATACTGGGAATTTGATGGTGTGAGGCTTGAGGTAAAGATCTTTCACAACTTTAAGCGCAGTGAAGCCTTTGGCTCACTTATACGCAGGCCTACATGTACACATTTTTATATGTTCTATATGAAATTAACAAGAAATCACAGAAACTATGCTCATACCTGATGCAGTGATTGGCCAGAAGACTCTTGCCTGCACACAGTAAAATAATGGGGGTTGTCCTCATGGGGAAAGTGCAGGTAGGAAGAAACTGCAGGATTGACAAGCCAAGCCTATTCAGACCCATTCAGCTGAATCGTTCAGAACAGAGCTATCTGATGCTGTGGCAGGGAAAAGTACCTGCTTTGATCTCATCACAGCTCTTTCAATCAAAGTATAAAAATTGTTCTTCAGCTTCTGTGGGAGAAAAAATACTGTTTTTTAAAAATAAAGAGTTTGGAACAGGAATATAGAAAGAAATGCTATAATTATTTTGATAAAATAAATGAAGGTTTTTTTGAGTCATACATTTTTAGTGCAAATAGTGTGAAAGCTGTCAAGAGTGTCCTGAAAATGTAAAATGTTGTTTCCTATCTGCAGTTGAACCATCCTCCCAGCAAACATTTTGTAAAATTCTTGAATAGAAAATAGACATGAAAACAGCTCAAGTCAATTTGCTTTAGACATTCAAACTCCTTTGTTACTATTTTCACCACTTAATGCCTTTTACTTGTCTTATGTAGCTGTGTTAAATGTAATTTCTTAGTATCTTCCTAAAAATTGAGTGTAAGTAGGATATTTTGCAACATTTTAGTCTTTGAAAATCTGTGGTGTAGTTTTTGTTCTCACTTTTGTGCTTTCTGTATTCTTTCAATGCAGGACATCAACTGTTTCAATATTACAAAATGACTGATTTGGGTCGGAATTGCTCTAAAGTACAAATGATATCAAAAGAATCACAAAACCCACTTGACCTCATTTTTTGCTATACAGTAACTGTATGTACAGCAATGAAAATAGTGTTATGGAACTCTTAACTGTGGAGTGCAGTTTGCAAAGAGCAGCTGAAGCTCCCTGCAATGATGTGTCTGGTTTGCCAAAGGACGAAAGACCAACTTCGTTTGTATAAAATGAGAAATGTTGCTGTTTGCCAGACTGTTCAGTGCTATGTCTTGATCCACGTTAAAGTGGCTATGTGTCACCTATAGTATCCAAAGGCTCTACAGTTGTGTGCATAAATAAGGGGTAAGAACAGCACAGTAGAATTAAAACAGCTATGTTCATTTCTCATTTATATCAGTGTGTGATCAGACTTCTGAATCCGCTGTGTTGAGGAAAATTTCAGTTCCGTATGAGATCACATGAGCTGTATTGATAGCAAGGTCAAGCTGTGCATCTTTTTAAGATTTTGCTTTGTATTTCACCTCTCAGGTTGGTACAAGAAGATGTGGCAATGGACATCCCCTTTGCTGAGGGTGTACTAAGCCCCAGTTCTGCAGACATGAGACCTGGTAAGAGAAGCTCTTAATCATTTTCTTAATTGTATCTTATTCCCTTGGCATTTAATTATGCAGTGAGAAGGATGTTTCTGGTGCTGGTAAAGAATCAGTTCAATGTTAAAAAGTGTGAAGTTCACTTTATTTAGTCAATATTCTTCTTCACTTGAGAAATTATAATTGTAGTGTGTCATTTTCTCTTGTGCGTTGTTGTCATCACTTGTTTAGTCCTTGTGAAGTTTAAGTAGTCTCTTATTTATCTTATATTTGAGTACTGTCTAAGTGAACCAGAGCATTAGAATACCTTAGACAGCTTGAAATGTGACAAACAATGCAGTGACAAGGGGCAGAGCCATACCTAGTTTTTGTCTTGTTGAAGGATACTCTTATTTAAGACTCATTATGAGACTTAGAGGTATTTTTATTCTGTTACCGTATTGAATAAGATACTGTATAGTTAAAAGTAAAGATGAAAACTAAAGACATAGCTACTTGCAGATCAGCACCATTTGAACAGCACCAAGTGTGTAAGAAAACAAATATTTACAGGGGATTTTAACTCTTATGAATTTTTCCAGGATTCAGAAGTGCTTTTGTTCATAACTCAAATGATTTGTATATTGGTCTTCAAATTCTTAAACATTGTGGGTCAGAACGATTGCAAAAAAGCGAATCTGGATTTTGCATCATTTAAGACCTCTCAGTTACATCTGCCATTTCTGTAGATGCTGGTTTTATTTCTTTAAACATTAATGTTGATATTTGCGTTTTATGTTAGGTGGTCTTAAATGACTTGGTGTTACTAAAATTGTAAAACTTTTAGTAAGTTGCAAAATTTTAGTAACTAAGTAGTTACTAAAATTGATATGTCTCAGTGTGTTTGAACAGGATTCTTAAGTATCTAGGAAATTAATTGTATGAGGAGGAGATAAAGTTCTTTTTTTTTCTTCCTCCTTTTTCAGAACCTCCCAATTCTCTTGACCTTAACGGTTCCCATCCCAGAAGGATAAAGCTCACTGCTCCAAATATCAATCTCTCTTTGGACCAGAGTGAAGGGTCTGTACTTTCTGATGATAATTTGGATACACCAGATGAAATTGACATCAATGTAGATGACCTTGACACTCCTGATGAAGCAGACTCTTTTGAATACAGTGGACAAGGTAATGTTCTAGATTGTAAAGGTAGAATTCATCTCCATTTCTTTCTTCACTGCTTACATGATCAGCCTCATGTTCATCAGGCTATAAATAGGGTTAAAGCGTTTGAGAGTTTATGTTAGGTGTCCAGATATTTTTACTGTCTGCTATTTTTTAACCTTTCTTCCCCTGTGTAAAGTAATACATTTCTACTTATGCAGAGTGCAGAAAGACATAGTACAGCTCATTAAATAAAATAAGAAGAACTACCTAGAGAGAATCAAATTCAGAGTCCTGTCTTTGTCCAGTACTGTAGGACTTGTCTGAAAAGAGTTGTTCAAGAAAGAGAAAGCAGTTGCTCTCTGTTGTGGGCAACACTACAGCCAACTGCACCTTTGTGCAGCTCTGGCCAGCTCTAGATTACAGTTACATCAGTAGTACTTAGGAGTATAACCTTGTGCAAAATGTGTTGGCTCACAAGCTGCACCAAAGAGCAGTGTATAAATGAAGTAGACACAGCATGGTGAGGGAGGTCTTCTGTTAGTGAAAAAGCTCTTTTTTTATTCCCATGTATGGTTGCAAAGCTGAGATGTGAAACATGTGGCATGATAAAACTAGCTCAGGTGATGGAGCAACAGAATTCCTCATTCCAGCAATTTAAATGTGCTTTCTCAGCAGGACTAGTTGTACATTATAGATACACCCTGAAGTGTGCAATGGGTACCTCACTCTTCCTTCATGTATTAATAATTTTCCCTCATGTGGTGTAAAAGTGTTCTATGCTGTCTTACTTTACTTACCCTCATGATGTACAAAATAGGGTGTTAAAACTCATTCCTTGCTAGTACCGTAGGGACCATAAAAGAGCTGTATTCACTAATGTAAATACATGAAGATCATAAGCTACTTAAGGGAAGATGAGTGTGACAATTTTACAATCTACAACAGAAAGAAGCTTTAAAAAATGGATCAATTTAAACTGAATTTTCCCTTGCATTTAAATTCTCTATTGCTAGTGAGGTCACTATAATTTAAAAATTGTATGCTCTTTTGAGCATACAAAAACAGTTGCATCAGGTTAAGTGACACTGCCAAAGAAGCATTACTGTGTATTCAATCATGCATGAGTGTCTCTAATGTCACTTATCATTAGAAGGCCAATTTCCTTATGGGTAGATGCAGAGCATAGTGATGAGTTGCTTGATGGTTAGAATATTTTGTAACAAAGGTTAAAACGAACACACACTCACAACACGCGCTCACACCAGAGCAGCGTGTGCTTGCAGTCTTAGGCTGTTGTGACCACTGTGTGAGAGCAAAAATCTCTGTCTGCAGTGGAACAGATTTTGCCTTTAAGACCTCAAGTAAATAAAATCAACTCCAGTGATTTTTGGTGGCAGTTGTATTTATGGCAAGCATTTCTCCCCAGCTTTTTTTGCTGCTTTTTAAATGTGATGATTTGTTCAATTGCTAAAGTTGGATGAGTTTCCCTGAACTCCTATGTGAAGAATAAGTCAAGGTGCTTGTGTTTTTGTCGACATTTTTACAGTTGTGTAGTTTGATTTTAGACATACTTAATCGACAAAATGTCCTCTGCTTAGATAGGCCAGGAACAGAGAATAGAAAAGGCAAAAAATCACATTTTACCAAAATAAGCCAGCAATCAAATAAGTAGGCTATATATTACATGAATCTGGTAGCTAAAAGTATAGCCATAAGAACTAGTGCAGAATGGTTTCTTTGCATGGTAAATAGCCTTTGTTGTCTTTGTACTTCTGTCACTCTACTGTTAACCGCTATGTGCTCTGGTGTTAGCGGTACTCATAATCTCCCACAGATCAGTGTTTCTAGACTGTTGTGCCAAACACAGGGAAGTAAATACTGAGAAGATGTAGCTGTTGAGACTGTAGAGAGCAGTGATTTTTAGCTTGTCATGCTCAGACTGATGAAGGTCCATTTGAACTATAAAAGGCAACTGAGAAAAGCAAGACTGTTGTCATGATTCAGCAGCCACCTCATTGCTGGAAAACTGATAGCTCTGTAATACTGAAACCTACTTGTTTAAGAGAATGATGAAGAAGAATCATCCCAACTTCAATGTGCAAGAAAATAGATGAGAGCAGAAATACTAAAGTACATGTCTTAAACTAGCACCTGACTCATTTAGGGATTGGTTGATCATCAGTTTCATAGGGTTTTTTTTTGTCTTTACTACCTTACATTTAAACATTCTCTTTCAGAACCTGCTCTTGTATCTGAAATGAGCTTTTTATGATTATTCCATTAGATGACATAAAAATTGCATTTCTGAAAACCATATATGCATATAAGTGAAGGCCTCCCCCCACATCAGCATTATTTGGAAAGTGTAAAAGTGTTAATTATTTTGTCTGCAGATGTTTCTTTCCTTTCTGAATTTCACACTGGTGCACAGTTCTCTGCAAAATCAACACTCCAGGCAGTAAAGCATAGCCACTTTGTCAGGAAGAGGCAATCTAGTACCATTTCTATCAAAAAATAATTCATTTGGCCAATTCCAGCATCGTAAGTTTTATCAGGATCTCTTTTAATGTTTTTCATCATTTGCAGTTTCTTCAGCAAAAAAAAATTATCAAACTCCAAATACAATTTCAGCATTAGTCTGCCACTTACCTAGCTCAGCCTCTTTTCCCTAAAGCTGTCCTCTCACTCAGCCATGCTCTTTCTACCCTCTGAGGAACCAGCTGACAAGACAGTTTTCCTAGGCTGTTTTGATAATCCCACCTATCTATTCTAAAAGCACCTGAGCTGCATAGTAGCATCCTGTGGGGACCCTATATCCATAAAGTAATGGACCAACCTGTGAGATCACCTGTCGAAGTTTGCATAGCTTGACTGCATACATGTAGTTTTCATATTGTTTCCATAGTAACATTGCAAAATTAACATCATACAAATTTGCATTAAGATATCTAGGTTTGGAGGGGGTGGGGTTAAGCATTTTGTAAACTTGTTCCCAATGTCACAGAATATGGGATATTTCAAAACTGAATGCTAAATATATTATTAAACATCATAAGCATTGTTCCCTGAGAAGGCATGAATACATACTTCAGCTCCACAATATATAATCTACTGAACAGCAACTGTTAAACCAATTTGAAATAGTATACTTGGAAAAAATCACCTTTTGCAGTCTGTTCTTCTTCCCAACCTTAGATCTCCTCAAAATCCCTTTATTTGCAGTCCCTAAGGAAAAAAGTCTTTTGTGGTCACGTTATAGATGCACGTGCATGTATTTCTTGGTCTTCCATCCCTGTTTCCATATTAATACAATTTAACTTGAATATGTTTTTAACTCATTGGCTGGTTAGGCAGTGAAATAGTTAGGAGGTGAAATATTACTGCTTTCTTGCAAGATGCCAGTAGGCAGGAATTAGGTAAAGAAACAAATTAGTGATAGACTCAGCTTTTGTTGCACATGGGACAATCTACCTCAGAGAGGGAGACCTTCTGCCAGTATTATTCCTTAATAATACTTTGTATTAGGGACAGAAAATAAAAGACAGGTGGCAGTAGAAATTCAGACTTCATTAGTCCTACTGTAACAACAAATGTGTGCTCAACCTAACATTTTTTTTCAAAGTTCAAAGGGGGTTTTTTTGTGTTTTGAGGAACTTGATATTCCTAACAAATTTAGTGGAATTATTGGTATGTTTTAATGCACAAATCAGTTTTACAAATTAATAGTCAGTACATGTATGTGTATGTGCTCGTAGGTTCTATGTGTGTAGATATATGTGGTATATACACAGTATACTATCTTATTCTTGATTTCATAGAGATAACACTAATGAACCCTCACCTCGAATACTGTGTTCAGTTTTGGGCCCCTCACTAAAGAAAAGACACTGAGGTGCTGGAACATGTCCAGAGAAGGGCAACCAAGTTGGTGAGGGGCCTGGAGCACAAGTCTTATGAGAAGCGGCTGAGGGCACTGGGGCTGTTTAGTCTAGAAAATAGGAGGCTGAGGGGGAACCTTATTGCTTTCTACAACTACCTGAAAGGGGGTTGTAGTAAGGTGGGTGCTGGTCTCTTCTCCCAAGTAGCAAGCAACAGGACAAGAGGAAATGGCCTCAAGTTGCTCCAGGGGAGGTTTAGACTGGATATTAGGGAAAATGTCTTCACCAAAAGTGTTGTCAAGCATTGGAACAGGCTGCCCGCACCAGGGAAGTGTCAGCATCCCTGGAGGTATTTAAAAGACATGTAGATGTGGTGCTTAGGGACATGGTTTAGTGGTGGACTTGGCAGTGCTAGGTTAATGGTTGGACTTGATGATTTTAGAGGTCTTTTCCAACCTAAATGACTCTGTGATTCTATGTTTATATTAATCAGAGGCATCTGAAGATAAAGTAATACATAGAAACAATTGAGGATTTCTGTGAATCATTGTGTTCTTTACTTCTTCTTGTCAATTGAAATCACTTCTTTTAGTTTATTCTTAACTCTCATAGATTTCTTTGGTATTTTCAAGTAAGATGTCTGATCAGCTTTTTATAAACACAGATGTATGTCATTATGTATTTCACTATATCTTTATTTACCGTTACATCACTTATTGACATATGTGATCGAATCCAGCTCTTCCTTATGACTGCAGAGCCAGAATAATCTTTCTAAAAGAACAGTAGATTTTATTTGTTTACTTCAAATATGTGTAATGCATAAAATGTGTAGAAACTTTACTATGAAGATAAATTAATAATGTGCACACAGCCGCAAGGCAAAGGTGCTTCAGCAAGAATAATAGTAGAAAAGAGCGGAGGGGGGGGCATCCCACAAAAAAACCAGTTGTTTTAACAGTAACTAAAGAAGGAAATGAAATTGTTCCAGCTGTGGACAGAATCACTTTTCCTGTCACTTTCTCTGTAACCAGCCATTGAGTTTGAAAAACTGGAATGCAGTTAAATTTTTTGTTAAGAGCTATCTCCAGAATGTGCAATGGAAATGTAGATTTTGTTAATTACTTCACAGCTTTTCTGAAACTAAGAGTATCCAGCAGAAGGGCTGTGCTATGAGTCTTTATAGTCTCTTGTCAGCCACGCAGTTTATTTATTGTGATCATTGTGTCTGTGGACTACATATACTTGGTCTGTCACAGGTGCTGGTATGAACAGGCCAGATTGCCTGGCTGCTCTGTACTTCACATCTGGGAGGGAACTGGTATTTAACCTCTACTAAAAGGCCCTGGGGGAGGCAAATTCTGTGCTTATATGAAGAGTCAGCATTATCTCATGACTGAAGCAGAGGAAGATGGGTGTTCTTCATATTTGTTGGTGCCACATATGAGGAGATTGGTGACAAACCGGGAGAAAGTTGAGAAGCTGTAGCTCTGTGATAATTCTTCTCTAGAGAAGAAGCATCACTGTATTCACTTTTAGTTCCCTATTTTGCTTTTTATTATAGTTCTCATATCTGAAACACAAAGATTTTTAAAGACCTACAGTGTCGGCGAAGGGAGACAAGGACACCAGGTGGTCATCAACAGGTCTCGCTTTATTGTGTTGTGCATCGATACAAATACTCTTCT
>JANZLQ010000079.1:42767898-42809544 GCA_026212715.1 Elanus axillaris
CTTGGCTAGTTCAGGTCAGCTGCCCTGGCTATGCCCCCTCCCAGGTCCCTGTGAAAATTAACTCTATCCCAGCTGAATCCAGGACACAGATTCTGGCTAGAATTACTTAACTGGAAGTCAGGTCAAGCTCTCTTGATGATTCAGTAATCTACTGAACATTCCTTCCTGCCAAACGACAGATAACACCAAACACAGAGTCTAGACGGTAGCCACAAAATAGGAAAGAGGAGAGTAGACTTGGAAGTTTAGTTGTGAGACTGCCTTCCACATATATTGATGGAGAAATTTCTTAGCGATCTGTGTCTTTGCATAGGCTGACTGAGAATTTGGGCAAATGGCTTTTACTGGCTTCTGGTGATGAATTAAAAAAAACTTCTCCCTTGGGTAAACATCCCTTGTCTACAAGCATGTGTAAGTAAAAGTAAAAAAAAAAAAGTAAAAAAAGCTTAGATTTATCTGTGGGGTTTTTCTTCTGTGTGCTGTTAGGTGGCATCTGCACATAATCCTTCCACTTTACATGAACTGCAAATTGTGTTGTGTAATTTAGTGGACACACCTGCCACAATGTGCTCTCACTGCCAAAACTCCTGAACCAGCTGGACAGATTGCTTTATGGAAGCATGATATAAATTGTACTGAAAGTCTTTTAAGGGTTGTTAAATTTATGGAAGGAAGGAAATCTCTTCCCCATTTGTAAAGCTGAGGGGAAAAAAATGCTGCTTTACTCCATAATGATTTAGCTGAGGGTTCAGCTAGGATGGGGTAGGTTAAATGATAATTTAAGGGTAATGTCCTTCTGAAAGAATGTGGGTCTATTACAAAGATGGAAACATAACAGAGAGCAGTATTATGTGATAAGTGTGGGAGGTGGAGTTGATTTGTTCCTTTTCAGAAGACTGGTGTATTCCTTCATGTCAAACTCTTAAAAGGTGAAGGTGCTGAAAACAGGACTGGAGTTTCTTTCCCCTCCCTGTGTACACCTTTGGTAGACAATGCAATACTACTCTTTGAATTTGACCTTGACATCTTCACTGGGACACCAAAGTCAATCACCCATATCTGTATCTATAGATATGCTGTTCATGTTTACTGGATGCTAACATGAGCTGGAGCTATAGCACCATGCCATGTCACATGTTTTAAAGTTTTAAAGTGATTATACCCACATTGCCCTTTGGCTTGAACTCAAACCCCAATCGTGGACTCTTCTGCCTTTCCATGTCCTCCAACAGGATGGAGAGCAACATGGCACTATGGGCCTGAAGAAGACAGTGGACATATGCTGGGCTGCCATTGTACAGTGGCTTCTCTAGCTCTGGAAGCCCAGCTGTAGATTAGCTGCCCTTTGGCCTCTGGGAGCCGGAAAAAAAGCTACTTCACAGTGCTGGGAAGACAAGAGATGCCAAGACCATGGAAGGGCAGAGTTGACTAAGGACAGAAAGCTTCCTGCAGTGTCCAAATGATTCTTCAGTGGATGAGATCTAGGCTAGCTAGCATTCTCAACTCAATGTTGGTGTTACCATCAACAGTATGTATTATCATCTTATCCAATGGGTTATATTTAGTCAAGTCTACTAAATCAAATTAAAAAAGAAAAAAAGTCCAACATAATGCTTCAGCAGGTTGCTTTGCAAAGCCTTGATTTGAAACAGCATTGCTTGTGGCAGGAGACTTACTTCTGACATGCACATTTTTCTCTCAGAGACTTTCCTTCTTTTGCTCCTCTTAGTAACCAGGGAAGCAGTGGTGATTTTCTGTCCTTTCAGGAGCAAGTGAGAGCCCTAAACGGAGAGTGCCTCTGTGCATGTCCTTATGATTGGGATAGTGTTGAGATTAATCAGCTGTGGTTCTCGTTGGCATGGAAGACTTCATGGGCAAGTGCCTTGAAGCACCCATTTTGTCAGGGATTCTGGGTTCTTTGAAGATCTCTACAAAGCCATGTAAGAAATTATTTCCTTGACATAAACATATTCACCTTATTTCAGCTAGCTGAGACTCAGCTTAGGTGTTGAGTGAGAAAGGAGAAAACAAACTAGCCTCTCACTCTTCCCTTACCACATGTGGATTGTGTATTCTCTTTGTCTTTCCTTAGAGAATTTTGCTTTGCTTGGCTGACTACAATTCAAGAAGTTCTACAAGCATTTGAGTTAGGTCTGGATACTGCTCTTTAATATCCAAAAAGCACTGTAAAAGTCTTAAAATCTCCTTATGAAAATGTTGTATAGGTGCCAATATTATCCTTTAATTTTGTCAGGAATGTGTTCCAATCTCCAAGAGAGATTCAGGGTTTCCTTCACAAACATTATCACCTCTCCCTCATGGTTAGTTTCTTCTAGCTTCTTTTGAAAGGCTTTCAGGTCGTTCTTTAAGTATATTCACCTTCTGTCTCTGTGCATCATTAGTGCTATCTACCTGCGACCATTTCTCCAGCATCTTTATAAATTGCCTCCTGATTGCATGTATCTTTTAAACAAAGCTTTAAACTGAAATGCAGGAGTATTTTGTATTTATTATTAATAATACAGAAATACATAGTAGCTGTAGAGGATTATGGAGAAGATTAACCAACATTAATCCATCATGAAAAAAAAAAATTCTTTTGGGTAACAAGGAACTGCCCTGGACCCCAGAATGGTAGTGCTGCAGCTTTGATAGTTTACAGCTATCATTACGGAGTGGTGGCAGAGAATGCCAGTGTTGGGACTATTGGAGTGTCCAAGTTAAAAAAGTATTTTATACAAAACTTGCAGCAAAGTATTTAACTGATCCCCAGGAGCTTTTAAGGTATAGTGGGGTACAGTCATAACTGTAATATCCTGAGGCCATTGGAGCTGCACAAGCCAGCTGAGATTGGATTGTGAGACTTTGTGAAACGTTATTCTAAAGATGCAGGATAACAAATGTAGGATATTTTCTTTAGCCCCTTATTCCTCAGTCTAAGGTGAGAATTGAGCACATGATTGCCAAAGAGATGCAATGAACCAGGAGTTCGGGTAAGATTGTATTACTTACAGTGGTTTTTTGCTGGTCTTTATAAGAAGTTTACTAATAGTGTGCTGAGTGAGTTTTCCAGGAATTCCACATAACTGACTATCCTCCTTCCTTATCACTTGATGATAGGTTGTACATTTTCAGTCGTCTTCAGCAGTAGACATAGTAGCTCTATTCCAGAACTTTCTGGAGTTTTCTTTTTAAATTTATCTTGTTAAAAGCCTTTGACAAAGATATAAATACCTTTTCATTTTTTTCCACAGGATACTATGGAGATGGCCTGAATGCTATCATTGTGTTTGCAGCATGCTTCTTGCCAGACAGCAGTCGAACTGATTATAACTATGTCATGGAAAATCTTTTCCTGTGAGTGATATGTGCGCAATGTGACAAGAGTCTTTTGAGTTAGAAGTCATAATTATGTAGTGAGAGACAAACTGTCTTTAATTAAGAGGTAATTTTGATCATCAGAAGGGTAGTGATCTGAATGACAAGGAAAATAGCACTTTTAGATAAGCTACTCAGTGGAGTAATCTTTTGGTATTCTTTACCTACTCACACTCCCAAATTAAGATGTATTCGTCAGGACCAAATCTGACTGTAGTCTCTCCCTAGATGTCAAGGAATGCAGTACATTCAGCTTCTTGGGCCTGCAATCATTGCACTGTTTCACTAGTGATTTTCAGCCCTTGATGAGAACAATCAGCAGGGACTTAGGCCATCACACTGTTTTTCAGTATTTGTTGTTTATTATATATTATCATGATGTATCACTGTATATGATGTTTTTAATGTACACTGTGGCTGTGTTTAGGAGTCAGAGGACCATTTTATGACACTTGTTTTAAAAATACAGGAAAAATGACAGTTGCTGACACAAACAGCTTTAAGTATTTTTTCCTGACTCCAGCTGCTTCTGGTTCAGTCATAAGTGTCAGGGGCCAATGGGGCAGGACACAGCTGTGGCCACATGGACCCAAATTTATCACAGGAAAATTACTCCTAATAGCAACTTGGTTTGGCAGCCAAAAATTGTGAAGGCAGCACTCCTCTGAAGTGCCTCCAGCTACTTCCACTTACAGCTGTTAAAAGATCAACCATTCCAGTGTTTTCTATGCTAAAACCCAGTAAGTCATTTCTAAAGCCAGCAGAGGCCTGGCCTTCACCAACTGCATCTTACAAGGCCCCAAGAGCACAGACCCAGCCTCCTTAAACCTCCAGTCCTTGAAGATCCACATAGTGACAGCCAATGCCTTCAAGACTGTGTCTATGTGTGAAAAATGAGATTGAGTGCTTTAGTTCCAGGTCAGACCAACTGCTAGCATTTGTCTGGTAGGGCCACTAAGACCCCCATGTCATCTACAGTAACTGATGTACACAATTCCTAGTGATTTAGAGAGGAGGAATTACTACACTGGTTTTAACTTGGTAACTAGGGAACACAGCTGAGAGTAACCTGAACGGACATTAAATAGTTGTTCTTTGACTTCACCCAAGACCCTTGTTCATAGATGGAGGTGGTCGTAAATGGACTTTGCAGAGAAAGCCTTTTCAAGCCTTAAGAGACTTTTCCACATCACTTGAGGATATTGCTAAAGTCAATTTTATAGCTCCCTGTCTTTTTCTGAGGTAGTATTGTAAGAGAGAGTTCAGGCTGGCTGTAAACCTTCAGCTTATTTTAAGGCTTATAGATGGTTGGTTCTCTGAAAGACGACAAGAAAAGGAAATGTCAGATCACCCCTTTCAGTTGTAGGCCTATTAATTGCATTGAAATAGAGGGAGTGCAACAGTTTACAACATATCCAATAACTTGATAGATTTAAATATTTGTGAATTCTTTGCTGTTGAATTATATAGGGGTCTGGAGACACATGCAAATCACTAAATCTCTTCTCATTTTTTATACAGCATGTTTCTGATAGATAATTGTACATTTGTAGTATATAAGCCACCTCTAGTTTCTGATCAACAACTGCCTTCAGTTGTTCCTAAGTTTTGCAGTTACTTGCCCTTCTGGGTTCCGCTCACATTCACAGTTACCTTGTTCCCTATTTGTTACCTTGACTAATCCTGTAAAACTGTCTTTGAAGAGTTGGGTTTGAGCCAAAACTCATGAGACAGCATCATCTATAGCACTTCTTCTGGATGATGAAGAACCACACAGAAAGTTCTACTGTTTCACTTTGGCTGCCTGATACAGTCTAGAGATGAAAAGTTTTTAAAAAGAAATTTCACAACTTGAAATACTACACTTTGAAAATCAAAACCAGTACATTTTGCTTTCAGAGTGAATGAATTGTTCTAGTCAATGAGAAAAATTCTGTCCATCTTTTAAAATAATAAAGAAATTACCATTATTACCAGATAATAAGAAATAACCAGTTAGGTGAGGTTTGCAGGAGAGCTCAGCATCCCTGAAATGATCTAATTCAGCCCACAGTGATTAAGAGCTGTTGAGTGAAAGTACATGAGATAAGTGAGATCTGACTAAAAAACTAGCAGATTCCTTTTTGTTGTAATACTCCTCTTATTCCTGATGAGAAGTATGCATGAATGTTCTTATTGTAAGTGATTATTCATAACACTTACAATTTCCTTTGCACCGAGGGAAATACATTTTTCAGACTGTCTCTGTTTCTATAACTGACAGGCTTGTAGTGTTTTGAGAAGTACTTTTACACACTTTTCTGTGTGTTTCAGTGTCTAAATGCTTTTAAATTACTAGATGTTGTGCCCTGTGGGAAGGGCTGATTTCATAACTTGTCACATAGTGAGTAGATTCAGTTTAATTAAGCTTTTTGCATCAGAACATCCACACAATTCCTCACTTTTATGTTTCACTGTTAGACATGAGCCTTTACAAATATCAGGCAAAAGCAGGGAATGCAGAACTGCAAGGTGAGAAAGAGAGCAGTGAAAAGCATTGAGTGAGTAGTGATTTAGATGGGGTTTATCAAATGCGTGGAACTGGTCAGTTAATGGCTGCTTACTTTATGCCCAGGTAAAATATCACTCTCTTTAGTGAGAACTAGATTTGCTACGAAACTGCTTCTTAAGGCATTTAAGGGTCAGATTTGACCATAAGTCATTCCCATACACCTGTGAAAGGGGCTGTTGTGCTCAGGGATAGAGCTGCCTTTTGTATTGAGCACACTCAGGCATTTAGGTTTTTAAGGTGTCACTCATGATTTTTCACTGTAGTTTTACATAGACATGCCTTGGGGCTGGATAGTAGAGAGAACAATTCCTGTGATGAGCAACTCTCAAGTGAGGTAGGGACTACTGAGTGAGGCATCTGAGTATATAGTCCTGGACAAGAGTTTAAAGCTACCCTTTCTTTTGACTGATTACTGTGCTCTTCTAGGTAGGGTGAGTCTGGCCTTGAGAGCACTGTTCTGTCTGAATGACCATTGCTGAGCAGAGGAATTTAATGAGTGTTTGGAATGGTTTGCTCACAAAATGAAGTGACACCATGGAGTGCTCATCAGAAGGCAGATTGATAGACAAGCTTTGTTAGCCTTGAGATTCAAAGTGTTTGTAGTTGGCAGTCACAGACTCAGTAGCACTAGTGTGAGGATCACAAGAATTATAGACAAGTATCTTCTCCTGACCATATTATTTTTGCATTGAACAATCGTGATGATTAATAGTGAAGAGAAGTTTCTCAACAGTTAATTTCAGATGTTCCTGGAACTTCACATGGTCCTGCCATGCTCTCCCTTGCAAAATTTCATGATTTAATGCCCTTTTAAGAAAAAGCAAAGTTACCTGTGAGATTTGAAAGCTCACTGTGAAACTGTCTTTGTAAGGAAACCATATATTTCTGAAGATGCAGATAAGATTGTGGGTTTCTAGTTATACAACTATAGTACCTATAGCACGGTGACCAGTGCTAAACGTTTGCTTTGGTTTAAAGGAAAAGAATATAGTGTCTTGTCATAAATTGCTTAGTCTGCCTTGATTTATTCTTACTAGACAGATTTAGTTTGGGCTTATGTGGCTAATGTACATGCTCACTTACATCTCTACTTTTATTAGCTATGTAATCAGTACCTTAGAGCTGATGGTAGCTGAAGATTATATGATTGTCTACTTGAATGGAGCAACACCAAGAAGGAGGATGCCTGGACTGGGTTGGATGAAAAAATGTTACCAGATGATTGATCGACGGTGAGTAGTATTTTCCTTTCTGATCCACAGCCATTATTTTAAACACTGTCCATTTCTGTTACTCCACTGTGTGACAGTGCTCACTGTATATGATCTTTCTGTATGCTTTGTGGAATTCTGGTTTTTTTAAGAACCATTTCTTTTTTACTTAGATTACGGAAGAATTTGAAATCATTTATTATTGTTCATCCATCATGGTTTATCAGGACAATTCTGGCTGTGACACGACCTTTTATAAGGTATGTAGTGAATCCCAGTGATATTCTATGTCCCTAAGAATACAGAAACACCTTAAATCATCAAGCATGGCTGTTAGTCTTTCACTAAAGAGTACTCATTTTACAGTTCATGTTGGGATTTTGGCAGTTGAAGTTGACTTTCCTAAAGTGAGTGGAAGAAAACCTGTGATTTATGAGTGTGTAATTGCAGACATCACAGTAATGATATTGTAAACTTGTATGTGTATGGAGAATTGGGAGTTCAGTCCCTTAAAATAGCCTTTGTTCCAAGCCCAGCTAAAAGACATGTAGAAAAGGGATCTGCATGTAATAATAATAACCTCATGAAAAAAGTCCTGGCTACAGGACAAGATTAAGCTGCAGTTCTGAGTTTAGAAAAAAATCAGTTGCTGCTCATGCAAGAGGAATGCCAGCACCCTGAGCTGTTTGAATGTATAGGAGTTCTGGTTCCAAAAAAGGTTTAATGCCACCAAAGTAAATGCTTTGATTAGTAAAAAAAGCAAAGAAACACAGACCTGAAGACCTCACAAACTGTTGACGAAGATGGGCAAGTATGCAGCTGAAATCCTGAGATCAGGGAGAGCGGACTGGCGGGTGTGAGAAAGAGTTGCTTCAGGAAAGAGAAGAAACATAGTCTACAGAAGCCACCCAGCAGATAACATATGTCATGACAGACCTCAGACAGGTCTGTCCCCAGGCTGCAGATGAGGACACTGGAGGTGTCTGTCACAGGGTGCTCTGTCCTGACAGGGTGACATGGGGATGGGGAAGCACATGAGTTCTCCCATCACTGCCAAAGTGTGACAGGCAATGTCATAACACAGCTTCTTCTTTCAGATGTGGTGCCTTTAATACCAAGTAGAAAACAACAATTAAACATACCAGAGTAACAAGGAAACAATACTTGGAATTATCAACAGTAATGATGGGGATTCACTGACTTGCATTTGGTATCTGAGATACTTCTGTTGGCATCCTATTTGTTCCCAGAGGAAAAGTAGGCAGTAAAATTTCAAAAAATTAACTATGTCACATCTGTTTCAATTCTTTAGTTATTTATTCAGGATGATAATATTGAGCAGCAGTGACTAGAGGTTTTGCATTGCCAAACAGGAGAAAAGGTTTGCTCTAAATAGTTTGGCAAAGCAAATTAGCAGTACAAAACTAGACACAATAGAGAGACCTGTTAAAACTCTCCATTTCAGCCAAGTTGATTGAGTCTCTGTGCAAGAAGTGAAATGCAAATGAGAGCTGAAAAAAGGTGGGCAGAACACATGGCCAATGTGACTTTTGTGGAAGATGACATAAGGTACTTGAATCCTCACTGAGGCCAGAAGAGCACTATGAGAAAGCTGAGTAAAAACCTGCGGGAGGCACCAAAATAGAGTCAGTTCAGTAACAAGCAATGTAAGGAGACAGAAACCTGATTAGATTGAAGGCCAATGCCTTGTAGCTCAGTTTGCTAGCCCTGAGCTGTTCACCAAGCCACTGGCATCCATAGTGGGAATTTTACAGTAAGAAATTAATTGGTCCCAAGGCAAGCAGAGATTTCAATGAGATAGCCAAACATTAGAAACATAATCAAGAAACTGAAGACAACGGAATGGCAAGGGACAGTCAAGTAACTGAGAGCGTGCTACAGTCAGTTCTACCTCAAAAACTGGCAAGGTCGTTCAGTGGAGTCTGTGACTCATCTTGCCTGACAAATGCTAAACAGTTGTTTGAAAGGATGAAAGAACTAGTAGCTACAAAGATAGATCCTAGATACTCTTTATGGACCAGATACACTAGAGATCATCTTAGCTGTGTTAGGTAAGAAATTAGATTTCTAATAAAACAATTGTCTGTGAAAGGTATTTGGCATTTGATGGAAATATTTAAATAATAGGCAGTTTACCACTATTGGCACCATGCCTCTCCTAAAGTCTGAAAGAAACAAGGACTTTTTTTTTTTTGGTCCTGTATTTGGGATGCCCATACACAGTCTCCTACATGAAGCAACTACTCAGAAATCAATCACTGTGGTGGAGTTAGTGGACCCAGGAGAATCCTCAAGTGAAAAAATTAACCCTTGAAAGATTTATTAAAATTTTTTTTCCCCTTACTTACCCCCCAGCTTCAGAAGCTTCTGATTGGCTTGCAGCTTCCCAAGCTACTTTAGCTGGCAGTTCAGTTGATGCAGACTATGATTAACATTTTTGACAAAATGCTAAGAATTATCTGTATGTTATCATGGCTTTGACTGGATAGTTGTGAGGGATTCATGCATCTTAAAACATGACCATTGGCCTGCTCCAGTGTGTGTGCCTAGTGATGCTAATCTGGTATAGAGACAAATTAAAATGGGTGACCTTAAACAACTATTCACAGTACCTTCATGTATTCCTGTTTCAGTTGTCTCACTTAACCTTATTAGGAAGATATATATAGTAAGGGAAGGGGCAGTAACCTTCTCCTCAGACCTGTTTCAGAGGCTTCATGTTGTCTGGTCATACTCCCAAACTGGCAGTAAATAGGAAGAGTATGTTCTGGTTTTCATGGTCACATGAAAGAACATTCATGGTCAATGTGCAGTTGTCACTGTTACTGATGTTAAAAGACTATCTAAATACAACCAGAGCTAAATTTGGAAAATTGCTTTATGAGCCGGATGAGCAAGATAGATTTCTCATAAGCTGACACATATCAAATAATTAAGATTAGACAAGTGAATAGCCTTTGTTTTTTAAGTGTCTTTTGTGAACAATTTAGCCTTTTTCTGAGTGATCATTTCTCAAAAACAATAAATGATCATATAGCACAGCTGGAATAAACAAGGGAACTGTTTCCTCATAAGAAGACCCTGCAGTAAGAATAGACATGCACATACACAATCAGATCTGTATTCATCTAAACAGATAATGAAGTTCAGTTTTATTATGTTTGAAAGAGAATCAGTGTCAAATATAAATAACATCACAATCACTTGATGTTAATTCATCATGACCATGTTAAGTGAATGCTTCCCATTTCTTTTTACATGTAAGGATGCTGTAGAGGATTTGATTCTTTTCATAATTGTAATATATCTACTTTGAACTGTAAAACTAATCGCATTGCCTAGTATATAGGCATTACAATTTATAACGTTGTCCTAAATACAGTGATTCAGCCTAAGCAAGGAACAGCAAAAGGTCTAGGCTTGATTTCAGCCTCGCTAGAACTCAGGTATGCTCATGATCAGCTGAACTGTGTAATGGAAATATAAATAACAAAGTGCTCAATTATTTAACAGATTAAGTACATGGCTTCTCTTTTTTTTTAATATATCATAAAGATTTGAGTGGGGGAGTCAACATGTTGTTTCTGTGTTTCAGCTCTAAGTTCAGCAGTAAGATACAGTACGTCAACACATTGGCAGAGCTTCGTGAGATGATTCCAATGGAATACGTGCACATACCAGACAGTATTGTCAAGTAGGTGATATACAATAAGCATGTACTTGTTCTAGTGGAAACTATTTCCGCAAACTAGTAACAGTGTTTCAGAGTCTGTAGGAAAAACAGAAAGCCCTTTCCCGGTATTGTTACAAACGCTTACATGTTATTCTACAAAAATTCCATTTTCAAACTCAGAAGCAGGAAAACGTTTTATAATGGAAACACAAAACAGAATAAATAGTTCTCTTAGGGGAACCAGTTTTTAAGGGAAGAGGAAGAGTTTGTACTGGACCAAATGATACTGCTGATAAAATGAAAAAAAAAACTTGAAGGCTCAGAGTCCCTTCATCAACACCCTGACTGTATAATCTGAGTTGGAACCGACTGTTCACTCACTAATTGCATCCCAGAATGAAAATAGGAAAAAAGTTTAACCCTTCCACAGGTATGAGCTACACTATATTTTTCCATAGCTTTTACCACTATTTAAGTAAAAGTGGGTTTAAGTTTTAGTCACAAAGAGTACTGACCTGAAACAATAATTCAAAGATAGAATGTTCAATCACAAACCACTGAAGGTCCATAGGTTCACTGTTCCTTATGGTTTAACCCAGAGTCACTGAAAAACAGTGTCTCACTTCCTGCTTCTTATGTGTAAAGGCTTTTTAAATGCAGGTATTTTTTAAAGGAAAGATACCTGTTAAAAAAATTGTAGGAATTTGATTTGAATTGCTCATCTCAACTGGCTTTTTTTCAGACCTGAAAACTACAAACTGAAATGGTATACCAAGACTGAAAACCTGGGAAATCAATCATAGTTTAATTGTGGATCATTATTAAAAAGATATGCTGTTCAGGAATGCTTTTTTATTATTCTTTTTATCAAATGTCCTAGGTTTTGAACAGGCAAACATTCTGTTCTAGAAAGTGTTTTGATGAGTAAATACACAAGTATGATTGTCTTTTCCTTATGGTTTGTCAGCAACTAGATATGAAGAATACTTCTTTTGGGGCTGTCATAGATTTCTTCAACCCAGGCAGGATTTTTCACACCTGTCTCACAGTAGTTGTGAAAGCAGCATAGTTTTCTTTCATTGAGCTGGTGGTTGCTGTGATACTTATGGTGTAATTCCAGGGAGCAAGTGGGAAGCTCAGTTCTTGCAGTGGCACTTTTAAGAATAGTAAATACAGTTGTGAAATCGGGGATCATAGGGACTTTCGCTCAGATTTATTTGCTGCTCTAACTTCTTTAGACATGGAGTGATGCTAAAAACGTGGAGCATAGAGGTCATTGGTCACCTGATAAAGAGATGTCCAGAATGTTTTAACATCCCTAAAATTTTTTCATGCTCCTTCCGTCCCTTTCTCCTTCCTTCTCTTCCTCTTTTGATTCCTGTAAAGATTTTGATTTCTTACAGTTCCCATTGATACAAACCTTAACCTGAAACTTCGGTGTTTCTCTCTCTGCTTCCTCGCTGTGTTTCACTGTTACACTGTCTATAGCAGTACACTTATCTGTGTTACACACCCCTTTTCTTCCTTGTAGACTGAAAACTGTTTGGAAAATCCATTCCTCTCTGAGACCAAAGGTGAAATGATCACAGCACCAATACCAAAGAAACTTTTGGACTTAGAGCTTAAGAAATTTTAGGGAACTGCCTACTTCATGTCAACAGCAGCCAGATGAGAGATCATGATTTTGCTGAAGGAAAAAATAGAAAGGTAGCAAGTGTGCCTGTTGGTGGCAAGCATTTTCAAGATGTTGTGATACAAGATTTAGTGGGTATCTGCATTCAAGGCACTGTGAGTCATAATTCCCATGCCACAGGGAGAAGAGCAGTGTTTAGCTGATAGTTTTCCTTCTGCTGAAAATTGAGAAAGATTTTTGTAGCAAAATAAAATAAAATTCAGGTTTTGGCTTCATAATTGCTCCACTGGCAAGAACAGAAATACCACTTATGGTCATGAGGAATCCCACCGATAGAAGGTACATAGAGTTTTGCCAGGATTTGGGTTGTATGGTTGTTTGGTAGTTTTTACTGAAGTGGGGTACAATGTGCCTGTTGTATCATATGAACTTGTACATCTTTTTTCTTCCTTCACCCACTCTTATCTTGTAAGGTATGATGAAGAGAAGTGTATTAAGAGAAGAATGAGGTAAAACTTGCTTTCTAGCCCATGCTGCTGCTCATAATGGAGTGAATCTGTGTGACAGCCTTTCACCTGCAGGCGACCTCAACAGCTGAATGAGAGAGGACTTGCAATGATGTGGAATCTTACTTTCCCCTTCAAGCTGTTGAGATCAGCCTCCGTTGCAAATAAAACTTACCGAACTGTAAATGTCCATGACTTGGCCCAGGCTGCAGCTAGTTTAATACTGTCTGATAGAGCAACTGAATGCTTTCAGCTCCGTCCACTAGGCATGCTTCAGATTCTTGCTGCTTTTATGTTTCTGCCTCCAAATGAGCTGAGTAATAAGTTACAAATTAAAGGTGGGTTGAGCACAGGGATAAATGGTATCATACTCAACTGAAGAGCGTTAGGGTCAGTGCATAATACTGGGTGCCTATTTTAGAAGCATGTACTATATTTGTTCTTCGCTCTGCTATTGCTCTGCTTCTCTCTTACGCTCTGCTTGCTTTGTTTCTTTATATCAATAACTTTTACTCATGCAGACTGGATGAAGAGCTGAGGGAAACTTCAGAAACAGCTAAGTAAGATAGCTTTCAGCTGGATGCTGGCATTATATTTACTTGTATCACAGGCATAGATTGAATGCAGTAGTACATTATGTGTTTGGTACAGCAATCAGCTCATATTTTCAATTACTGTGTAAGTTGCCACATGTGTGAATTGACTTCTCCTCTCACTATAAGCAGCCTGCTTTTATACTGTTGGGTCTCAGTAAGGAATAATCATACCCTTACACTATAAAAAACTTTTCTGCAATTTTTTGATGATTGTTTCTATAGTCATGGGGAGAACTGAAATCAGTTTTTTACACCATTAAAATGGGTCATTAAACATTTTCTACCCTTCACCCATTATGTCACATGATACATAAAGTTTTTAGGAGGTATTTCTTTTTTAAAATTATTTTTTACAACTTACTAAGTTAGGGATAGCTACTGTACCTGATTCTCAGTTAAAGTAGGTAGGTAACTTTTCCTGTTTTCCAGTGTTGATCGGATAGGCTAGTGGATTAATACTTGATATTGTATTGTCTATGGTCCCTTAATAAATCAGTGTCAGCTGATGATCAGATACTTTACATTCTGTGCATTGACTTTACCATACTGAGGCTGTATGGTATAAAGTATTATAGAAATCCTTAACTGGAAAGACACAATCCTTGATTGACTGAACAGAGCTTAGAAAGTATCCAGTGCACTTTTTTTCGTGTGTGTATTGCACACAAGATTCTGGAGAAGGGAGCTGTGTCTGTAGGTTCTGGTATGACATTTTCCCTGCTGGTTTTGTAACTAAAGATTTTGAGTTTTTGAAGTTTGTTTTCAGTCTCCTTCCTTTAGCTTGTGCACTTTAGAATTGTCATCTTACTGCTTCTTCTCTGTTGTATAAGTTTCTTCTTTTGTGGTACATGTTTTTCTCCAGTTCTCCGGATACTAGCTTTTAAAATGACCACAAAGAAATACCCAAAACACTGGCCACTGCTTTTTGATTCTAGCAGTTAGACTACCTCAGAAGCAATAAATTCACATACATAATTATCTGATACCAGCTGAATATTTTGTTAAACATAAGAAAAGAGGCCTGCCCAACCTTGAAATGCAACTTCTATCCCTTCTATTCAAACATTTTCAAATGCATTGCAGTGTATGACAATAAAAACTCTGTGGAAGAAAGCTGCTTTCTTGTTACTTCTTTCATTTAAAAGAATGCAGGCTGCAGCATAGCAAGTGAAAGGGGAACTAAATATTCATATGAGGCATCACTGATTATTGTTATTGTTGGATGTATGAAGTCACTGTAGTGCATTTCCCTTCCCCAACTTAAAGAAACAGCTTTAAAAATTATTACTCAAACTAATTTGTGTTGCAGGCACTGAGCTCACTGCATTCCTGTCAATAACATTTGTGTGTTTGTGCTGTCAAAGATGCTCACTGCAGTTAGTTATTACATCCCCCAAATTTGATGTCATATTTAAAAAGAGAAAGAAATAAACAGAAGAAATGTTTACTACTACTTCTTTTTCCTTGTACCCAGAACTAGCTGCCTCTCCAATGATCCAGAAATTACTTCAGTGGAGCAGGAGTAAGAATTTTTGCCTAATACTGTCATTACATTTTAACATTATTTTACAACCATGCTGCTAGGAACTGAGGTTGAGTAGACTCCATAAAGGTTTTTTTGAGACCTAAATGCTTTTATAGTTATTTTCAGGAACTTGATTCAACATATGCAGGCAGAAAAAGCACTGAAGTTAGGATTTATTGTATTTGCATTGCAGATGTGTTTAAAGCGTCCTCCACCATTTCCAAGCAGAGACAGATAGAATTCTTAGCCTGAGAATATTCAGGTTAAGTAATGTGAAAAACAGAAAAAGTGCAACATTATCAAAGTGAAGATGGTCCCATGCATTATCCTCAATTAAAAGTAAAGTGGTAAACTTGTCATTCTCATTCAGAGATTAATAAATCTTATATTTTACTTTTATTTTTGGGTCATGCTCTTGATATCTTCCTTCTCTTTGCTTCTCAGCTTCTTTCATAGTTATTTCCCTGATTAAATCTCCAGTATCTTATGTCTTCCTTTCAAAGCTGGACTGGTTCCCTTGGAAATGGGAATGTGTCAGTCCTCTAGCATGAAGTTCCTCTGCCTGATACCACAACTGAAGCACGTGAAAGGAACACCCCGCACTACTCTTGCAGTGCATCAGTGAAGGTGTTTGTAGCTGTAGTGTGTCACAGGAGCACTAACAGTTCATTGCTAGAATAGCATGTCAGAAGAGGACTAGCCATTGCAGCAGTGTGTGTATTCCTGGCCAGTGTGTACAGGGGAGGAGTGATCAAGGACTTTGCTGTCCCTACCCATCTGGCTGATATGTGGAAATACACTGGCATCTCACACTGAATATTGTTCAGGAAATAGCATATAGTAAACCTGACTCCTCAGTAAAAGATTTCATCAATAACATGAGTATTAATAAGCAGGCAAATAATTAGAAGCACACATAGCAAACAGATGCATAAATAAAACAGAGCTTTTCTTTTCACTTTTTAAAAAAAAATTGTACTCTAGTAAACTATCACAGTATCATAGCTGGTACATAGCTTAGAACCATAAGCTAAATTCCTGATTCCTAGAGCTGTTAACATAAAATCTCTGAGCATCTTTTTTTTTTCCTCAGGCACTGACTTTTTATTCTGTAATAAGTCAATATGAGAACTGTTTTTTTAAAGTATGAAAACAGAAAATAAATAAGATGTTAAAGACTATTTATTTATGATTTTGGTCTTTTTGTGGCTTGAACAATTTCCCTATTTTTCTCAAAAGGGAAGCTGGGCAAGAAAAAGCAATATGAGAAGAGTTTATATTTAGCTTAAATAAATATAGTTGAGGCCAAATTAATGCTAATTCCTGCTATCTGTGCATAAATATGACTCTGTCTTCAAAAGTGGCAATAATTTTCCTCTAGTCATATCAGTCATTTCTGGTGTCATTTCTTCAGGAAATAGGATTTCCCATGTAAATGCCTGCACAATGGTAACACAGACTTTTCTTCTGTATGCTCTCTGCTGAAACCTCTCTGGAGTCTGCCTAGCTCTTAGTTTGTTTCTGTTGTCTTTTTTGTTTCTATTCTAAAGGCTTTTATCTATTGTCACGCTCTCTTGTGTTCTATTTTGTTCAACTTTTGCACTTCCTCATGACTTTAAAAAAAAAACTCATTATGAAATAATTCACAGTGCAAGGACCCTGTGTGTTCTGTAACAGTTCATAAATATTGCGGGTGCTTTAAATAGTTGTGTATTCTGTGAGGAAAATTGTATTTTGATGCAATGTTTATGATGACAACTTATTATTTTAAAGAATGCTTCTAAAGTATTTGATTTGTGATTTGCACTAAATGGCAAAACTGTACACTTAGAAACATTTTTAGGGGCACTCATATCTTGCCACACTGTGGTGTTATTCCACCAGTGAATCTTTCCACATCTGGTGTCTACTTCAGATTGGAATTGCCAGGAATGTAGTTACTAATTTCAGTAAAACAGTAACAGATCTTATTAAGGTGTGTATTTTCCATATGAAGTAGATAAGATGTGTGTAAATTTTATGACACCAATTCATTTAAGTAAATTAGAGATGAGGATTCTCAACACTTTGTGGGAGCTCAGGACTGGGGAAATGACTAGCCATGTGTTTCATAGCACTGATTTCTTTTGTTGTGCCTTTGTGTTTGTTTTTTTTGTCTTAAACATATAGCTTTGACATGACCCTGAAATAGAAAGCATCGTTGCCAGGCATTTGAAGAAGAGGGTTTGCTTGGATTTTCATCACCCACACACCCATGACCATGATGTGCAATAGCCAATTTGGATTAATTTTGTTTGATTTATGATTTTTCCATGTCATTCAACAGTTCAAGAAGACCAAAAGGGCCAATCCTATTGCTATGGAAACAGCAGAATTTAGGGCCTGGTTATTTATGTTGTTTTCAGAAATAGAGTTTTCAGTAGGAAAGCTGTATCACCTAGCATTGGTTTCTGTGTATATGTGCATTTTCTGTTTAAAAGGACACCATATTACCAACAGTGTGCCTCACGAACAAGTCAATGAGGATGTGGACTTGTTAATTTTTGTCTTCAGCATATCCATGTTTATGCATAGCTGAACAGAATAGTCATTGTTACAGTAAATGTTAGCTTGGTTGTATCACAGAGCAGCAGCAACTTTATTGTTTAAAAATAATTCTAGAAATGATGCAGGACTTTCTTGAATTTGTCTGTTTCTTGCTGTCTAAAAAGTCTTTCCATGTTGATTTAACCCTAATAACTTTTTTATTCAGTCACAGAAAAGACGGATATACTGAAAAAATAATAGTCATCAGAAAGACTTCCCAGAGGAAAAATGAGTTACTACAATTAATTTTATTTTAATAGTTTAGTTTAGTGTCTTTATTTTAGGGCTGGCTTTTATAGAAGCAGCTAATCCTGAAAATTACTGTCATGTATTCTAAAAGCCTTGGAGCATTAATTTGTTGTTGTTGTTTTCTAAATCTGTATTTCTAGAACTTTTTTTTTAAGTCATGAGTCTTCAAATGGCATCCTAACTCCAGTTATAAAGGCTATTGCTGCTATGAATATGAAACAAATACTTAGTATTTCCTACTAACAACTGAAGGTTAAATGTATAAATTCTACAGTTGGGAGTCACACTCATTTGTTTGGAATAGGTGTCAAAGTATTACTCAAAGTGTATCTAATATTAAAAAAACAAGTATTACAATGCAGTTTATTGTCTGTGTCATAGAACACAGCAGTGGAAACATAAAAAGGAAAAAACCCGAAGCATTTCTAATTTGCTGCTGTCTTGTGTACTGGCACAAATGACACTGAAGTAAATCCTCACATTCACTGGTAAATAACTGCAGTCTCTCAGATGATTCTTTTGCAAGAGAGTGCAAATTAATTGTTGAGTGGATTCCACTTGTTTGCTTTAAAAAGACAAGAATCAAGAATATGACTAATGCTTTCTCTTCCTCTAATGAACACATGCATGCACTTTCCAAACCTGCTGACTCACCTGCCTTTTGGGATGTCCTAACAGAAGTAATAGTGTTACAGGCTAGTGTTACGTGCTCTCTGAAATATTATTCTTATCTTCACAAGATTCTCATATGTCCTGGAATTACATTTGTGGATTCTCTACTTTGTAAATAAGTCATTAGACAATTCAAGATAATTTGCACCTTCCTTTTACTTGTGCATTAACTCCAGTCCTGCTTCCAGTCCAGAATTATTAATGAAAGAAAAGACAAGCAAAAGTTTTCTTGAGGCATAAAGTTTAAGCAAAAGGCAGGACATCATGAGCCTTGATTTTTCAGTATTATCTAAACTGAGACTGAAAATTATATTTCATCCTTCATTTAAAAAAGATTGATATTTTTGTCCCGTGATTTGCACATTTCCATCTCTATCAGTCTGTATCTTGTACTTGAAAGGTAGTCTGCAGGCAAGGAAACAAGCGCATCATTGCGTGCACAGTTGTTCAGCTATGGTAATGAAGATTGACAAAATTGTCAGAAAGGCAAGAACTTGCCAAATGCTTTATCTGCCAGCATCAAAACTGAAATATCTGCACTCTGCAGTCCTTGGTCTGTACTGACAGGAGGTGCATTGTCTCTGTCATACTAGCTAGCCTGCTGTATTGCATCTTTCTGTCAGTTCCTGTTAATTTTCACAGAGGAAGGGCCTAATCCTGCTGATCGTTGTTGCTGCTCTATAACCTTGCCCTAAATTAGGATCTGGTAGTTTCCACCTTTTCACAGATATTTGAATATTGGCTTGTGTCTGCCTTATAAAAGTGCTGTCACTTAGTATATTGGGGATAATGTTTTATGTACAAATTAATATTTGTATTGACTTTTAGATGCTAATTAAGCTTCACCTAGATCTAAACTATTAAAAGTAGTAGCATGAAGTCACATCTTCTGTAGACCTGTAGATTAAGCCACCTAGAACGAGCCAGACGACTTGTGTTTTGCTATAGGTGAGGGAAGTGTTCACAAAAAGAGAAGTTTTCCACAAAACAGAGGTTCAGCACAAAACTTTATGCACTGTTTGAGACCTAAGTGAGGTATAAGAGATTTGTGGTCTTAGTGGTGGATGTCAGCTCAGAGGTGAGTTTAATTCTAAAGGCTTTATGTGAAATTACTAAATAGCAAGGATACGCATGTATTAATATTATTAATGTGAGTGGACTAATAGTGGCACCATGAGACAGAAGGAATTTGTTTAAGCCAAATGTTACATTAAAACAAAATGGGGCATCAATGTGATGGTGCAAAAGTGATTGCAAGATCAAGGTGTGGTTATCTTTGCTTATGAATATATTTTGGAAAGTTTTTTAATGTTATGGCAATTATATATTATACTAACAACAATGTATCAATATTAATAAATCAGTAGTTTGTTGAAAGAGGTATATAGTACATATAATTGCACAGTCATAATCTTTTATATATGGATTTTTTCTACTGTGTATCAGAGTGCTGAGATCAAACATAAATTAATAGTTGCAATTTTTTTTTTGTTAAAAGACCTATGCTGACTTAAATTATAGATTAAGCAATACAAGGATATCTTATATCATTGTATGTGTATATATACCTATGAATCAGAAATAAAGAACTGCAACCCACCACTGGAACGATTTCCTTTCAGCTCCAAGTTTTTTTCTTTATTCACTGGGTGCATGGAAATACTTGACTGATTCAAATCACAGTTCTTTGTATAGTTATAAATGTTTTTTTATTTTGGTTCCCTACCTGTCCTTCCAAAAATTGAAACTGAGTCAATTCTGTGTCTCATGATCATAGAATCATAATGTGGTTTGGATTGGAAAGGACCATAAAGGTCATCTAGTTCCAACCCCCTTGCCATGTGCAGGGACACCTTCCACTAGACCAGGTTGCTCAAAGCCCCATCCAGTCTGGCCTTGAACACTTCCAGAGATGGGGCATCCACAGCCTCTCTGGGCAGCCTGCCTCACCACCTTCATAGTGAAGGATTTCTTCCTTGTATTCTAATCTATTCCTATATTCTAATCTAAGTCTACCCTTTTTCAGTTTAAATGCATTACCCCTTGTCCTATCACTACATGCCCTTGTAAAAAGTCCCTCTCCAGCTTTCTTGCAGGCCCCCTTTAGGTGCTGGAAGGCTGCAGTAAGGTCTCCTCAGAGCCTCCTCCAGGCTGAACAACCCCAACTGTCTCAGCCTGTCCTCATAGGAGAGGTACTCCAGCCCTCTGATCATCTTTGTGGCCCTTCTCTGGACTCATTCTGACAGGTCCATGTCCTTGTTATTTTGGAGCCCCAGAGCTGAATGCAGTACTGCAGGTGGGATATTGATGAGAGCAGAGTAGAGGGGGAGAATCACCTCCCTCGACCTGCTGGTCACACTTCTTTGGATGCACCCCAGGATATGGTTGGCTTTCTGGGATGCAAGCGCATATTGCTGGATCATGTTGAGCTTCTTATCAACCAACGCTCCCAAGTCCTTCTCCTCAGGGCTGTTCTCAATCCATTCTCCACCCAGCCTGTATGTGTGCTTGGGATTGCCCTGACCCATGATGTTACTCCCCACCTCTAGGTATTCAAATCTTTGCCTTGCTGTTGCTAGCAATATTGCTCCTGAAAGAAAGCAGGAGGAGCTCTTCAAATTGCTCTCTAATTTGTGTCTGTGCTGTTAGCTAAAAATCAAGTGCATAGATAGTCTCACTCCATCTAATATGTTAGGCAGAAAAGCTATGCTGCAGAAACAGGGTGACTATGAAACCGCCCTGAGCAGTTTAACAAACTTGTTGACTACAGTGAAGGAAGGAGCTGGTGGTGGACATTCAGTCCTCTCACCTGCCTGGTACCATGTGCCTGTCCCAACCTACGTGTGTCAAATGGGTCAATTTATACTGCCACTGCTTCAAGTAAACCTGGCTGACTTTTGGACAGCTAACCTGGAGCACTGGCCAGTGAGACACCGAATATGAGCTAAAAGGGAATAACCTATGACTTCTTAATTACTCCCCACCTGCAAGGAGCTCTGTGAATGGTCCTAGACCTTTTCAGTCCAAAGTCAAAAAAGTTGGATTAAACTAACCTTTCATGCTTGTTGAAAATAGTCTTCTTGACTTTTGATAGGCTTGAAGATTTATTGAATTTGATAATTTAGGGCTTAAATTGAGCCTCAGAAGCTGACTTAATTATGGCCATGTCATACAAAAGAAGTTCTGCTAGATTTCAGGAATCTTAAATTGTGTTTTGGTATTTGTTATCTTTCTTCAGGTCCTTCCAATGCAATTTAATTACAGTTTAAATATTTTGTTGGCAGTTGATCTCTGGTGTGCAGTAGTATGGGATCGTTTATACACTAAATCTCAGGGGCTGGAATGGCTACACTTATGTCCAGCTATAATGCGCTAGCTGGGAGAGCTGTGAGTCATCCTAATACCAACAGTCATTTTAATGAGAGCTCAGATGTTTTCTCTTCCTTACATTCTCTGTGCCTCACCACGTGGCAATTTATGTCTTCCAGTAATTTGACTAATGCTTTCAGAGTGCTGATTCATGGCTTTTGTAGCTGAGAACACTGGTGCAATAGACACAGCTATTTATACAATGATAAGCTGAAAACGCAGGTAAGTAGTAACACAGAAGACATTTTCAATAAAGAAAGTCCTAGTATATCAACTGTTGACATCTTCTTGTTCTCTGGTAGTCTCTAAGTAGTCCATGTTGTAAACATTTGTGACATCTTCACATTTTTCTGAACAAAAAAGGTGTAAAAAAGTGTAAAATATTTAAAGTGTATGTTTTGAGAGATTTTCTTTTCTCATAGATTTTCAGTGGAGGGTTGACATGAAATAAGTTTTCAGCACACTCCAGTGGTGCAAAATAAAGTATATCAGCTGAAAGGGAAGTCCATTGCCACACAGTAAGTTAACACTATCACTTGTTTCCTGACTGTTAATTTTATGCCTCCCCGCTTCTCCAAGATTTATATTCCTGTTAGCTCAGTCTTTAGAGCTAAAGCAGAAATTGAGGACTTGGATTGTTTTCTGGGAGAACTAAAGTTTAACACACTGAATGCAAGATATTATGAAAGGATACCATGTTTATTTACAAAATCTTGAAGTAAGTTGATCCCACCTGCTCACACTCCTCCTTTCATAGGTTTCATTCACTCACACTGTCACACCACATGCTCAAAAGCACCAGGACCTGTGTTCCCAGGGTGGCCTGACCATGAGCAGTCACTGGCAGCACTAAAAACAAGAGCTGCTGGCTGCCAAGTCCTCATCACATTTCTCATCTTTTTTACTACAGACAGCAAACTAGGGTTTAGGTGTGGGTATTTTGGGTCCTTTGTACAATTCAGGAGTCAGTAGCTATTACTGAGTGGTCCTTTTACTTTAGAGTCATGCTTCCTTCAGTCTGATAAGTCTGAGGCCACTTTTTTTCCTTTTTTTGAGGCATGTATTTGTTCTCTTGGCAAGTTATGCCATGCATCACCCTGTGTGTGATATACCATAACCTTTTTGCCACCCTGCTGCTGTTAGGTGGTGGGGCCTTCCACTGACAACCTCTGGTCTTCCCAGAGTGTGAGTCTTGCAGTCTGGACATGGAAAACAGATTCCTTGATTTTACTGCTGGAATCAGTGTCCTGGGAGGTGTGTCCTAGAAATGGTGCTCTTTATTATTGATCCCTGCTGTTCTTCTAACCCTTCTTGTACTGTGTTTCCCACTGTGTTCACACACATGCGTATTTCCTTTCATACACATTTGTACCAGACTCATTTGTTCTGTTAGAAATTTCTGCAGCTTCACAGGACAAAGAACCACAGTTAATACTTGTAGTTGGTAAGTCAGGAAAACGCTGTTGGCAAAGCTGGTGGGGCTTATCACTGTGCATTAGAATAACTACAGGAAAAATAAACCTAGATTTCTTGAGGTATTAAAGATTCTTCAAGTGGAAGTACAAATACAGAATTGAGAAATAGTCCCATATTGTTACAAGTCCCATGGTATTTTGGAAGTTATTGGATTAAATGAAAATCTCATCTTTTAAATTAATTTGAAAAGTTAGAATGGTTTGGTTTGGAAGGGACCTTTAAAGATCATCTAGCCCAGCCCTCTCTCTAGTCTCTTTGGGTGATCAGACATTTAAGATGTGAAATGTAAATGCTTCTAAAGAAGGCAAATAAAAGACTTCCTTACCATTTTATCTGAAATAAGTGTGTGGTGGATGGATTTTTTTAGGTCTGCCTGATTTTGGTGTGCTGCTTCGGCCCTCTGAAGCCTTTGGGCTTTAATTTAAGCTTGTTAGTGCTGAAGGCTTGTGATACTGCCAGCAGTGTATCTTGTTAGAAGTACAAAATCTACTAACATAGATTTTCAGGTTTGTGGCATCATCTTTTGTAATTTTTGAGTGCTAGAAATGCCCCTCTATTTCCTACTAGTGCTACTAGTGGGAAGAAAAGACAGGTCTCTGATTGTGTTAGCTATGCAGCCATATATAGTTATTTCTAGAGACAAAAGGGGTGTCCCTGTATTACCTGGCACAGATGAAACCAATGGAGCAAGCATCCAGAAATTCTCTGCTCTACTCATTCACTGTCCCTCCAGTCACACAACCCCTCTAGCACCCTATTTCCATTGCAAAATACAGCTACACTGCAGGCAGGTGGTGACAATTAACTAAATGTTTACAAAGCTTTAAAACAAGGGCCTAAATTCATGGAGGAGCTCCTAAGTCCCACAGATATATAGGGAACTTACCTAAGGCTTTAGAGCACTGCGTTGTTACTGTAAGCATTTAATTTTTTCTAATCCTTTCTTTGATGCAGGCTTGCCCTTTAGCGAGCTTCCCCCTCCCCCCTCTGCCTGTGGGCTTACTTTCTGTGCATCAGCACTTGAAGTAGGCAGAGGTAAATGTTTATGACTTAGGTGTTTTGTTGGAGCTTGTTCTAGTTCTTAAACCACAGCTAATGGTCTGTCATCCAAGCTGGCTGATCATTCTTGATTCGTGTTATGTTTGTATTTTATTTTCATGTGCCAAATACCGCAATCTTTTCATTTTAACCAGTAGCTTTGTGCAAGTGGGGAAAAAAAAAAAAAGCACCAAAAAATCCTTTACTGAAGAAAGCATTTCACTTTCCAGGTCTGCAATTAGAAGAAATCACAAAATTGAAGTTATGGCTTATAGCATAATTTAACTTCCATTTAAAAATTGGTTCTTGGTAGAAGGCAGTATCTAGTGAAGAATGAATTTTTATCTATTTTGCCTGTAGATGTTCTTCTGTGTGATTAGCTGCCTATGCTTGGAGGAAGGTCAAAGAAATGCACTGTGAAGTTAAAATGTAGGCTGTTCCTGTTTGCACTGTTTTGTTTTACAGTTCTGCAATCTTTGTCTTGACAAATGCTCAAATACTACAGAATACAAACTCTCACCCAAATAAACTATTTTGCAAAGCCACTGAATTATCTTTAAAAATCGTGTGCCTGGTCCTTACAGTTATTTTTCCTAGAAAGATCCACCCATTTAAGAAGAAATGATCACTTGCCGCTTGCACAGAGTGACTCCTCTCAGCAGTCCCTCTAGTGACTCTGGCTTCGTCTGTTTAGCAGGAGTGGAGTTGGTTGGGCTGAGCTCTGCCAAATTTGAGAACCTGAAATGAAATGCAGCCTGAGCCTGCTGCCTCTTTTTTCTTCCTCTTTGCTTTCTTCAACTTAAGATAACTCTATTAAGCACAGCTTTGTGGAAGTAAGGCAGAACACCTCTCAAGGTTTATAGTACATAATAGTACATTTAAATATGCAGACTGGTATAGGCTTTTTGCTGTATCTTTGCTGGCTGTTCCTGTAGTGGTAATTATTTTTAAGGATAAACACAGATGACTGATGCTACAAGTACACTTGTCATGTCCTCGTTTTTCTCCATTATGGAAAATCCAGTGTCTTGGTCTTTTAGGCAAGACAGGAAAAACAAGGCAAAATTCCCTTTTTTTTTTTTTTAAAGAATTTAATACTACTATCAGATTTGATCTCTTTTTGAAGAAAGAAGTTCAGTTGTTTCATAAGTACTGTTAGAAAAACTAATTTCCCGCACTAAAGCATATATACATTAACATTGTTAGCAAGGTGTTTGTTGGCTTCAGTGAACTAAGATTTTTGTCTTAAATCCAGAATGATGTTAGGTGTAAGAATGCACTGTACCATGTTATCACTATAGTTTGCATCATATTTGGATTATAAAGTTAAGGAAAAACACTGAAGCCAATACTTCTGTATTATGAACAAGTAATTTGAATCCAGCCCAGCACTACTTCTGAATGATTTTTAAATGCCTTGAGGCCACAGACCAATAGACCTACATCCCTAACCTAACATTACCTAGTAACCTATGAACAGTCTTGGAAGTAAATGACAACTCCAGAGAATGAGGTTTCTTTTGTGTTTGAGATGACCAACTGTGACCTCAGCAGTGGGCTGCTGCAGAAAATAAAGTGCATTGTGTCTCTCAAACAGTATCTATCTAGCCTGCCAGAAAATCCTATTGAACTCTAGGATTATCAAGCCACACTGTTCAAAGGAATTAATTCAGGTGAAGAAATAAAAAGCATAAATTCACTTGCCAATGTTATGTGTTTAGCCAAGTCACAACTTACTACAAAAAGAAGCCGTTAAAATTTTAATCAGAAATGTCAGAACGTTATCTTCTTGCCTCTCCGTTATGTACTTCAATAGGCAGCAAGTAAACAGCCTCCAGTAACAGCAGGAAAATAATCCACAGAGTACTTCCCACACCACACCCTGAGGCCTGATATGTAAAGCAGACTCCCTCCATGAAACAGTGACTCAGAAAATGAGGTGCTGGCTTTATATGACAGATCTGTGTTAAGCCATCAAGACGGTAAAATTTAATCTCTGTTTTCATCCCTTTGAAGCACGAGTAACATTGTATTAAAAAACCAACCTAAAGAACACAGAGAATATTAATGTGAGATTTGGGCTTTATAAAAGAAAGAAAGGAAAAGGAACACAGCTAAAATTATCAGTCTGGTAAAGGAAAGAGGGGAAGGAAGGACAGGTCAGGGCACTGACCAGGGGGAAGGTAGTCTTAGAGGCATCTTTCTGCTTGGGGCTCCAGCCTTCTTCCAAATTCTGGTTCTCCCTGGGGAGAGCTTCTGAAACACAGCAGGCCCTGTTTGCCTGGAGCCGTGACTCAAAAGAAGTGCAAGTTGGCTCTGTTCCAAATGTTCTTTTTTTCCTCATTTAAACAAATGATGGAGTCCCTGGAGACAAGTACCTTAATCTGGTTTTCACTCAGTGTAGAATAAAACCCTCTCAGCCCTTGTGTAGGCAACACAGAAGAGAAAGCTGGAAAAAATTGAAATGTTGTATGAATTTTGAAAAAAAAAATTACCTATTTCCCAGTGACTTGCACAGAATAAGCATGAGTCAGAGGACATTATAGGTGTGAATAAGGAAACAAATAAACTACAGAAAGAAAAGTGCAAGATACAATGGGGGGCACATGGAAGAGAATGTCTCATAGAGCAAAATAGCTGCAGGAGAGAAATGACAGAATAGGAGATGAACTATGCCAAAGAGGATAAACAGAGACCAGAAATGCAATGTTTAAAAAATAAATGCTAATTGCCTCACAAGAGAATTCCTGTGCTATTTAACGGTCAATAGCAGTGTCCAGTGGAGAAGCTGCCATCTCCTGAAAGTGTCTCAGTGGTGTATGATGGTATAGATTTATACAGCAATAAAAGATCTCACGTTATCCATTCACCCTCTTCCTAGCCCATCGCCACTGAAGAGGAAGGAAAATCAGTGTGAGGAAAGCAAATGGATTAAACACTGTGCAGATTTTGGGAGCAAGCACCAAAATTAGTGACACCTTGCTGATCCACTAGAGCTGGTCTGATGTTCTTTAAAAGCAGATTTGATTTTGGTCGTTTTTACAGAAGTCCGTTATTGATATGACCATACTTCCTGGACAAACACCATTCCCAGAACCCGGTCCACCAGCAAAGTAACACTATTCAAGTGATCATTGTACTCCCAGGAGGAAAAATTCATAGGTCCTAGCTGCTGCTATTTTCTCTGAAAACAATTTTCTTTGGAAAAATTTCCTTTTGAATAATATTTTTCTTAAGTTTTCAGTAGCTGTGGATTTGGAATCTGTTCTGTCTGTCAGCCTGAAAGTATCTGTGAGAAGTGTCTCTCATTCACAACTGTTGTTGGATGGAGAACTTTCTGCTTTTCTTGCTCATCTCACAGGTGTTGTGGGTTAACCCCAGCAGGCAGCAAAGCCCCCCATAGCTGCTCAGTCACACCCTGCAACAAGATGGGGAAGAGATTTGGAAGGGTAAAAGTGAGAAAACTTGTGGGTTGAGATAAAGACAGTTTAGCAGACAAAGCAAAAGCTGCACGTGCAAGCAAAGCAAAACAAGGAATTCATTCACTACTACCCATGTGCAGGCAGGTGTTCAGTCATCTCCAGGAAAGCTGAGCTCCATCACATGTGATGGTTACTTGGGAAGACAAACACCACAACCATGAACACACCCCCTTCCTCCTCCTCCTCCCCAGCTTTTATTGCTGAGCATGACGTCCTGTGGTCTGGAATATCCCTTTGGTCAGTAGTGTCCAACTGTCCCAGCTGTGTCCCCTCCCAAATTCTTGTGCCCCCCCCAGCCTTTTCACTGGTGGGGTGGGGTGAGAAGCAGAAAAGGACTGACTCTGTAAGCACTGCTCAGCAATAGCTAAAACACTGGTGTGGTATCCACATTTGGTCACAAATACAAAACAGCACAATACAAGCTGCTGTGAAGAAAACTACCCCTATCCCAGTACACCAGAAGATCAGACCCAGGCTGCTGTTAATAAGCATCATTTTGGCCTAGCAAACCTGACTTCAGGCATTTTTCAATTAAAGTATTCCACCTTTTATGGAGCAGCAATTAGCTTGACACTGGTCTAAATGCCACTGGTGTTGGGAGACAACTCCAGCTCATGGGAGGATTGTCAGGCATGTTCAGTACTGCTACTAAGTGCTTTCTTGATTTCTGGAATTGCGAAGTGAGTAAAAATGTATGAGACTAGTGATATGAACCCAAACAGGCAATGTCATCACCAATTCAGTTAAGTCATATGCCAGGTCTCTTTTAACAAGTCCCGGAAAGAAAAAAGGCACTCAATATTTTTTTTTCCCCAAAGCCAAATAAGACAGGGGCAAAGCAGGGTGAATTGGCTTCAGAATCACCTTCCTGAGGCAGTCTAGATACCTTGCTCATTTTCCTCTGTGATTTCAGCTGCTGCACTTCCTACAAAGCTGGTACTCCATTCCCCTCTCTTGTGAGTGGAAACCATGAGAACAGGAAAGAGAGCAAGATGAGATCAAGAGTAGGGCTTTTTTTTATGAATGCTTAGCAGAATCCAGAAGAGACTGTGTTTCTCATCCATAATTGCTTACTCTTTATTTTTGTCTCTGGTTTGTTTAGCCTGATAAATTCTTTTTTTGTTTATTCTGACTACTCTGTATTAGGTGTCGTTAACTTCTGTGTTACAGTTCAGTAGCACTTCTTCCATCGATAAGCTTCCTGACTTTACCCCAACTTCAAACGAATAATTACTACTGATGAAAGACTTAGTCTTTTCATGTTTCTAATTCAAACAGCACTATTTTGTTAATTGCCTTCTCTGGAAGTAGGAATGTGGTGCAGTGGGAATCTGAAGGAGAGCACAAGAAGGTTTCTCAGGACCTTTATTAACCTGAAGGTCCTGGACTAGCTCACTGTGAAACGGAGCATGGTGACAACCCACCTATGCAGGCAGATGTGATGTGGTGCATATACATATATACACACATGTATATATAGATGCATAAATATATGAGCAAAGCCAGAGTTGAAAAAGATTATATTGCATTCAAGCTTTTATGTTGCATTCAAGCTTTAAGGAAACTGCAGCTGTTGCTCTGCTGCCTGATGCTGTGCTGGATGTGAAGTTAGCTGTTCTAGGGATACAATAGTTCAAGGATCAGCTGGTCTAAAGCACTGTCATGTACAACAAATGAATTGTTTACTAGGGTAAGTTGAAAAGCTCATCCTTTCATGTTAGAGTGTCAAATCACGTCATGAGGAAATGGGTAACAATAAGCTTTTGACACCTTAATATTATTCAGATTTTCCTGAGTGTGTCCCAGTATTTTTTTTCTTGAAAAAAAGATATAATCTGTGTATAATTCTGACTCCTAGCCCTACTGTGAGTTATCAGGGCTTGCCTTCTTTGCAAATTTAGTCCAAGCATTAAACTTTTATGTTATTCTAGAGTAGTTTCTATCCATATACACAACCTTCTCCTTAGCTGTGTTAATAGCACTTGTCTACAAGTAGCCCAAGAGTGTCACCTGTCACCCTGGGCAGGAACATCATGCTGTCATTATTATTCCCAGCCCTTCAGAATTTTATTAAACCATGTGGTTTTAGCTAAACTCATTCTCAGCCTGTCTTTCCAAAATCAGATACGTTGTACTCAATATTGCTGAGGACCCAATGTGTATATGAGGGATGTCCTCTGCATACATGAGGATTAAGAATATTTAAATAGGTAAAATAAAGTATAATGACTCATAGCTCTGCTACTACATATGTTCTTTCACTTTCATTACATACTATCGATTAAGAAGAAGAAAAGATTGTTGGAGGTATTTTTGGTCTTTTGGGACCTGAATAAATAAATGAAGTTTTAAGATTATTCCTCGTTGTACAGAATAGTTGAGTCCTAAATGATGGGAAGAACTGGTGTCTCAGTTTTGGAGTTGGCCCACTGATCTGGTAGACAAGTCTCCCTCTGAGTTTCTGGTTTGCTTTATGACCAAAGGGAAGAGCTCTTTGTCCAGTAGGTGATAGCTGCTCAGCTGAAGACAGAGTTGTTCAAGTGTGTGAGAGAGGAAATCTTGAGCAATGTTGTGCTGCTTTTGTTTTCCTAAATTGCTGAGTCTGTTGGGTGCCTGGACATTTTGGCTCCCTTAAAGAAATGCAAATAAGGAAGTAAACACAAGTAGCTGTGACAACACCTGATATAGAAGATAGAGGAGAAGAAAGCAAACAAGTCTAAGTTTGATAAAGAAGTGGCAAACCTGAAAATATTTTTAATGGATTTAGAAAAGAAAACCCCAGATTATTTAAAAACCCTTCCTGAGCTCAATATTCAATATGAATAACTTTTAATTTCTGTGAGTCTCCAGTGTTTTTTAATTTTTTTATTAAGCTCGGTCCAAGAAGTTGAATAGAGTTTGGCTGCACATTCCTTTGAAAATACAGAAGTTATAGGTGCCTGTTCAGTGCCTGTGCTTGGGAGACACATGTCTGAATGCAGTGTAGCTGTGATCATTAGCAGATAGATTCATGTTAGGGAGACTTCTCTGTCAGCTGTTCCAAGCTCAGTCAGGAATTAGAAACTGGGTGTGCGTGGGGAATCCAAAATATAAATTAGTCATTTGGTGATCCAGGTTGCAAACCTGAGATTTTCCTGAGTATATTGACAAGAAAAATGGTAACCTGACCACATCTATCTGCTGATAGCTTCTTCACATAGAGCCAGATCACAGTTTAAAAGTAAATACATGTATAAAAGAGATTTTTTCTACTTTTTTCTATCCTTAAGAAGAATTGGCCTTCAAGACCTGCAGTGGCTCAGAGAGAAGAGGCTCAGAAGCCTTTCTTGCTCTCCTCACAACTTACAGGCAGCAAACGCCTTCCCCTTGCCACTGCTTCGCATAAGCCAGGCTTGGGCTATTTCTGCTTCCCAGGGTAGCCTGTGGAAAGGCTGTTACTCAGAGTAAACATTTTATCTGAGCACCTTCTTTACCAGCTGCCAGATCCACTCCTGCCTCTGGCTGTACACTGTCCAGCTGCTGCCATCCCTCCCCGAGCTCTTCTCTAGCCTTCTGGATTACCCTTCTCTTCCCTTGTGTTCTTGCATTAATGAGAGGGTATGTAACAGGTTGTAACTATTTGCATAGGTAAAAAATTGGTGTAGGGCCAGTACACTTCCACACCTACATTCTCTGGCTATTCTATTATCAATAATCCACTAGTGAAATCTAGGAAAGACTGGTTTTACCTATTATTGTGATGCTCCTTAAGGAGAAAACTGCTACCAAATAGAAACTATTTCTGGACTGGTCTGAATGGTACAGAATTAGCCTGCTACCTGATGAAAGTATTATTGCAATACTTAATTATGAGGCTTTCTTACACACCTTCATTTGAAACATTACCCAGTATCTATCAACTCTCATATTTAGATCAGGAAATAGTTTTAATAAAATTAACCAAGCTTCTCTCGGCTTGCAGTTTTGCTGAACCGTATTTCTGTCTGGGACAAGCCTTTCATTATGAGGTGGGGAAAATACAGCCAGTAACAAATCTGTGGTAGCTACTGGCAACACTGTTGAATTCAGACTATTTGTTTGGCTCAGTTTCTACAGCTATATAAATCCCCCAGGAAAAGTCTGGTTGCAAATTTTTCTGCCCTTCCCCAATGAGATCTTTTTTAGTTTCAGACCTCTCACATCTCAATACTGCCTACATAGTTTTCCAATTATTCTATGCATTACCTTCAGTTTTGCTTTCTTACCCTTCCTATTAAATGACCTTTCATGGGTTTTTTCTTCTGTTCTGAGGAGCGGAAGTTTTGGGGAATAGGCCCCAAACCCACTGGCAGTACTCAGCCTGTGAACACCTCAGTGTTTGATAAATGTTAGGTGTATTATTCTTAAGAGATCTTTGTGTGGTAAGAAAGTCTGTAGCTATTCTAAGCTAAAGGTGCATTTAATGTAGTGCTATAGCAAATGGAATAGCACAGCTTAAGCCAAGACCTCACAAACACGACTGTACCAAGATCTTACAAGACCATGCAACCAGAAAGCCTGTCCCCTTGCCTGGGTCTCAGACTTTCAGGAGGACAGACTCATAGTCCTCTTTTCCCTAAGGTAACACTCAAACAATGTAGAAGGGAAAGTCCAGGTAGAAAATAAAGCTAAGCAACAGAAGGATGCATTAGAAAAAAAGCTTATTGTTTTTCTTAGCAATATGCTCATTCATATGCTTTATGAAGTTTATAAGCAGCAGTACTGGCTGTACCTGCCTTTTGTGCTCCCCAGCACAACACCATGTTCCAGTCCTGAACACATATCACCCTCATTGCTTATACCTAGGAGCAAAGGTGAATTAAGTAATGCAAATCTGTACTTAGCACCAGATTAAATGTAGTCTGGGTAAACAAACATACTGTATTTCAAGTTTCTTTCTAATTTGAATACTTATTTTGGTGTCTTTTAAGAAGAAATTGCTTAACTGGAACATTGCACTGCACTTGGACTCCTTTAGCTAAAAGGTGAATCATAATGGTATTTTTATGTTTTCCTTCTAGTCCCACTGCAATCCATTAACAGTTTACTCATTATTTTTAGTATTAATCCTCCATTTCAAAGATAGGGATAAGCCATCTCTTATTATTGTTATTAGAAGAGTTAACATCCCCCAGGGTGTTTTGCTACTATTTCTACTGCTGGTAGGTGGGGAGCACGCTGATAAGTAGTAGAAGTTAGTATGCAGATACTCCTCTTGACAAAAACTTTCCAGAATGACTCAATGCAAATGTTTGCAGCTAAAAACAACCAGCAAACCTCTCCCATTTCCTAAAATGTGAACACTTACATTGATGAGCAGAAGCTGTCTGTAAGAATGCTAAGATGGAGCTTTGCTTCACATAATGCATTGATTACATCTGTGGTTCTGCTTCTTTCTTTTTTGTGACTTTGACCAAATGATGAGTGAAATTTAATTTGTGAGCACACTGGTCATGAATTTAATTTCACTAGTGCTGAAATGGTCAGCTAATACTTGTTAAAGGTTCCTAAATACCAGTGAATACAAGTGAAAATTTAAATGTATCTGTGTGGATTTCGGTGTATAATTTTCAGAAAGTTTTATCTGTGCTTTTGTTCTTTGGTGTAGACAGGGGGTACTATCAGTAGTGTCAAAACAGAATTACACAACCCAGTCTGGGGTTTCTTTGCAGTCACAGGAGATTTATTTTCTAAGTACTAAACAGTGTAAAAAGGGCCACACAGATTTTCTAAGGGAAGGCGCCATGTGTGGGCAAAGTATTAGTATTCTCTCATTATGATGTACTATAAATTTGTTTTTAAAAATCAGCAGTATTTTCAAAGGTGCATGCACTGGCTTGGAGGCTGTGGCAGGAGTGTAAGCCCACTGAGTGCTGCTCATTAGTATAAAGGCAACCTCATCTGGCTTACTTATCTCAGTACCTGCCTCCAGACATCCTTGGTATGCATATATTTCCACATATGTGAGCCAGTTTTCTCTTCAGAGACTTAATGTCTTCTGTTTGCTGTTCTGTTCATCAAATTTGGAAAGTATTTTTTTGAACTGGCAGATATAATTATTTTTTAAATACTCTTTCATTGTCCTCACACTAAATCAATATATAATATTAATCACAGACTAGCTAAAGCTTTTACTTCAGAACAGGAGTAACTACTACTTAATAAGAGAGTTCAGTTCTGCTGAGAGTCCCCAGTATTAATTTGGCTGTGTATCAGTTTCAGCCACTGCAGTCTCAAGCTGAGAATAAAAGCCTCATTCACTCAAATGGTCTTATTTATTAGCCTCTCAAAGATTTCCACAAGTATGTGCTCAGGACTTTTCAAGAGAACTATTATTTTTCTCCAGTTTTACTCCTGTTCACTTTAATTTAGAGGAGGAAAATCTGTGTCATTGTAGTCAGGGCTATATAACTATTTTGCTTTGAATCCTCACACCCAGACTGAAGTGAACAGAAGTGACTTTAGGACCAAATCATAATTATTTGGGAGACCCTTTACATTCAGTGAATTCCCTTCAAATGGATACAGAAGTGAGGTGGCTGGTCTAGAGTCTCAGACTTGGAAGAGCCAGGTTATTTACAAATGTTAAATATAGTTAAAAGCAGAGATGTAGAAGCCGATCTATTCCATGAAAACAGACAAGAAACAGTAATGAGAATTCCCTGCTCAATGTGATAGCATTTCCTGAGGGTTATCCACTCTAATTCAGGCAGCTCCCTGTGAAGTGTGTGGTGCTTCCAAGATAACTTTATTTTGTACTGTGAGGGTATGGGGCATGGAGCACTTGTATTCCACCAAAGGCAGAGAAGAAAAGAAGGTTGACTAAATGATATTTCCTCCATCCAAACAGTAGTCCCTATCAGTTTGGCTCACCTGTTTCCTTGAAGGGTTCACAATTACAGCATGTGACAAATGTTTGCAATACTGCACCCAGAATGGCCTAGCATGACAGCTTTCTGGAAGTGAGTACAGCCGGATGACTCTGATGGGGTGCCAAAATAATTAAAAAGGATACAGTTGCTATCCATCTTTTCTTTGACTAATCCCTTATGGTGGAAATAGTCCATAATAAACTGCTATTTTTCCTCTAGGGAGTTATGATTCATCGAGAATAGACCTGACAAAATAATGGGCAGCCTAAGGCTTAGACCTAAAAGTAAAATAAGGTACCCAGGAAAGCTACTGCAGAGACACAGGTTCAATTTTTAAGAAATCTAGGAAACAAAGTTTCAAATCTACGTACAGAAGACTCCAGCGACTAACTCCACAGCGTCAACAAGTAATCTGGAGAACTGGGATGGTTCATGATATGTCCCCATCCTTCAAGAGCACAACGCTTGCCCCTTGTTTACTGTAGTTGTGACAGAAATAGTTGCCATTTGCTACAAACAAGTGTATTGCACTATGTTCTGTTGGGTGACCACTTGGGGTGGGGGGTTGGATTTTTTTTCTTTTGTGTATGGAAAAAGAGCCAGCTTTTAATCAGGACAATAAAGTAGCTTATAGTGGTTTGAAATTTAACACCTGGCCAAAACCAAGTATCCTGTTGTTATTCTGCAGTCAGGATGTTCAGCAGTGTTCAGAAACACTGACTGAAGTGCCTCACTAAGGAGTGAAATGACCTATTACAGCTGGCCAGCACTGAGATTGAATTTATCATTAAAGCAAATTCATTGTCCTTAGAAATACATATCTGAGTAATTTTACACTGGAAAAAAGTTATCCTATAAAGACAGAGTGCTCTGTAAGAGGTTAGATCAATAGAATGTTTAAGAACGTATACACATTTCCTTAGCATTTCCCCATTGCTCTTATGAAAGCCAATTGTAAATGTTGGTTAATAAATGTAAAAAACTACTACATACCTTTTAAAGCCAGGGAAGTTAAAGCAAATACAGTGACCCTTCCGGTACTGGTAGAACATCTTTGGAACTGGAATTTCCTGGTGACTTTTGACTTGTATGAAACTGAAACTTACTGAACAAGTTTTGTTTCTTTTTCAAAACCTTATCTGCAAAACAATTATGCTAAACTTTTTAAAGATTTTTTTTTTAAACATAAATGAATTCTTGGCTTTGTCTTCTGACATCTAAGCTCCTATGAGCGTTAAACAAACATGCTTTACACTGTGTGTACTAAACTAGTAACCAAATGTCCAGCCAAGAAAAACAATTGTATCTTGGCTTTCATTAATGAGGTTACATGCAGGAATTTGGACAGGTCCTTTTCTGCATATGGATAAATCGGTAGTGTAGTTGTACATCAGGGCTTGCTGCAGAGGTAGTTTCCATGTAAAATGAAACCACCAACAGAAAAAATAATTTAAAAAAATTAGTATGGCATTGATTTCAAGAGAGATGGATCTGGGATACATGTTGTAAAGTGCTAAATGAAAGTCAGATACCTCAAGGAAAAGTGATATAGATGGGAAGTAAGCCACCTTTCATGATATAAAGCTCTTTTTGACCACTGCTTCCTCAAGACCCTTCTTATACTACAAAGAAATTTTCCTGATCTACTGATGATAAAATTCCAGATGCAAAGTAATGGAAAAATTAAGAACAAAGAAGAATTTATGTCTGATTTGGTTTAGTTAACAAACTTCCACATCACGATTGCCCTTGATTTTTTTTATTTACTTAGTTCCATAATATTCATAGTTATTGTCTTCCATCATGTTCAGTTCTGTCTTTTTTTTTTTTTTTGTCTTTTTCTGCATGAGTAATTCTCTGTCTATGGATAGAGCAAACCCTGGAGAATACAAAGTACTGCAACCCAGCTGGAGCTAGTAAAGGTATTGATCTCTTTCCCTGTAGGATGCATCTGCAGGTATCTTTCTTTACCCGGGATTTATAAACAAGATTGGGATTACCTAATTACCTGCACAGGTGACCAGGTAAATCCTTGGTCTGTTTGGTGTGCCAGATTCAGTGCTGAGCCTAGAAGGTCTTTGAACAAGTCATCAATCATCATAACAAATTACAAGTGGGTAATATACATGACATGAATTATAGGTGTCAAACTTCCCAAATGTATTCCAACTGCTGACATGACTTCCCATCATTTATTACCAGATGGAGAGAGCAAGGGAGCTGAAAATAAGCAAACGTACAATTCTGTGAAAAATGAAATTAAGCCATGTAATGTTCTCTGAGGCTGCCAGTCTGTCCTTGCAAAGACAAGCAGGAAGATGCAAAGCTGAAGACTGGCTGAAGCAAGTGGAGTTAAAATTAGCCCTAGAGTAGCATCTAGGAGACCAGGCTGGCATAAAGTCCTCTTATGCACCTCACTATAGCCAAGCAACATGACTTTTGGAGCCAAAAAGGCATCTCAGGTAGCCTCAACAGTCCTGATGAGGTGATGGGTGAGATGGTGTCCGAGACCAATTTGTTCCAGACAGCTTGTTCCCACGTTCAGAACAAGGATAATAAACAGAGGACTGGAGAAATGTGAAAGGAAAACGTTTGACTGAAGTAGATGGCACTTTTTTATTCAAAGTGAACTAGGGAAAAAGGACTTGACATGCTGGTGGGTTTGGGATCATGTTTCTTCAGAGGACTGTCAGTTTAACCTTGAATTAGATCCATTAAATGATGTGCATGCATAAAGCAGGATTCAGGCACTTTGTTGTTGCATGAGCCCCAAACTGCAATCTGTTTCTTTCCACAACCCACTCTCAAAAAAAAACAAAAAAAAAAAAAAACAAAACACCACCACTCAGCTGCTACCTAAAACTACCTGAACCTGAGCTACTCAATACCTATCTATTGCTTGAGTCCAGTCACGATCCAGATACGGGGGAGACAAGTAAATCCCAAGGGATGGAGCTAAAGAAGATTTTCTTTTGCACTGATGCAGCCGGACCCCTTAATATACAAGCTTCAATTCTGCTCTGTGAATGGGATATTCACCTACAAAAGTCCCTCTTAGGAACTGAGCATTCATCTTCATATGTCCTCTTCCCTGGAAAGTGTCCTCACCACTGGGAGAAGCATAGGTGCAGAGCTGCTCTTCTGCCAGTCTTGTATAGGAAATTGGCTATTGCATGTGAAATAAATAGCAGTGCAGGGGGCACGGGGGAAAGGTTTTCTCTTCCTCCTGTTATTTTATTCTTTCCAGGCTTTCTTAACAAATGGTGTGACCATCTCTGGCATTTGAAAAATTGTCTTGTACGGTGTAATGGAACCTCTCTTTATTGCCAAGACATCATGTCTTTTAAAAAATGTTTTTTGTTTACACAGGTATGTATCTAACTAAACAAAACCATTCACTGCTGCACTTCTCTTCCATTTCTGTCATGAAGACAGTAGTGCTATTGAATGGTTTAATTTGTAGTGATAGTCTAAATGAATGGTTTAATTTGTAGTGATAGTCTAAATAAAAAGTTTTCACCTAAAAGTGCACAATTTTTTAAAATGAACTGCAATAAATGTCTACACTGAATGAAGGCATACAACTATATTCATTTTTTAACTATCTATCTAGTGAGAATAATGTACTATTATATTTTTAAATGCCCAACTTTTAATTTTTATAAATGGCTGACACTGCAAAAATTGTGCACGTCCACATGAGATGCTATGTGATCCTGGGAGAATTTGGACAAAAATAAACTGGAGGACATTAAGAAAAATTTAGTGGTGAAAGAATAGCAAGATGGGGGCAGCTGGTTACTGTTAGCTAAAATGCTTCTGTTTAAAGATTGTCTGGTACTGTTAGACACACACCTTGTTTGGCTGTGTTGAAGTCAGTCAGTTAACACCTTCTCTAAAGAAACGTTCTGCACGTTTTAACATTTCCTTAAGTGGTGACTGGACTAAGAATAAATACTGTGCTATCTTTGTGGCAATGCTACTGTTAAAGATGAGCAGCCTAGCTGAAGAAAGGTAACATTTTGATACATAAACCAAAATACCTGTTTGGTGGTTTAGCTTGCCAGCCATAGCTGGCTGTAACCAGTCCCTACTGTCAACCTTTCCCACTTCTGGTGAAGAAAAGTTATTTTAACACTTATGATAATTCTCAAGACATCTAGGATTCTCTGATTTTTGAATCTGACAAGGTACATGCCCTATTTAGAGTGGAGGCAGGGGAAGCTGATCTTGACCATCGTACTGAGGGTAACAGCACTGAGGCAGAAAAAAATCGAAGCGCCTTGTTCACCCAAATCAGTGCCCTCCTGCCTCAGCCGAGCTGCAGGACGTGCAAGGCGACCCCTGTTCGCTCTCCCCTCTGGGTGGCCCCCAGGCCAAGGCCGCTGCCTGTTTCTCCAGTGCTCACCGGCCCCGAGTGGCCAACACCAATCTTATGTGCAGCCCCAGAAGACCATCAAGCTGGGGAGCAGCTCCCTCTTCCAAAGCCACCTGAGACTAAATCTGCAGGGCTGGCAGTAGCAGGAAGGCTAGCACAGCGTTGGCCATCACCACAACTCTCCCTCAGTCCTGTTTTGCTATGACAGGGCTCATTTTCTTATCTATATGCAATAGAATGGGATTTTGAAACCCGGACCTCTTGCATTGATTCAGGACTTTGCTGACACTGGGTTTGTACTCTTGTAACTCATCAACCTTGGACTGACATCTTGAAATCACCCAGATGCTGAGGAAACACAGAATAAGATGGTTTTATTGCAGTGTAAGCACGTAATGTAGTTTGATCTCCATTTAGTGCATATGAAGTGTCTGGAATATATTATAATACTAATTGTAGTGACTATACTTCTCATGACAAAAATGTCTGGATTACGGTATCCCATAAATCACTACAGTAAGCAGGGCGTGTGCTCCCAAAGGAAGAAAAGCAGTCTTAGCTGTCTGGTAGTAATAAATCTAAAAACTCAACCCGTTTTACTTTTAGGCCTAAAGAACAGCCTACACAGAATGGATGAAAATGTGTTATGTAGTGGGTACTAGACAGCTTCCTGCTATGATTTAGGCAAGACTGTGGATGTATTGTGAGAAAACACTAGAATATGACTGCATGCAGGGGCAAGAGATATATCTCATTAAGGTGACGGATGTATGATGTTTAACTTACTTTCTTTCAGCTTTCAGATGGAAATGAGCATCTTGATCTGCACTTCTCTGTTTGTGGAGTTATCTCAGACTTTTTTGTTTAGAAGTCAGTGTGAATGGCCTTGTTTCAGAATAATATTTGCATTGTTCCTATTTAAGTCAAGAATTAGATGAAAAAAAGGATGAAGGCATTATTACATAGAACTAATTTTCCACAAGAAGACATTTTGCCTTCTCAAATAGTTGTTCCATTTTAGGTAAGGTAGAAATTTAACTTTCCAGGGAGGAAAAGCCCTAGGAGTCTCTGTGAAAGAGTTTTATTTCCATTTACTGTCAAATCTTCTGACACCACCTGATGTCATTCCTACTTAATGCATACGTAGTACCTTGAGGGTGGGAGGAGATTGTGACAGTTGTTCTTGGGAGTATACTGTAAAGGTTTTAGCTTTATTATGTTTTAGTTCTATTACTAGGTGCTGGTTTTAGCTCCTTAGAGTGATATTCATTTAGGCTTCTGGTTTTGCCCTCTCCATTGCCAGCCCAGTAAGAAAAGTCCTCAGACCCTATAAGGTATCAATCACAATGCTGTTTATTAGAGTTAACACAGTAAGAAGAGAAAAGCACAAATAATCTTACATCCCTTTAGGTGCTGGGAGCCTCAGGCATTGAACAGGACTCCTATGCACACGAGATGCTTTGCAGACCCCACCATGGCAGAGAGCACTAGCGCGTTACCCCTGCCAGTAGTTCAAGTTGTATAGGATTTCCTAGCAAGAGAGCAACTCTATTCATAGTTTCTACTGTCGGAAAGGAAAGATATTCTCCAGAGAACTTCTTGTTGCACTGTTAAAGACAAAGCTTTATCACCAGTTCTGAGCAGCACCTGCCCACAGGCTCCTCCAGCACCATGCATACACAGGCTGTGGCAGAAGAAGGCATGCGGCACAGCACAGATTGAAGGCCATGCTGGGCACACAGCACCTGTCCAGGTTAGCTGCAGCATGGGTCACTGGCTCCTAAATGTACAGTGGTCTTCCAGTCAGGATCACTACAACTTCTGTTGCCAGAAACTTGCAGTTTTCCAAAAGTAAAACTTTTAAGTCATTCATAATACTTCAGCACAGTAGTGGTGGACAGGATGGATAGAGATGAACAGACAGAATGGGCAACTTTTTAAAGTGTCAAAAATTCATTACAACAGTTTCTTCCACAATCTCCTGCCATTTTACTATCATTACCCTTTGCTGTTTTTTCTACTCCTCCCCTTCTGCTCTCTCTTCTTTCATCAGCCTTCCTGTTTACCTGTTTTTTTCCCATTTTTCTAGTTCCAATCTTTTATTCCACATTATTTTCTCATTCTTTTTTTGTCAATATAACAAAATATATCCTTCATCTCACTTGCCTTTTAGTGCATTGCCCTGTGATTTTTATGATACAGGTTCTTCGGAGAGGGTGGTCTGTCTTCCTATTTGTTTACACAGTACTTGCCACAGTGGGACATTTGGATAAAGTTACAATGAAGTCAATGACCCTGTGATATTTTGCTGCCTTTCATTTCCTCTGGGCAAGTTAATATTTAACTCTAGCAGAAGCCATACTGTGGCTAATCTTTTTTTCTTTCTTTTTTTTTTTAAATGCTTTCCCCGCC
>JANZLQ010000079.1:42836774-42857615 GCA_026212715.1 Elanus axillaris
CCCCCCCCCCCCCCCCCCCCCCCCCCCCCCCCCCCCCCCCCCCCCCCCCCCCCCCCCCCCCCGCCCCCCCCCAAGCAGACCTGGCTGGGAAGCCGGGTGCGAAACTTGCAGCAGTGGAAAGAAAAGCGTGTCTAGACAGAGTCGGAGGACGGCTTGGTTTGTTGTTCACTTTGTCCCATCAAATGTCCGCCCGACCGTAAACGCACTCGACAGTGTTTGGAGTGCTGTGTAACATGAAGGTGGAGCGTAGGGGCAGGCAGCTTCTTTAACATGGTATCAAAGTACTTAAAATAGAAAACTAAATTCCAAGGAAAGAGGAAGCTCAAAGAAAGCATCTTCTTCGTTAAAAAAAAAAACCAAGCACTGCAGCCTGCAGCAGCTTGAACAGTGCTTGCAGCATTCCCCAAGAAGCCCTGCACATCAGCCTTATCTGGAGTGTGGTATGATTTGGCAGACCGAGGCATGCCTGAAGGACTCCGCTGTCCTTTCCTCATCCCAGCTGTGCGCTCCTACTAGAGGTTCATGCATCTGCACAGTAAGCGGGATCAAGGGGCTGAAAGCTCAGAAAATGAGAAGATTTGGTTTCACGGCTGTCACCAGGAGACACTGCCGGGAGAACGGGGAATTGCCTCCACATGCCACCACTTACATCAGACAGGTTAGTTTGGAAATGGGCTGCAAGACCTCAAATCTTCATCGTCATGTTTTCAAGAAAATTCTCATTATATATGTACCTTCTGGGTACATATAGAGAAGCAGAGTATAACCATGTGCTAGCTTGGCAGTCCTCCCTTTTTCCTGGTGGGTGGGGGGGAGGAAGGGGCCTTTCTAGTGTGACTATTGTTTATAGGGCTGAACTTCTGGTGGAGCACCATACTAAAAAGGCCTTTCCTCTGTAAACCCAGTAGAGCTTGTTAACGGAAGTTTCTACCAGGATTGAGAAATGTGGGGGGAGGGAGCAAGAATTCCTACTTGTTCTTCCCATGGAGAGTAGTGGTTGATGATTACAGCTGATGACCATATCTTGTTGATCTTGCATGTAAATCAGAACCACAGGTCACAGGTAGTGTAAATTTAAGAATTCTCTTGCTAAACTGTCTGCAAAGCGTCACAGTATTGCCATTGCGGTACAAGTAGTAGCAGCAGAGCTGAACACCACGTATTCTTAAGAGACTGAATTGGCTAAGCTTTTGGGGCAGATGTTTTCTTTCATTGTTTTTCATTCCCCCTGCCTTAAGTATGTACACAGCTACAAATGCAAAGAAGTGTGTTGTATCAAAATAAGAAAAGCACCTGAGTTGGTGTATATTGCTGCAGTAACAGAAAGTACCCTCTAACTGTTTCCTGTGGAGAGGGGAAAAAAAAAAAAAACAAGAAAAAAGCATTGAAGTCATTACTGAAAGTAGTTTTTTCAGGCAGATAGCTGAAGTTCACAAGTCTGTTACTCTCTAACTTTTGCACAGGTAGAAAGTGGAGTTCTTTATAGACTGACATGATTAGATCCTTGGCTGACCATTCTGGTAAAGACTCACCATTTGTTAAGTGCAGCTCTGTGAAATTTTAAGGACTGTGTTTCCTTGAGGTTACGGTTCTTTTCATGGATAGTTTTTCTCAACTGATCCTGAAAGAAAATGGATAAAGCGAGTTTGCACCTGGTTTTCACTCTTCTAACCTTGAGGCTGGAATATGAAGATGATAGGGTCCACAAGCTGCTGTTTCTGCTATGTGATAAACCAGTAAGAGATGTGACTCTATAGTAGGTGTGAAACAAAATAAAGTAAAAAAGAAAAAAGGTATGTCATTCACAATTTTGGAAGTACTGATAAAGGAATTAAATAAAACAATGGAAAAAGTGGAACTGAGAAACGAAATGTAGACAAAAGTGAATGAAAACCAAGTCACAAATATGGGAAATTTAAAATAAATAATTGATTTTGTTGTAAATTTTTACTGGTTTGCATTAAATCAATTTGTACATGAATATTTCATAGCTGTGGTAAGACCAACGATGCAGTGAGAACACGACATACAAACAATGTAACTGAGAAAGTTTCAAGAACAGTTTTCTCTGCATGGCTAAATTTACATAGTTATGGTGCAGAAGAATACAGCTTAAATATATTTCTACTAGGAAGATGTCTGTCTCATAGGTATGCTTGCTCTAAATTGACATCAGTATCTCATTTGTCATTTGACAGTGGTCTCCAGGCTTTTAGGCTTTTTCTTGGAAAACCTAAGGAATATAGAACATTTTTAAAGATCTTTGGTTTTTTTTATGCTCTGTCAAAAGTTTGAGCTGCAAATAATTTTTTAAACCTAATGCTTACAGCTCATCCTTGTATCTTCTCAATTTTATCAGTTTTAAGGAAGAAAAAGTTTCTGTTTTCTGAAAAGCCAGACAGTGGTCTAGCATTTTGTAACGTTAATAGCTTCTCTGCTAACCTTTTGAAAAGATCATTTGTCAGAGTTTTTATGTCTGATATTGTGATAGTTCAGATGTAACATTAGGAAGACACTAGTTCCTAATATCTAGCCTCAGGTAGACAGAGGATCCTAACCCCAGTTTTGAGTCCTGCTAGGGCTTGAAGGTTTCTTAATATGGAGACTGTGCTGTTACTACATTAGCCTTCTCTAAGGAAAGAGTAGCTACAATCCAGAAATTTGTATTGTCTTATATGTAAGCTTCCCTAGTAACTTTTTAAAACCTTTTAAAAGTTTATGAGATTTAATGTTCTCACCTAGATTCCCCACGATGTGTGGAATGTAGATTCCCCACGCTTGCTCTGTGCCTGAGTAGGAAAAAAAGTAATTCTAATCTTCAATTTGCAGATGAACTCTTGAAAGCTGAGCCTCAGCATAAGTCAGAGGGGGTGGGTGCCAGAAATGCAAACGCTGTGTGTTGAAAAAAGTCTGAAGAAGGTGATCACAGCTGCCAAAACCACACAAAACATTGTCTGACAGAAGGAAGATACCCCACCCCATTTAAGAAAATACTTCTAAACCACATTGTAAGCATACTTCTTTTTGGAACAAAGTGTCTTCTGATATGGGTGAGTATTCAATTGTAGGGATGAACGTGGCTCTTGCCTAAAATTAATAAGGGAAGGTCATGGTTTCTTCCTCAGAGTATGTGTAATACATATTAGAAATACTCTTTCATTTTACCCATTGTGTATTTACACAAATCCATCATACTCTTTCAGAGGCAAATTTTCTGGTAAGTTTAAATTAAGTTAAATATGAACAAACTGTCAGTACTACATGACCAAGGCCATCCTCGGACAAACTTCTTCCAAGACACTGCCTGGCTGTTAGTACGAATTACAGAACTGAAAATAGACTGGAGTGGATTGCAGCCTTGAGTTGCCAAAATTAACTGTAAAATATATAGTGGGAAAATTAGGGGCCTCTCATTGTTCCACTGTGATGGGTTTGACCTTGGCTTGCTGCCAGATGCCTACCCAGCTACTGTCTTACCCTGCCTCCTCAACAGGACAGGGGGAGAAAATAAGATGGAAAAGCTCATGGGTTGAAGTAGAGACAGGGAGACTGCTTACCAATTATGATCATGGTCAAAACAGACTCAACTTGGGAAACATTACATTTACTGCCAATTAAAAATAGAGTAGAACAGTGAAAAAGAAAGACAAAACTAAAACCACCTTCCCCGTAGCCCCTCTGGCTTATTCCCAGGCTCAGCTTCACTCTTTTTTTTTGGCTCTTCTACCTTGTCCCCCCTGAGCAGTGCAGGGGGATGAGGAATGGGGGTTGGGGTCAGTCCATAATAGATCCTCTGCTGCTCCTTCCTCATGCTGTCCTCCTGCTCCAGCACAAGTCCCTCCATGGGATACAGTCTTTCACAAACTGCTCCGGTGTGTGTCTTTCCCATGGTATGCAGTCCTTCAGGAATGGACTGTTCCAGCATAGGTCCCCTCCTCTGAGCTGCAGCTCCTGCCAGGAGCCTGCTCCTGTATGGTCTCTCCACTGGCTGCAGCTTCATTCAGGGCATGCCCACCTGCTCCGGCGTGGGGTCGTACTGGGCTGCAGGTGGAGATCTGCTCCGCCAGGGACCTCCATGGGCTGCAGGGGGACAGCCTGCCTCACCATGGTCTTCCCCACAGGCTGTGCAGGGGAATCTCTGCTCTGGTGCCTGGACCATCTCCTCCCCCTACTTCTCCACTGTCCTGGATGTCTGCAGGGCTGTTTCTCCCATGTTTTTCTCACTCCTCTGTCTCACAGCTTCTGTGCCATTTTTTACCCTTTCCGAAATATGTTATCAGAGAGGCGCCACCGCCATCACTGACAGGTTGAGCTTTGGCCAGCAGTGGGTTCACCTTGGAGCTGTGTGGAACCAGCTGTATCCAGCATGAGGCATACCCTGGCCTCTTCTAGCAGAGGCCACCCCTGCAGCCCCACCCCACCCCTCCCAACCTTGCCAAGTAAACCTGTTAGAACTGCTTAGGTTAACTTTTATTAGTCTGACCCAGTTAAAAAGTGTGACTCGCTGATTGCACAGGAGAGGTGAGAAGCAGGCATGGTCTTAACTGTCTGCTGGTGAAATGAATGACTCCTCTTGCTGGTTATTTTGGCAGGAGTGATGAAAGATCAGTCTGGTGTGGCCTGGCAAAACCAATATTTTCACCATAAGGAGAATCAGTCAAACTCCTCCTAAGATACCAATAAATTAGACAAACTTCAACCTTTCAAACTTTTCCAAATTTTATTTACAAAAATTATCAATTGCCTTAGAAAGTCCCCTGTACCAAAGTAAAAATAAATCAATACCGATATTATGTATATAAATAAATACATGCATACATATATACATATATACATACATACATGCAGACATATACATATGTGTATGTATACATGAGGAATTCTGAACTAATGTCTGAGTTAGTTTTGTTTCTCCTCTACACTTTGAAATATTTCATGATTTTCAGATCCTGGTCTCACAATTGCTCTAAGGTGATCTAAGTACAGGCTTCTTCTGAAAGGACTGCATACCGTGTACATGCAATGTTTTCCTCAAGGCTGTCCTCTGATTTTGTCATCTATTGACTATTTCATAGCCCAACTTTTCCATTTAAGTTCGTTTCACTTCTCCTTCCTCCCTTTGTTGAAGGTGGTCTGTGTGGTGGGTTGACCCTGCCTGATAGATGAAAGCTGCTCTATCACTCCCCTCCTCAGCTGGACATGGAAGAGAAAATAAAACAATATGCTTGTAGGTTGAAATAAGGACAGGGAGAGATCACCCAGCAACTACCATTATGGGCAAAACAGACTCAACTTGGGGAAAAAATAATTTAATTTATTACCTGTCAAATCAGAGTAGTATAATGAGAAATGAAACCAAATCTTAAAACACTTTTTCCCCACCTTCTTCCTGGGCTCAACTTGATTCCCAGTTTTCTCTACCTCCTCCCCCGGAGCAGCTCAGGGGGATGGGGAATTGAGGCTGTGGTCAGTTCATCACACATTGTCTCTGGGGCTCCTTCCTCCTCCTGGGGAGGACCACCATGGGATCCCTCCCACGGGAGACAGTCCTCCATGAACTTCTCCAAAATGGGTCCTTCCCACAGGCTGTAGTTCTTTACAAACTGCTCCAGCATGGGTCCCCTGCAGGGTCACAAGTCCTACTAGTGAGCCTGCTCCAGTGTGGTCTCCTCTCTCCACAGATCCACAGGTCCTGCCAGGAGCCTGCTCTGGCACCAGCTCTCCACAGGATCACAGCCTCCTTCAGGGCACATTCTCCTCCTCTGGCATGGGGTCCTCCACGGGCTGCAGGTGGAGATCTGCTCCTCTGTGGACCTCCATGGGCTGCAGGGGGACAGCCTGCCTCACCATGGTCTTCACCACGGGCTGCAGGGGAATCTTTGCTCCGGCGCCTAGAGCATGTCCTCCCCTCCTTCTTCACTGACCTTGGTGTCTGCAGAGTTGTTTTTCTTACATATTCTCACTCCTCTCTCCAGCTGCAGTTTCTGTGCCCACTGCAAGTTTTATTCCCTTCTTAAATATGTTATCCCAAAGGCACTACCACCATTGCTAATGGCCTTAGCCTTGGCCAGCAGTGGGTCCATCTTGAAGTGGGCTGGCATTGGCTCTGTTGGACATGGGGGAAGCTTCTGGCATCTTCTCACAGAAGCCATCCTTGTATTCCCCCCGCTATCAAAACCTAACCATGCAAAGCCAATATAAGGATCAATTCCACAATAAACTGTCTTATAGTCTCTTGTGTTCATGTTTTGCTAGATAAACATGCATTTTCTTTCCACTATAAATGGTTAAACTCATGTGATCCTATATCACACAAGCAGCATCTTTGATTTAGTTATAATATTTTTACAATTATAATATTTTGCCATCAGTTGTTACATAAACTGGTAGTCTGGTGCTAAGCTTCCTATTTGCATTTTGCTCATGTTGCAGACTTCAGGGTTGTTGGTATAATGTATATAGCTAATATAATTTCATGCTTTATTTTCTGGTATTGCTACTTGTAGACAGAAGGAAAAAAAGGATTCAGTATCAACACTTTTTTTCCAGCATATCCAAACAAATTAATGCCAGGTTAGGACCATAAACCTGAAGTTCCTTCAGATGTTATTTGTATGTACAACATTAGCCTCTTGTCTTTACTTCCTTCCTTCTTTATCATCAAGCTTTCAATATTTACTGATAATTTCCCCATATTACTTTATGACATTTTGTCTAATTTCTGTAAAATAGGCAGTACTTTCATTATTTCTGAATTTTCTTTCAGTTACCCTTTCACAGTACATTATCTGTCATTGTGGGTTCCTTTTTTACAGCAGTGTTGCTCTGTTAGCTGGGATCAGCTGAAAATTTTTCAAGAGGTTAAATTATTTTTTACCAAAAAGTTCCTCTGGGTGGTCAGTCACTCTGTACAACAACTTCATTAAAGTACCCTATATGCGATTCCTGAAAAGCTGCAGAAGTATGAGATCTGAACACATGAATTTTCCAGTACTCCCATGGGAGTTCTTTTCTGTTATGTCAGCTGTGAATAAAATTTAGAGACTGGTATTTTCCATTACTGGACTAGGTAGTCCCTTCCCTGAGGAAACCAAAATCTGTATATTTCCAAGTGTTGAGAATTGTTGGATTAATAGCCTTGCTTAGCACTTGAAGCTAAAGTACTTGAAGCCTTAGGCCACAAGAGCTGTCTGAGAGTAAACTTTTTGATAAAGCTAAAGTTGCAGCCACAAAAACAGCAGATGCAAGCAGAATGAAAAAGGTAAGGACCAAGGAAACAATTCTGAATGAATGTGATAAATTCAGGAGAAGGCCAGCTCAGTGACTAAGAAAACCAGTAAGAAATCAAGAGACCACCAACCAGAATTAAGTGATTGGACTTGGGGATCAGGTAATGGGTGGTACATTGCAGGAAATCTGTCTGTAAGGTATAATTGGGGTGCATAGTCTGCAATGGGGGTCCCTGCTTGGAGGCACCCACCTGGAGCTGCTCTGCATGTTGGATAAATAAACAACTTACTCAGTGGATTGGTGACACATCTTCTTCAAGCAGGAACCTAGGGCCAGGACCTGTTGAGGTGGCATTCGCATAATTACTAACATGGACTAAGTGGTGGCTGCGTAATTCTTGCAACACAAGATTGTCTTTAACTTGTATATTTAGTACACATGAACGTATAATAAGAATTGTCCCCTGGTATATGATCTGAGTATTGCATGTTTGTGACTTTATTGTAAGCTTAGACATCATGTAATATAAACTTTACATTACCATAAATCACAGTGGTTTTATTCATATTACTAGATACAACTGCCTGTTGAATGGTACCTAGAATCAGTACTGGTATACTGTAGAGTAAGAGTATACTTTTATTTTATTAGGAAATTTATCTTTGTCCACAGGCTTTTGCAAATGGCGTAAGTTCTTTGAAATGTAGCAGTTTCATCAAAAGGATGGATATTGCTGGGATGTTGTCCTGATTTTGGCTGGGATAGAGTTAATTTTCTTCATAGTAGCTAGTATAGTGTTATGTTTTGGATTTAGTATGAGAGTAACATTGCTAACACACGTTTTCAGTTGTTGCTGAGTAGTGCTTGTACCAAGTCAAGGATTTTTCAGATTCTCCTGCCCAGGCAGCAAGAAGGCTGGAGGGGCACATGAATTTGGGAGGGCACACAGCCGGGAAAGCTGACCTAAACTGGCCAAAGGGGTATTCCATACCATGTGATGTCATGCACAGTATATAAACTGGAGGGAGTCGGGTGGTGGGTGCAGATCGTTGCTTGGGAACAAACTGGGCATTGGTTGGTGAGTCGTGAGCAATTGTGCATCACTTGTTTTGTATATTCAAATTCTATTATTATTATTATTTATTATTATTATTGTTGTTGTTGTTGTTGTTGTTATATTATCATCATCAGTATTATTCTTATTTTCTTGCTTTCTGTCCTATTAAACTGTCTTTATCTCAATCCACAAGTTTTACTTTTTTTTCGCCCAATTCTCCTCCTCATCCTACTGTGGGGAGGGAAGTGAGCTGAGCAGCTGCATGTTGCTTAGTTCCTGGCTGGTGTTAAACCATGACAGATATGTATTTTAATGCATACTTTACACAGTCTTTCACAGTACATCTTCCAAACTCATCGTATTGATTTTGCAGACCTAAGTTTCCAAATCTGTCTTGTTTCTAAATGTTACCAAGAGTTACTGGTTTGGTCATGTAGTCCGTTATTGTTTTGCCCTGGAGGGTAAATGTGGGGTCCTAATTACAGGCTAGTCAATTTACATTCAGCAATTCACCGCTCCTTTTTTTATTCTAAGTTTAAATCTGGGCTTCATGTAAGCATTTTGTTCAGGTTTGAAAGTCTGTCTGTCACAGATAGATGCTGAACAAGAGGTTCCCTAAGACCTTAAGACTGCCTATAAAATTGAGGTTTCATGTAAGAACTTCCTAAGTTTCTGCTACATACCTGATACCTTTTAAGAGTTTCATAATTTCTAGGTCAAGAATACTTAGTACCTTTCCTTAGTACAGTCTGATAAATGTATAGTTTGTAGTGCATTGTTATCAGCAGGGCTTAAACCAGGACAGAAGTCCAGAGGGATCTTGCACTGCTGGTAAACTCTTGAAACAATGAAACAACTGTATATAAGGAAGAGGTCTGTAAAATAACACACACAAAGAAACGAACAAGCCTGATACCCAAGCAAAATTCAGGGGTTTGCAATACAATGTAAAAAAGGTAAAGAAATGTCCTGATGCACTTCTGTGTCCCAGCTTGCTGGCACGTGCCTAAAAGACATCTCTGTAGCTCTGCTAGGAAGTAAGGTTGTCGCCACCCTGAAGAAAAACATTTTTCCTTCAACGTCCGCGTATGAAGATTTGAACTGCATCCTCAAAAAGACTCCATTGTCCTGCACAAAGGATTCCTGGCTCAAATATCTTCATTTAATCCATATATTTGACATTATATTTACTCTTAATGTTGTTTGATTTGTCAACTGGCTGCTTTCTGTACCTTAAGATGGTGGTCACCAAAAGGGTTTAAACCAGCACAGGAAATCAATGGACTTAGTTTTAATTAACCAAGAAACTATCCAGTAATGTGAGACAGGATTTCTTCCCCATGTTGTCTAAAGGAAAATGAAGATCATAAGCAAGTGTGATGCTAAAAATCTCTATTCAAGCAGAGACCAACAACCTGTAGGAATATAAACTGGTTCACAGAGAAAATCATTCAAGCAAATCACTGTTCTTTTAATAATCTGAAGTGAAAAAGCAGTTGTGTGAGAAGACCTGTAGCCTGTTATTTTCTGGCACCAAGCCAGAACAGTAATGAGAAATAAACAGAGGTAATCTCAACCTGAAAAGCTGCACTTAAGTAAATACAAAGAAGCCTTTCTAATAATGCAGCTTGAAGCCATGCCTTTGCAAATATGTGTTTCTAATGCAAACAAGAAGAAAGAGTACCTGATGTGTAGATCTTCTGGTATCTGTAGTTTCTGAATTCAAGAGGTCAATTATTTCTTTGGTGAAGTGCTTTGACATATACTGATGAAATGTTCTGCATAGATGTAGGTATTGCATTGCTGCAGTTATTGGCATGACCGTCCAAACCTTTTGCAACCTTTGCTTCTTGCAGCCACCTTCTGTGTAATATGTCAAGATATGTTCAAGACTATGGTCTGAGGCTAAAAGGTATAAATATGCACTTAAAGCTCAGAGTGAAGTCCAGTGTTGACAGTTTTGCCTCTTTGGCCTACTGCTGCAAACTTTCTATATGAAGAAGTTAAATGTATTAGTAGACCATTCTGGGAAACTGGCCTGGTGTTCTCACAGAAATGAAGAACCAATCATGTATCATTCATGCTGTTTCTCCTCTCTCCTATACATGCACAGCAACAGCTATGTTCAAAGTAAAGTCAAAAAGAAAAAAAAAAATCCTAATTTCTACCACAGCAAATTTTGCATTGCATATTCTACTTGTGAAGAAGCATAAAATAAAATGGTAGATGTTAATCCTAACAGTTAATGCTGAACATACTGAGGCTCTGCTAATGAAGAAAGAACACATTAGAGAACCTTTTATGTATCAGACATGATTCTTCAGAAATTGGTTCAGGACTAATAGCTGATTGAATAAAAATCACTATATATATAATGCCAACTAATGCACAGGAAATAACTACCTTCACTTTGGAATTTCTGAATAAAAATCACTTAGCTTTTTTACTAATTTAGAGTTTAATAGAATCCATATTCCTTGGACATATACATGGACAACTAGCCCACACAGGTAAAAGTGGTGGGGTTTCATCACACTGTGAAAAACCATGAAGAGTGTTCTTGGGCAAATGAGGCTGCTGTGAACATGCTCACAATCTGACTTATTTTATGAATTTATCAAAAACTGTAGACAGGGAAGCTGTCTGATACAAACATATTTAGCAGAAGTACTTGTCAAGAAAGTGAAGGATAACCTTTAAGAAATTGTTTACTTTAGCAATATTTTAAGAAATTGTTTAATTTAGCAATACTTTAAGGACTGAAATGGAAGGGCCTTCAACTCCATATTGACATTCTCTTTGTTTAAAGATAGTGTTGACATTCACTCAAAAACTAGCCAACTGGCATAAGCAAGTTGATACCAACTTGGCAGCATTTTTGAGTGCTCCGGTAAACAACTGCCTTTTGTTAGCCTTTTCTCTATGAATTCACTAATCCATGCCCTTGGAACAAGTCTATAAGAAAGCTACAATAAAAGCAGATAGAGAAACGGATTAAATTCCTACATAGAAAGGTCAGAACAACAGAGATACTCATCTTGATCTTCCAGGTTTAGCCATATGCATTTTCCATCTGGCTGCAGTCAGAGTGAATGGGAGATACCAAATGTAATAATGTCATTCACAATGAGAAAAACTGAGTGTTCTCATTGAACTGGGTGAAGCCATAAACTGAATCTGAACCTTATGTATGCAAAGTGTCAGCCCAATGTGGTAATTAATAAGGCTATGGGCTTATGTATTACTGAAATGAAATCAGATACAGTGATACCAAGCAGCCCATGAAGTCACATTTGTGCCTTATCTATAAGCATTGCCCTCAGGTTGTTTGTTTCTTTGTTTCTAAATTTGACCTTTTGAAGAATAATGATTTGCCCATTGGGGAGTGATATGGAGAGTGACCTGCCATGAACAGGGCCATGCAGTAAATGAAAAGGTTAGAAAAAGCATAGCTGCAGTCGGTGTTGGTATGTGTTATTTCACATAGCTTCTTCACATGAGCTTCTTCTCAAAGATTTTTTCAGAATATACTGAACTTCTGAGTCATTTGTATTAAGTTCTCCAAAAGGCAACAGGTTCAGAAACTTATATTCTAGTTTACAGGCCTGCTATGGGCAGTAAAAATTTGTTAAATATTTAGCATGAAAACAAAAGTGTAATTCAAAATAGATGTTTGTCAAATTCTCTTTCATGGCTTGATTTCTCCTTAAAAGAAGAAGAAAATGTCAGTTTGCTCAGATTTTTTGTATTCTCTAACATCAGACAAAGCAGTTCAAATGCTTTCGTGCCACCTTCTTACTTGCCTCCAGAGACAGTTAATGACTTTTGAAGTTGCTTGTCTGATGTGAGAAAATACCAATCTGAAAAGTAAACAGACTATTTCTGCTCTTCTGTCAAAGAAGGAAGTGGGATATTATTCAAATCACCCCAGAATATGGTGCTCTTTTTCAATCACAAATAAACCTTTTGCAATATCTCAAAATATCTGTTCCATGTTAGTATGTTCTGATTGCCAAGTACAAGTGCAAGTACAAGCCTGCCTAACTTCATGATGGTATATACTAATCTCTGATTTATTTTTTAGGCAATAAAGGACTATATGAATCCCTGTATTAAACTTATCTGATACCACACTGATGGCTATGAAAAACCCTGAGTTTGTGGGGATAATTAGTTCTGTAAGGTAAAGCAGGCTCTACAGAATCTTCTGCCCAACCTGTTTTGTAGCATAAATTATGGGTCCTCGCTGCTATTTCTTTGCCAAGGTAAATAGTGTGGGGCAAAATGAGCAATCCAAGTGCAGGAGGTAGTGATTTTAATAATGTAGAAAAACTAGTTAGAACATCTCCACATGAATCCAGTACTGAGTTAGATGGGCTGTTTTGAACCTCTGCAGCTTAGGATACCCTTGAGAAAGTAAGTGGAATAAGAGATGTCCTAAAACCTTCCTGAGGTTTAGATTTTTTTGTTTTGGTTTTTTTGGGGGAGAAGGAGGAGCAAGGAAAAAATTATTTTTAATTATAACTAACAATGAGCAAAACATTTATCATTTCATTTCTGATGGACACAGCTTAACTGGGAGGACTGAGGGAAAAGCACACAGTGCTTTCACAACGTAATTAATTTAGCAACAAACATACCAGCTGCATCAGTCAGACGATGCAAGCCTTGCTACTCTTAGGGCAAGACAAAATGACCCAGCAGCAGCTTGGAAAGCAGCTCTGTTAGCCCTCACATATGGCATGTGAGTTTGCTTCCCATATTACTACCAGCAGTCAGTTTCTGTCATCCACCAAGGAGCTCACTGGAACTAAGCAGGTCTCATATGGGGGAAAAAGATGACCAAGTGTCATGCTGAAAGAGGCTCTGTGAGACAAATTGGTGATGCAAAAGTGGATGGAATAAGGGTGATATCCCAGTTACAAACAGTTATTTAATACAAACTTCCAAGTAAGGATATAACCTACTAGACACCATGCTTGAACCAAAGGGCATATTCTCCTCATTTGCAGCCCTGTTTTTGGCATCTCCCATGTCACCAGATCCAACTCTTTGGCATATGCATCATTGCCACCTTAGCAATGGTATTAACACAAGAGGTTGCATGCTGCTGAGTAAAAAGTCAAAGGAACTGGAGAGAAAGGAGAAAGAAAATATGATGAAAGTGTTTGAACTTCAAAGAAGTTGGAAAGAGTTACATGAGGAAGTGAACTTGATTTAACAGTTTGATTCTATGTATTGCAGTAGAGCTACTTTCTTTCTTAACACCTTGCTTACTGATACGGGTGATAATTATTTATTACACAATGCACACCCTAAATGCAAGATGAGTTGCAAAAAAAGAGCAGGCAACATGTGGATAGAATAACAGTTATTTGTTACCAGCCCTGACCCTAGGTACAACCTTTTATCCTTTCATATTTGGTGTCTTTTTTGCAGTTAGATAGCAGATGTTAGAGTTGTGCTTGGTTTGACATCAGAGGAGGATATGATTTAGGAAGAACTAAGCAGGAAAAAATGCCTTTTGCTCATAGTTTCTAAATATTGCCTCTAATAAGATTTTGCCTATCTATGGGGGGAAGAGCTAGCTTTGGAGAAAATGTCGCTTGATTTTGCCCTTAATGGTTTATATCCATCCATGGTTAATAGAAAGCAATTTTACTCTTTGTCTAGTTTATAGTGTGGTGTTTATGGAATCAGTATGGCTGTTGTCTGTGCTGTGTAATTACTGGAAGGAAATAATTTTGAAGGAATTGCTTGAGGCAGGGTCACAATTTTTAATTCCTTTTTTAACTTTAGGTCTTTATTCCCCTCCCCTAACTCCCAAATAAAAGAAATCAGAAACTGGTCTTGTGTTACTTCTGGGATTCTTCTTTGTACATGCCTTTTGTATTCATAGCTTTGGTTTGACTCTGTAGATGGGTAGGGCAGCACCAGGCCGTGTTTACTGGCATGGGCACATGACTGCAGTCTGCCCATAGTGGGGCAACTTTTGGGAGACTAATGCAGAGTAATCCTTCTGTCCACAGCACTGATGGGTCTGGCACAGGCTGCTTGCAGGAGTACTGTGATTGTGTGCACAGCAACTGGAATGTAGCGCAAAACCCAAGAATGGAAATTATGGCTAACTCTTTCCTTCATCATTGTGCAAATATTTCCTGTGTTAAGAAAACACCCAGTTGCAGTCAAATAGTGTGTATGGAGAAGGGTCTCTTTGCAGTGGCAGGCATGAGCGATGATTAGGGCTATTTCTTCAATAGGCAGCATAAAGAAGATTGCTAAATGAAAGAGTGGTTGCCTTATATAGATGGTAGTGCTGTCACAAATCACGGCATAACCTGCATGTACTTGGGAACCAGTATCACATATTGGTGATGGCAGGAGTATTATAAACTCCAGGTTCCTTTTAACAATGACAAATGTTCACCAGAATCTTTCTTGTTTGCTCAGCCATTGCTTAGTGTGTGAACAAGGCTGTAACAGCAAGCCTGGGGAAGGAAAGAAGAAAATTATCTTAAAACCTGATAATTAGCATGCAGGAAAAAACATTGCTGCCATTTCCTTTATTACGTCCTCCCTGCAATGTCAGTCACTAGGACAATCATTTTGATTTCCTGCTCTTTCTGATGCTATTGCCTAGGTGAAAAAACTTTCTCCCTTGTAGCTTGAAAATTAACAAAGCCTCTTCAGCTTTCTGTAAAGAGAATAGAGGCGAGGGCCTATGCAGGGTATTCCTGGACATAAAAAAGCAGATCTACCATTGGGGCAATATGTCTTTTGTGGTTTTGAGAGGGTACTTTTCTTCCCATCACTTCTAAATATAAGTTCCATGAATGACTCCAGTGGTCACTGGTTCAATTTTTTTATTCTCTATGTCATTGTGAAACCAGTTCTTGTAGTAAAGACAGTTTTGACAAACTGGCTTACTTTCTTCTGTAAAGTGTTCCCAAACTTGTGAAGTCTCATAAGCATCAAATATCTGCTCCTTTTCTCTCTGTACTCATTCCCACTTAAGTGTATGCCCTTATAACAGGCTCTTCCCTCTGGTACATTGCCCTTTTCTCTAAGCATTTAGCACCTTTGCCTTCTATTCTTCCCCATGAAAAGTGGGAATTAAGAGCCAATAGTACTTAAATCTAGGGCAGAAAATATTTTGGTGTCTAATTTTTTTACTTTCCAACTCACCAGAAACAGAAATTATTCAGATTCACCAAATCTGAAATTAAGTTTTTTTCTGTTTTTTTGTTACATTTAACAAGCTGAAAAATCCATTGCCCATCCCGTTGTTTGTGGCTTTCTTAATAGATCTCAGCTAACTACTTCCTGTAACACATTATTACAGCTTACATGCCATTTCTGCAGAAATACTGATCAGAAATAGCTTGACACTAACCTCCAAGTTGCCTAATATCTATTAATCTGTGAAGCATTGCACAACTCATGACAATACTGTAAACATCTCCTAACCTACTTCACTGAGATTCCCAGTCTTGTTCTTCTACATTTCATTGTGGGATTCCTGGTAGCGATCTGTGTTGACTGTTGAGAAATGCAAGGTACTTTGGAACACAGACCCTCAAACATATGAGAATCTTATTTAGTTATCTTCAAGGATGGAAGCTGCCTGAGATGCCTTGCCCTATACTACTTTTCTTGTGCTACCAAGGCCTCTGTTGGTAGGATTTTCCTGAAGATTGTGCCAAACTATTAATCAGGCTGTGCTGTATCCCTCATTTGTAGCATATTAGAAATCTAAATCAAAGGTTTTAATTGCTTTTATAGTATGTGATAGACTGGTCTGAACATTTGGATCTGGCTCAGCTGTTGGCTCAAAAAAATATGTGTGATATACACTTGACATTCAGATGGCCATCGTTATGATTCAGCCTAATCAGGACTAGTTAGATCACAGTTATTTAATCTGAGACACCTATTAAACTGGTTTTTGGAAAGAGAACAAATGGGGGGGGGGGCTATAAAATGTATTTAAAGGCTTTGCAAAAAAATGTTTCAGTTCTTCAGCAGTTTGAAAATTTAGAGTATTTTAAGCATTAGCCATGCAGTATCTCCACATGGCACAACACAATGCTGTGCAGAGACAAAGGAAAGCAGTTAGGCTAGTTGAAAACAGTGCTGTGCATTTTTCAAGAGGCTAGCTGAGGCTTTGGTGTGGAAAAAAGGCACTAGAAATAGTGATTCAAAAGCTGAGGGAATTTTTGAACACATTGATCTAAGCTTTCAAAAAGGATCAAGCTCTACAGCTTTATGTCATACTTCTGCACTATCTGAATTTCATCAGTAAGTAATGAAATGAGCATTGTCTCTCACACATTGTTTAGTAACATACAAAAGTAGTTGCTAGAAATTTCTGTAATTACTAGGAGCTGTTCAGTAGATAATATCAGGTATGCCTTACTACAGAGACATTGACAGTACCTGTTGCTTCACTGTAATCTAACGCTGTAGCCATAACATTAATCTGCAGTTATTTCTTCTAGAAGAAAGTGGTCTTTTCAAATAGAACAAGACTTCAGACTGGTAAAAAAACCAAAACCAAAAACAAAACAAAAGATCAACTTATGTGGTTTGCTATTCCAGACTAAAATACAGAAAAATTCTTTCAAAGCAGGTATGTTTATTAAACATTTTTGCAAGAGTGTTTTGTATATATCTTTGTACTCTGATTTCATCACCTGTTTTCAGCCCGCTAAAAGTAAAGCATGCCAGAGTGTCCTTGGATTGAACTCCTGAATCAATGAGTTTTGTCACCCTGGGAATAGAAACTTCCAAGAAGTTAAATGGTTAAAACACTACTAGTTTTACTAAATGGCACTCTGTTCTCTGAGATGCCTCCCGAGTATTTCACAGCAGCCTGGTGTAACCAGAATTTCCAGCTTGGCTAGGACAGGCCTAGAACATCCCAGCATTCAGCAGATTTTTTTTTTTTTTCTATTTTTCCATCTTACATGGAGGAAACAGGATATTCCTGCTCTCACCTTAAGCCATGCCTAGAAATGTACCCATTTGCAGCATGGCTGCAGGAGACAGGGACTCTGACACAGGGTTGTGATGTGATGCAAGTCACATGTTTTACTACGAAACAAGATGAAGACAGTATGTTCTGCATTGTATTAAATGGTTAGTATGATGAGTCCATAAAACTTTTATTTTCAGCCAGGTAACCTGACATGGGCCGCACACAGATGATGTAACACATGCTCTATTTTTTTTTTATTCTGGTTTCTTTGGCTGTATATATATACTAGAAAAAATACTTAAATACTTTTCACTACACAACAATAGCTGTAGTTAAAGTAGCATAAGCAGGGAACAGAAGTTCCTTCCTAGCTGCTTGGAATAGCACCTGAGTTTTCTCATTGCAAGTATGAACTATCAGACTGCTCTTCTCTTGGCTGGCAATGCTAGCAGACATGCTTATCACTAAAATTTGATGACACTTTTGGAAGAAACGTCTACTAACTCCACTATATTTTAGTACAGGTAACTAAATTCTACTTGTTCAAGATTCCCCTCTTGAATATTGTCCTGGTTTCAGCTGGGATAGGGCCAATTTTCTTTCTAGTAGCTGCTACAGTGTTGGTTTGGATTTAGTATGACAATAATGTTGATAAGACACTGATGTTTTCAGTTGTTGCTAAGTAGTGTTTATACTAAGCCATGGACTTTTCAGCTTCTCCTGCCCAGCCAGCAAGAAGGCTGGACAAGATGGGAGGGGACACAGCCAGGGCAGGTGACACAAACTGGCCAAAGGGTATTCCATACCATGGGATGTCATGTCTAGTAAATAAACTGGGGGGAGTTGGCTGGTGGTGTGTGTGTTTTATCGCTGCTTGGTAACAAACTGGGCATCTGTTGGTGAGTGGTAAGCAATTGCATTGTGCCTCATTTGTTTAGTATATTTCATTTCTTTTATCATTATTATTGCCATTTTATTATTGTTATTACTATAATTATTAATTTCTTCCTTTCTGTTTTGTTAAACTGTTCTTATCTCAGCCCATGAGCTTTACTCTTTTTTTCCTGATTGTCTCCCCCATCCCACTGGGTGGGGGGGGAGTGAGTGAGCAGCTGCGTGGTTCTTAGTTACCAGCTGGGGTTAAACCGTGACAAATATGAACTAGGTACAATTAATTACAAAAGAAAAACATGTCTAGAATCAAGGACAGCTTAAGTTTTAGCTGGATCACAGCAATCCATAAAATTTTTAACATTACAACTATTTGACAGAATGAGATAGATGCCATCAGTTAGACTTCTGTGAAATTACCTAACCACGTAGTTCTTAAACAAATACTTCCTTGACTTACTATTTCTCAAGCTCTTTGCTACCGAGAAGATTGTGAACATTATGCCCAAACCTACAGGCGCTGAAAAAGAAGACATTGTCTGCCATCTTGTGGACATCACAAGAACATCAACATTTATTCTGAAAAGATGGCTTCATTTAAAAAAAAAGGGGGGGGGGGGGAGAACACAAATATGTATCTCCTTAAGTACAAATTATAACCTGATGCATAATTCATTACTATCGGAAAGAAACATACTCTGGAAAATATAATTTGGTTTGTTTTGTTTCTTGCTCTTCAGCTGAAATAAACTAGTAAATCTAAGGGCCATGGGGTCACATTGTCAACTGTTAATGGCCTGTCATTAGTTAAGCAACTATGTAACAACTTTGGGATTTGGACTTAATATCCAAGACACTTCCATTACGAAGTATCACTGAAAACACATTTTGTAACATTATTCTCTACATGCCCAGAAACAGCAGAACAGAATATATGCAGTAGTAGCATACTCAGGACATCTTTCTCTTCCACTTTTCCTTCTTACAGACGTACTACTACAACTCTGTTGCTCAGCTACAGCTACATATATAATGATTCTGTTAAAGCTACTCAGACTGAAGGAATGAATTTAAATGTTAGCATGAAAAGGATGGTAGGGATTTGGGATAAGAGAAAAAAGAAGAGGGTAAGTTTGAGGCAGAATCACTTTTAAAAATAATTTTGACCTTTTTATATAAAAGTTTGCATCCAAAGCTTCTATAAACCGGTAGCATTCAGTGTTTTATAGTACAACATACAAGTCAGTTTCTCAGGACTGTTCCCATTTTGAAAAGTTATTTACTTGGAACTTGCAGTTAGATATAAGCATAAGTCATAGGTGTTTACACCGCTTTTCCCCATTAAAAAAAAAAAAAAGGGCTAACAGAATTAGAGGTAAGTCCTGAAATATTTTTGTATCTTCTATCAAAATGATAAAATTAGCAACTGTGTTCTGGAAGAAAAAGGAATAAAGACTGAAAATTCATTTCAAGGACTTTGGTGTTATTTCTAGATATAGATATGTGTTTATACACAAATATGCTTATGTGCAGCCTAGCAGTGCTGAATGAGACCCGAGTACTCAAATGGCATATATACCACTGATACAAACAGACTGTCTGCTGGCAGGCTGTCTGCTCTGTACTTTAGACAGATTACAGACATTTTTCACACTTAGTAATACTATTTTGAACTCCTGCAAACTGAATTTATTTAAGCTGGATCAGGGCCACCTAAAAGAGAGTGTTAAGCACCTAAAGACATTAAAGAGTTTATCAACACAGCTACAACATGAAGAGCAACTGGAAACAGGAAATGAAGGAAGGGAAATGATGAATTACCTTTCACTTTCCTGTAAGTATAACGAATGAAGACAGGAGGAGCTTTTATGTCTTGATGCTTTTTATTTTCCAGAGGAAATCCCTGTACTACCAGGGGTAATGACAGAAAAGAAGATGTGAGCACGATGGCAAATCAGAGGGTAATAAAAATGTTCTCTTTAAAGTAAGCAACTACAGTTCGTTGCTATCACGTAACAAAAAAGATCTGTTCTCACAGTTTTTCCCAAGTGTCTGCTGTGCTCTGACGCATTTGACCTGTTCTGAAAGAGAAGACAAAACCAGGTCTAACAAGGAAGAAGAGATCGTTCTTCCTACGCATGGGCGCAGAGCGCAGGACGCAGCTCTTCAGTTAAGAGGGCTGAGATGTGGCAACCGCCGGCACCCTCAGCAGCTGCGGCCGTTTAACTTTCGTTCCACCAAGGCTGCCGGCCCCGCCGGGCCCAGTCGCTGCCCGAGAGCGCGGCCTGAGGAAGAGGGTGGGCAGCAGGGCAGGACACCCCCGTGAGATCGGCGGCCGACGACAGCTCGTCCCGGTCCCTGCCTGCCCCCGGAGACACGCCCCGGTTCAGCTCCCAGAACCAATGACCCCCTTCACACCGCGCGGCCTTTCCTGGCCAGGGCGCGCCGCCACCCACAGCCGGCGGGCGAACGCTGGGCGGAGGGGGGCCCTCCGGACAGACCAAGCGCTCGTGGCCGGCCTGTGACACCGGGGGACGCGACGGGGCGGGTATCAACGGGCCCGTTTCACACCCACCGCGGGGTGCGGGAGGGCCCCGGCCCGGCCAGGGCCCGCCGGCCCGGGGTGGGGGGGGGGGGGGCGGTGGCCGCCGCTGCCGCAAGCCGCACCGCACCAGCGGCCACTGCC
>JANZLQ010000079.1:42858885-42870329 GCA_026212715.1 Elanus axillaris
GGTTGTGTTGTCTGGGGGGGGGGGTTGTTGTTCGTTTAATCATCACATGCACGGCGTTGTGGTGCGGCAGCTTGGGAAATATCTGTTCGCATAAACCTCAGGTTAGAACAAGAGAGGAAGTAGGGGTTGGGAATAGCTGTAAGGAAGGAAGTTCGAGGGGAATAATGCAGAGACTGAAAAACAGAGCAGGTGGACTTGGCCTACAAAGAAAGGCGTTTTCGTATTGCTCATGTCTGCTTCACTTGTCTAAGTACAGAGACGTGTAATTCAAGTGAATTTTGGCCTGCCTTTGAAACAGGCACTGAAGTCAACAGTCATGTTGCGCCACTCCTAGCAAACGAGGAAACGTAAGACCAACCTTGAGGTGCTGGATTTCTGACAACACCCGTTAATGATTTTGCATTTTTCCTCTTGATTGTGTATAAATGGTGTATTGGTATCTGGGAGTAGGGGAGGGAAGTTGTTACTGCTTGTGAGCTGTGGTAAAAATTCAGTAACTGTAAATTCTTTTAAATCAATTTGATGTCTTCCATGAAGAAATCTACTCACGTGGGAAGTAGAATAGTAATTTTGAAAGAAGGTTTGGTTCAGTCAGAAGGGAATTTATTTTCCTGCAGATGTGTAGTTTTTTCAAAAAAAATCCCAGAAGTCCACAGATGCCTCTGAAAGGCAAGCTGTAGAACATTGACAGGTGACTAAATAATTATTTCCTTTATTTCTATATGTTTTATTTCATAAGTAATTATTTTACTAACAAATAAATAGTTCTGAGATGCTGTTTTACAGTGCAGAAGAAACCTGATTTTTTTCCTCATCTTCCACCATATTAAAACTGTGATAGTTATCCTAAGAATGAAATGCGTTCTCACTGCGTATATTACATGTTTATTAATTATTACTGCAGAATAGGATGTGTAGAACTATAAAATATAGTTTGCATAACAGAAGTGATAACTCTGGTATTACCACAGGGACTGAAGTTTATGAGGCTAGTTTGTGTTTTTTACTTTGCCAGATTCCACGTTACACCATTCTCATTATCATTGGTGTTATGTTTGTAAATAGTACATAGGCACAGTATGGCTTTTAAGTGTTTGAAGATTCTGTTATGCACAAAGTCACTCACACTTTGCACTTTCTAAAATTTTTGCAGCTAATTTTTCTGACCAAGTAGTTGAAAGCTTTCCATCTGATATCTCTACTGGTATATACTATGGATGGGCCTGTGTTGGAAATGGAGATGTGCATAAAATGGTTTTGAGCATAGGATGGAATCCTTTCTATAAGAATATTAAGAAATCAGTGGTAAGAATTTTGCTTTGTGTGGGATTTTTATTATAATAAATGTGCCAGATGTTGAATTTGAATAACATAAGCAGAATTTTATCCATAAATGATATGTAGAAATTCTGTTTGCTCTTATATGATACAGATACCAAATACACTTATATTTATATTCTGAAAAGAAAATATTCTCAGTAGCCAGAGAGTATGTAGCTGTAGGTGAGTAAAATTTATTTTCTTCTTTCTGTTCCATCATTACTTAAATACTTCCAAAATAAAAATTAGCAGTATTTCTGAAATGTTGGTTGCTTATGGTGCTAATAGCTAACTAAACATAAGCTTGATAGATGCATTGAATTTACTGGCTGTGAGAGCCCTAGCATGAGCTGGAACGTACTAATCTACTGTTCTCTGCAATCTATCTACATTTCAAATACATGATGTTGGGGCATCTTAATTTGTAATGATTTTTCTATTAATTCTTCTCTTAAATAATGGAATCCATATATGAGGTGCTGTGGCTTGATGTACAGAATAAATATTTAAAGGTGCATAATAATAGGATGGAGGAGTTGAGTTAAAATCCTGAGTTGTGACAGCTGTGTTTTTCTTGCTGTCAGGTAGTAGTGCTTTTCCTGAGCCTCTGCTTTAATTGTTTAAAACACTTTTATTTGGGCATGAACCTCTGGTTCTAAGGTTTATAAGTGTCTGAAGACCCCATAATGTGCTTGTCTTACGCAAACTTAGACTTGTTTAAAATTTTTTGCAGCCAACTTTTCTGAGCAGGTAGTCAAAAGCTTTCCATCTGCTATCTCTGCTGGTATATGCTATGGGTGGACCTGTGTTGAAGAGAGAAATGTGCATAAAATGGTTTTGAGCTTAAGATGGAAACCTGTCTCAGCCTTTGCTCCTTCTTGAATTTTGTCATTCAGTTCCCACGTGAACTGGTTGTAAAAGCTCTCCTTAAGCCAATCATTTCAACTGATGCATCAACTTAATGATGAAACATTAAGCATTGTGATTTGCTGCCTTGGTAATGTTACCTCCTAGAAGTGGTGAAGCATTTCTCCTGAGTAACAGTGCCTTTTTTTTTTTCTATCAGAATACTCTTGAGTAATTTTTCTTAAATTCCATGCAAGGTACAATTCTCCTTCCTAACGTAAGCTAAATCCCTAGCTTCTTGCACTATACATGCTAAATTAAATGTCCCCTTTATTGGTATGTGTTGAGGAGAAGTTGAATTAGGGATATTAGCTGTACATCCTTACAGTGAGGGAAATAAACTCAAGGTTCATTGTAAATGCCAACTTATTTCTCTTCCTTTAGGAAACGCACATTATCCATACCTTCAAAGAAGACTTTTACGGAGAAATTCTTAGTATAGTCATAATTGGATATATTCGACCAGAAAAAAACTTTGATTCCTTAGGTCAGTATTGCAGGTCTCCCTCAAACTAGTCTCTTATTTGTCTTATTCATGCAAGTACTATGTCTTCACTGTCTCACTGTCTTTCTTTCCATAATGAGATATTTTATCTGTTAACTTTTGAAATTTCAGTAAAATGTTTTCATAAGCTAAATGTGTAAGTTCGTTTAATTAAAAAACTCAAACACATACCCTCACATCTGCTAATGTAGCATGCTAAAAAATTGTATTGTGTCACTTGTCTGAGGAGTAATTTTATAATCATGGTGCTTGTTGTGAAATCATCAGGCTAGTCTGTTAATTTATTTTTAAAACACAGCTCTGTTAGAATTGAAACAGTTCATGAAACTTGATCAGAGTGTAGCGCTTATCATGGTAAAAAATCCAACTCTGGCATGGTTAAAGAAAAGACATTTTAAAACCAAAGAATTTTGCCTTTCAAACCTCATGGTAATAATTATATTCTACTTCTGTGACTGTTGTCTGGTATTCTGTGGTACACATTATTTTCCCTTGCTATTGTGTGTCTGAAATTCAAACCAACTTTTAAATATCTCTATTCTTATCTTTTTCAGCGGCACTTATTTCAGCAATTCAGGAAGACATTGAAGAAGCAAAAAGGCAGCTAGATTTACCAGAACATCTTAAACTCAAAGAAGATAACTTCTTTCATCAGCCAGAAGGCAAAATAGTGAACAACCACTAAGCAAACCAATGCAGCTTTTTTTTTTTAATTTCTTTTTTTTTTTCTTTTCTCCCCTGTCATGGAGCTTTTACATTTGCACTGCTTTTATATGTACTTTGTTGTCATATATATGTTTAGGTAACTGAGGTTGGAACTAACAACCATACAAGATTATTTTAGTTTCCTTGTGTTAATTCACCATTAACCCACTCATGCAAAAGGAGTAGAAGGTTGTTCTAGGTCCTTACAGATAAATTGTGTATCCTAAAGTTACCGGTTGCTCAGAGATCTGAGCACATGCAGAACATGACCAAAGTTAATCGTGACCTCTTTTGACACTAAGGTATGGATAGTTCACTTAAGTGAAGAATGCCTGGTTTTAACATACAGAATGTTATTCCAACCACATTTCCCATTTCTTTGTCATTCTTACATTTGCATTTTAACTAGTAGCTTAGAAAATTTTACTATTGATTAAGAAATTTCCCGTGATGTAAGAAGCCAATGATTAGATAAAAATAGCAAGATTTGGCGGGGGTGGTGGGGGCAATGGCAATTACCAGCAGTTAAATATACTTTCTTTCAAAGGAGAACAAAATAATTTAGTGGTTGTTTACTATATAATGTGTTGGAAACTATTTCCAAGAAGTCTGTAAAAGAATTTTCCTGCAAGAGAGACAGCTTGGTAATTTACATTTTGAAATGGAGGGATGAAGGGAGAATTTTCTTTTTTAATGATTTGAGGCATTCTTGAGATTGTAATATTGTCAAGAACTTGTGGTTTACTACTTTTTTTTAAAAGAGTAAACAAAAGCCACACTAGTCAACTGAATATATTGTCAAGAATACATTCAAGGAATAGATTGTTGTTCATCATGGTACTGTAGCTAAACGCTCATAGCCTTCTTTAAAATTGTTTTTTTGCCAGTAATTTCATGTCTGTTGTGGAAGCCACGGTGCCTTAAGCTGGTTGTCTGAATAATACTTTTCTGTATCTGCTAATAAATGTTACTATCAAATTCAATTCACCATCTGGTTATAGAACCACTGGGCTATCAGTAGTGAACAGTGGTAAAGGGAAAACTTGAAAAACTGTTAGCTGGCTCTCAAATCTTAGCAGAGGTGTGATGTATGGATACACTAAGCTAATAAACTGCTCTTCATGTGTTTGTCTTCAAATTAGAGAAAATGTTAACTACATTTGTTTGGCTGAGTGTACCTGTCCACATTATTTAAGAGAAAATGTTATGTATCGATTGTTTAAGCTCAATACATAATTCCTAGCACAATATAAACTTTATGAAGGGTTATATTTTTGTATTATGTACAAATAACTGTATTTATTTCGGTTGATGTTGCTGCGCTGTACCATTAATAAAGGAACTGTAATTGAAATATCCTTATCGCGGGTTTCCTTTCCTTTGCCGCGCCTAGCAAAGTTAATTTCTCATTCTTATGCAAAGCGTTGTGGGGTTGACTGCCTAAAAGCTAGACTGACAGGAAAGAGTAGTGAGATGTTGTTCAGCCTTCCTAGGAGAGTCAAACCTGTAACTTAAAACCCATTATTGTGGCTCTGGCCTCTTTTGGGGAAAAAGTTCCTCTTGTACTTTCACTCTTGGCAACTGCTTATATGTAGACCCTTTTATAACCTCTGCCTAAAATCACTGAAGTTGTATCAAGAAAGAATGTACCATACCAGTATAGGTTGGTATCTGTCAGAAATCATGCTTCTAACAACACGGTGCCCAGACTAGAGGTATGGTTTTAAGAGGAAATCCTCAAGCACCTACACTGTTCAGGACTTTTCTTTAACGCTCAGCACTATAATTTCCAAACATCTGATTTACTACTAGTTTTCTCCTGGAATTAAAACAAAAAATATCAGAATGCCTTCAGGTGTCTTTTGTAATGAATATTCTTTATATAGAGGTATAACCTTTTTTCCATACATGTTTGTATTTTCTGAAGGGAGAAGAAAGGTGTAAAAAAAAAAAACAAAACCAAACCTAATAAGCAGAAGGTGATACTGCTAGTTTGATGGTTGGAAATCTTATGTTATCTACTCTTCCAGAGGAATATTTTGGTAGAATTGTGGCCTCTTTCGGTTCTTAAATGGCTGGAGCTTTAAAAATGTTACTAACAATGGAAGTTATTATCTAATTAAATGCATAACTGAAGGTAACAATCTCTTTCTTGATCTATAATGGTTGGGAACTAATTTTTGCTTCTGTTTGTGACTCAGAATAGCCAAGGGCTTAGTATTTTTCACGTGTTCTTAAATTTGCCTTTGCTTTGCTTCCAAGTTGCTAAGATCCACAAGTGAAAGAGGAAGGCACAATTCAATACAATCAATGAATACAGTAAGATTTGTATTCAGTGTTTTTGTTTCTTAATGATGAGACCCTAGGTGAGGGAGTAAGTTTTTTGCATAAGGACCAGGGAAAAAAAAGAAATGGAAGGAAAGGAAAAAGGTGTTCAAGATGATGTTAAATCATAAGAGAAGAAAGGATACAGCAAAATCTTGCTGGTGATTTTGGTTATGGCACATGCAGTGAGCAAGGATGGAGGAACTCGAGAAAAAAATGAGGAAGAACAGTTTTATCAAAATGGTTATTGGAGAAGTGTCGAACCTGAAATCTTCATGAAAAAGACAAGTCCTTATGTAGATGCTGAATAGGTAATACAAATGAGGAACAATAAAAGAACATTAATTTCCCTTTTTAATACTCAATTAAATATGTAATATAAATCTGCAAAGTCATGCAAGGAAAATATAAGTACATCTGTTTTGTTGGTTGAGGAGGTCTGCCTCCTGCTTAAACCTATTCTGAAAAGGGATGGTGGAAAAAAGTTGTAATTGCTACCTACTTTACAATGTTATTGTTGTCGTTTAACCCCAGCTGGCAACTAGACACCATGCAGCTGCTTGCTCACTCCTCCCTGCTCCCAGTGGGATGATGAGGAGAATTGGAAAACAAGTAATCCTTGTAGGTTGATATAAGAACAGTTTAATAATTAAGTAAAATAAAATATTGTAACAACAACAATAATAAAATAATAATGCTAATGAAAAAGGAACATAACAACAACAAAAAAGAAATAGAACCCAAGAAAAGATAACTGATGCACAATGCAATTGCTCACCACCCACTGACCAAAGCCTGAGTAGCAATCCGCCCCTCCTAGCCAACTCCCCAGTTTATTTACTGAGTGTAATGTTCTATGGTATGGAATATCCCTTTGGCTAGTTCAGGTCAGCAATCCTGGCTGTGCTCCCTCCCAGCTTCTTGTGCACCTGCTTGCTGGCAGAGCTTAGGAAACAGAAAAATCCTTAATTTAGGATGAGTGGTCCCTAGCAACAACTAAAACAGTGTGTTGTCAACATTATTCTTGTGCTAAATCCCAAACACAGCACTGTATCAGCTACTAAGAACATTATGACAATCCCAGCCCAAACCACAACAGTTATGTACTTCCCTAGGGAAAAATCTTCTGTTGTGTTCACAAATAGTGAACTCTTGGGTGATGTGTTAAATTCAGTTTTTTAGATGTGTATTGGGAAACTCCCTAAATATTTCTGAGCAGTAGAAAGCAACCAGTAAAAGTAGGACCATGGCACTTACTTGGAAAGAGAGCAAATGCTACATGTGCATATGATGTCTACCATTAATTTTGGATCTTAATATCTATAAATCTATCTAGTTCATTGCAAATATATATGTCCAGCCAGAAGCTTCTGTCATCTGCTGTTTGACTGCAGAAGTAATACCTTATGTATCTGTATGTTCTTGAAAAGGTAATATTGCTATTATGATATTTTGTATTAAATTGATTCAGCACTTGAAATGAGTTTGTAAACTCTAATTCCTAATCCTAGCATATTTGGTATTGCCATATACCTACTAAGTAGAAGAAAAATTAGAGTGGAAAAAATATCCTTCTGAATCCTCAGAACATCTGTCTGTTCCTCATCAGGTTGCATGTTTGGGTTTTCCTTAAAATACCATACTTGGGTTTATTTAGGTTGAGGGTAGATGAAAAATCTATGGTTAACACAGCTCTATTCTGCTGAAAGAATGTACCTTTCCCTCCCTTCCTTCCCCATAAATAAAATGCAAATACCTATTTATCTTGAAATACCTGTCATTTTTTATGAGAAAACCAAATGTCTCAAAATTCATATGAAATGTTTCTATGGTAATTTACGTAATCTCTAGCCTGACTCTTCAGCCAGAAGTCATGTGATGGTCATAACAACACCCCGCTGCAATTATATGGTGTACTGCAAAAATGTAGTCTGCTTTAGGGACTTGCCTGTGGGGGAAGGACAATTGGGCCTCAAGACCCTTAGACTGTAACTCCTACAATGTACTGTCGTTCACTTCCTTTCTAGCAAAACTTCAGAACAGAGTCACAGAAGAGGAAAAATTTCCCTATATATGTATACTCCATCAGAAAGAGAAAGGATGAAAAGCACTGGTAGCCTACACTTCCCTTTGAAATCAGATCACTGGATTACATGAGAGGTGAGTGGGTGGTAAAATTGTGCAGGAGATGTGAATTTACAAGAACATTTTGAAAGAGCATTATTAGTGAGAGAGTAATGAGAGATAATTGCCTCAGAGAAAAAAAGTACAACTAGCTGAAGAGCTTAGGGCTTGGGAAACTCCATGGATAAATTAGAATAGCAAATAAAATGTCACAGGGTGAGGAAAGAAGAAAATGGAAAGTCCCTGAGATGAAGAAAAGCTTGTGAAGCATTTTTGGTTTTTTAAATGTATTTGTTTCCTTCAGGAGGCCTTTCTCAGTATGGTGGCTGGAGAAGGCAGGAGGATGTAGAGAAGAAGCATTGGTTCTGTGGGATTGGGATTTGTGGATTTGAACAGCTGTGGATTTGAATTTCTCTAGGGTTTTTTTCAGGACAGTATAAAAGGCAGAGACTCAGTAAGTCCATAAAATAGTAAGCAGTATTTCAGATCCTTTTGTGCTGTGTTCTGTGTGCATTTATTATGGGTTTCCTTGGTTGTACTGTTTTCTGTGAACTTTCTCCAGATGTGTCACTGGCTAATGAACAGTTTTCTGAGTCCAATAGCTCTTGAACAAATGGCCTTTTATAAAGTTTATGATTCCTCTTGGTCTCTATGTGCACTCTCAGCAGGCAGTTCTAACTGAGAACACTACAAAATTGATATGGCTCTGTAGATCTCTGGGCATCCTGGACCACTATTTTTAAAATGCCACTTAAAAAAAAGTCTTCCTCACAATTCTTTTCCTCATACTGTGTCCTTCTGATGTTATCCATTAGTTAGGTTTTGCTCTCTCAGGAAGACCCCTTCAAGGCAATTATCTGCCATCTTGTAAAACATAGACATTTTCACCCTAACCATACAGCATAAAATCATGCAGTATTCTTTCTGCTGGTTAGGAACAAGCTTCTCATTTGAGCTGTCATGAATCCTGCTAAAAGCACTGCTTTTCTGGGGGGAAAGAAGATACTAGTACTGCTTCTCTCCTGCAGCTGCTAAATTCAAAACATTGTTGAAGTGTTATGCCCAAACCAAAGGAAAGAAACTCTGAAAAGGATTGGCATTTGACAAGAACTCAGAGCTCTTCATTTTTGTGGATGCTGTCCTGGGTTTGGCTGGGGTAGAGCTGATTTTCACAGGAAGCTGGGAGGGGGCACAGCCAGGAGAGGTTATTATTATAACTTCTCTCCTTGTGTGCCCCAGTAAACTGTCTTTATCTCAACCCATGCAGTTCTAACTTTTTTTTTTTTTCTTCTTTTCTGATTCTTCTCCCCATCCCACCAGAGAGGAGGGAGGGAGCGGAGTGGCCAAAAGGCTGCATGGTGCTTTGTTACTGGCTGGGCCTAAACCATGACAGTTGCGTACTTGGAAATGTAGTTTTGTTCCAGTCTTATTTGCACTAATGTAGACCAAATCATTCTAAGAAACAGTTGGGTTTTTTAAAATAGGTGCTTATTTGGGGGTTTTGAGGGTTTTTGTTTGTTTGTTTGGGGGGTGGTGTTTGATTATTCAGGTTTACTATATATACAGAAGTTTTTGTAAAATAATGATGATGTTAGTCTGAGACCCCATAAACAAAATGCTTGCAACATCCCTTTCTTGTAGGGATTTAAGACTGCACAGGTGTACCTTGGATTAAGCTTTCAAAATTTGATAGGAGTCAGGTTTATATAAACCATTAGCAATACTAAAGTGTAGTATTAATCCAAACAAGTGTAGGAGAGCAAAATACCACAGACTTTTTCAGCATTACATTTTGAATTTATTTTTCATTCTTTTTGTTTCTTTCTTTGTTTTTCCCGGAGAACTCCTCCAGATAAGCACTTGAGTTGAAATGACAGATCAGATGTGCCTTTCCAAAGTACCTTGTTATTATATTATATTGCTTTTGATAAATATAGGTCTTTATTTTGTCCTTTTCAGCCTGTCACATGATTTTTAATTTCCCTTTCTTACTGAAAGTGCAGTGATTAAAAGATTAAAATCCAAAATGGAGTCCACAGAACTCCTTCAAACTTATATAGAGAAGAATTCTGAGGTCTTTAGGAGTATCTAACACATAAAAAATCCATTAAGGAATTACACCATAAAAAATTAGTTTTTCTCATATTTAATTCCTTTGTAAGGCTAAAGCTAAATCTAAGTGATTAACAGTTCTAAAGCTGTTTATTCTTGGAAATATAAAGGAGCCATTCCAAGGCTCAGCCTACTCTCTTAGCCATCCGGCCATACTGACAACAAATAATAGCACTTTCATTGTGGTTTTGTGCAAAGAATTTGTTCTTTCACAGCAAGGGGCTGTAAAGAGCATCCTTTTCTGTAGTATGATGTATTGTATTTCTGTAATACTAAAAAATCACACTGTTGTATCCCTGTAAGTTAATTAACCATTGAATGCTACGTATTCCCTTTGGCATAGTTTGAAAGTGCTGAACCATTTAATAGATAAATTGAAAATTTCTGTTGTAAATGCTCTCTGCTTGTTTCAGGTCCCTGTAGCCCAAGAAGGTAGTTAAAAAGGCAAAAGAAGTCCTTTTTGCCAGTGCACTTATAGACTATATTTCACTTTGCAGTAAATCCAAAATCTGTGTGTGTAATGAAATGTTATTTAACAACCACTGGAATTAAGATTAATTTGAGGTTGATGGTGTATAAAATATTTCAGAAGTTTTAATAGAAGTGAATACAGTGGAGATACTTGGAAGACAGTCACAACCGTAAATCTTTAAGATAATGTCACAGATGCAGTTTCACTGGGAAACACTCTACAAGATTATGAGGAAAACCATGTTGGTTTTGACAGCACAGGTGCACCAGATGATATCAACAAAGGAAATCTAGGTAAAATATGTATTGTATTATGAATTGCTTTGCAACTGTAATTCCATATTAGTAAACTACTGGCATCCCATCCCGGTGACATTCACCATGTGGATAAATACACCCATCTTGTTTATCTCTGTATGTTCTGGTAGTGGTGGGCAGAGTTCTCAATAAGTGTGTGTGCACAGTTTCAGTAGATGTTTGCATTAGTTTACAATGCACACATGTACTGGGAAAGGATTTGCTTTCTGCACAATGGACAGAAATGTAATCTCTTAAGCAGCATTTATCTAGAGTGCTGCTTAAAAGCCTACCAAGTATTTACACAAAGCCTTAGAAAAACAGTATGTTTTTAGAAACCATGCCCCTCTCACAATATGTATTGCCTAAAATCTTGAGCTCGGCATACTAGGAAATAACTAAATATACTGCAGTAATTTTGTAAAAAAATAATTAATAAGAGTTCTCTAAATTAATAACTTCCATCCTATTGAAGCTCATCTTCCTCAGTGTCCTGAAGAGTCCATTTTTAAATTTACAGTGAACTGTTGCCATCCTGTCTGTCCTGCTTTCAGCTGGGATAGAGTTAATTGTCTTTCTAGTAGCTGGTACGGTGCTGTGTTTTAAGTTCAGTATGAGAAGAATGTTGATAACACTCTGAGGTTTTCCGTTGCTGCTGGGTGGTGTTTAGACTAAGTCA
>JANZLQ010000079.1:42878143-42893203 GCA_026212715.1 Elanus axillaris
ATATTTTTTAAGATTTTTATCTGCATTTGTTCTGTAATTACATCATTTCGTATATCCTCCCTAGTGTCTGCTTTTATATCATTGAGTGTTGAAACACCTGAAAGAATCACATTAAAATAAAGATCTTTTAAAAAGTTAAGAACTTCCCCCATCTCCATTTAATCTTTGCTCCTTCAGCAGCATTTTTTGCTTTCTGTAACATTTGCCAGTCACCCCCAGAGGCGAATGTACACAAGCAATTGTGCTTCTGGTATTTGACATGAGTGACAACCTTTAACTTTATAGTCAGATATAAACGCTTAAATGCCCCAACTTGAGTACTCCTATTGCCTGCAGATAGTGTGGAAGTAGACTTTCCTTTATTTAAAAGAAAAATCAACTTTTTTTGCAGGTCAAAAAGTTCCCAGAATGGAAAGGTGTGCTGCAGAAGATTTTCCTACAGAAACCTGTGCACGGTATTTCCAGTAATGTAACCAGAGAACAGCCGTGTGAAGTTGCCCGGAAAATCACTCACAAAAAGGCAAAATGTTTATCCTTGGCCTTTGAACCAATGCTAAATGAAAACAGCAAATGACTGGGGTTAGCCATGGAAAGACCTTCCACTTGTCAGTTAAAACTTTACTCAGGATAGCATGACAAGTTATGTTGCATAATACTGCAGGAGAACTAATTAATTAATGACAAAGTTGCCTGTCTTCATGGGAAGATTGCCAGCCTGGAGGCTTCATCCTCTGTTCTGGCCTATCATTGTTCCTTGTGGGAGAACAAGTCTCAGATAATGACAAATATGTTCATGGCTTGTTGGTGAACTGTTTTGTTGTATTTCTTTCTGCCCAATGTCTACCATGCTGTACCTGAGGATGCAATAAGCCCCTGTTTAAAATTTTCAGTCTGTAGCTCTTCTGGTTGCAAATGAAACATGTAAATATATGTCACATGTGTATGATGTTGTCTGATTCTGAAGCAATTATAAAACCATGGATCAGAGAAAAGTATAAACTAAAAATATTCTAAAAAATGGGGCATTGACTCTGGAAAAAAACAATCGATTTTATTATTACACCATTATGGATTTTTAAAGGCAAAAATGTATGACCTTTTCAGACCTACTGATCTGTTTTCATCATTATGTGTATGTTCTTTCTTTGTTCTGTTTTGGTTTTTTTTTTTTTTTTCAAATTAAAACACCTTCTACTTAAAACTCCTATTCAGGCCAGGCTCAGATTCTCATTTCTTTATCAGAATGAGTCTTTGACATATATCCAGTTCCGTCTCCTCTATTCCTCTCTAGAAATTGAGAAAGTGATCATACCATGCCATTTCTTGAGCTAGGGTGTACAGCAGCTCTGATGCTGCTGTAGTGCTCTATCCATTCAGCCTCTTCCAGCATTAAAAAAGTTGAAAGTCCTTGGAAACCTTAGGGACAAAAATTGAAAGGATTTGTTACGGGGTGTCCTGGTTTCAGACAGGGGGAGACAGCAGCACCCTTCCAAGAGGTCACAGAGACCTCATTACTGCAACACCTAGGTGGTTTGGCCTGATGGTACTGTAACTGAATTGTTTTTACACCTTCTTCTTTTTGCAGATATCTCTATGTAAACCACACAAAATGGGTGACAAGAAAACACAGATAATCTAATTTAATGCAATTCTGAACTGGAAAAATTAAGTTCCCAGTTCAAAATCCTGCCCAGACTTTCTTTGCTAATCTCATCTTGGATGTAACAAAACTTAAAGCAGTATTGTTTCCTCAGTTATGAATTTTTCTGGACTCTGCTGGGGTATAGCATGGTCTGTTCATAGACATTTGCATTGTAAATTGTAGGATGTTTGGGGTGGTTTTTTTTCTATGCAGTAAAATGTCTTACAGGACCTCATTCCAATTTCATACCAGTGTGAATGTCAGCTGGTTACAATGCAATCAGTGAATTATCTGCATGTGTTACACAGGAATGGTGGCATGATTCATATTCCCTACTGCTAAGGTATTTTCCTTCTTCACAGCAGACAGCACATTTGGTGTCATGCAGACTCTTGTAAAAGGGAAAAAAAATGCAGTGTTTGAGGTCTCAGAGAGTAACAGCAAGAGAGGACAAAGTTATTCACAAACCAGGGGTTCTCCTTTAATAAAAGAACAACTCAAATATTAGAGCTCACCAGCTTCTTTCACTGGTCATATTTTACAAATTTGGAGAGGTTAATCACTTCAAGTAGGAACGAAATGCAGTTTTGACCATGGTGAAAGAGCAGCTGTTTATGAACTCATAGCAAATATTACCAAGTAGTAGTGGACAGAAAAAAAATGAATGAGGCCAAAGGGTATTGAAAAAAAATAGGTATGTAAAGCACAATTGCCCATGAGGAATTTGGCACAGGGTCAGCACCACTGCATCCACAAAAATGCTAAGGGCCTTGTTAACAAGATCTCATGCTTCTCTTGAAACACCAGCGGCATCCCCTGATACTATGCTACAGCACAGGCTAGGAACAGGTTCACAGCGAAGGAAATCAGCAGGTCTTTCTGCAATAGCAGTTACCTTTGAAGCCTCCTATCTGAATGCCAGTTCTTCGAGGCTGGGGAGATTTGTGAAGATTACAGCCGGAGGTATTCTGCCTGCAGGCGCTTTTGAGAGAGCGAGCACAAAAGAGTGAGTATCAGGGAGGAAAGTAATAGCATGCTCACGTTTCTTTGTTTCTCTCCAAGTAAACGTTTATGCTTTCATGTTATCGGATGCCTACAGTAGGGTTTTTTTTAAAGCTAGGACTGCCATGTTTGGCATCTGCAGAACCTCAGCTCTCACCCAATTTAGCAGATTCTCTTAAAATGGCCTTCTGCTCTAGGGAGTACCGCACAGAGTGGGTATTAATCTTGTTTCACAGACTGAATCCACTAAACCTCACATGTGCTCAGCAACACTGTAAATTTTCAACAGTGGATACAGTCTCAGTTTGGAAAAGCATAGCTTAAATCAGTAATTTAACAAATGTAACAACACCTGATTGCTTATTATTTTTCCTCAGCTATATATCTCAAAGTGCTTTACAAGGCAGATAGCATTGTCATGCTTTTACAGATGGGAAAACTAATAATTTGCACAAGCTTAGTTAACGGGCCAGTGACTGGATCAGAGCTGGAATACAGGTCTCCCGAGTCTCACCCAGGGCCCTGCTCATCGATAACTCTGCCAAGACAATGCAGCAAGTGTTGAACTGGTGAATATGAAGTGCATGTCCTGCAAGGCTCTGTTTATTTGCCACCCTCTCACAGATGTTATTCTTTCAAAATGTTATTAGAAATGGTATCATCTTACTAATATGGCCCAAGAAAACATGAAATTTTGGTTCTTTTAATCTTTTTTTCTTTCAGCTTCTCCTTCTCTCCTCATGCAGAATAGACTTGTCAGCCTTTTCCAGTGGTGCTGCAATCTACCATTTATATTTACAGGGAAGTACATAAACAGAACTTTGACATAAACTCAGTCTGTGAGAAATAAAAATGTCAGCACAGCATTTTTTGGAGACTGTGACCTGTAACATCAGAAAGCTGTAATCTCAGGTTTTCTGATATGTTTTGTTATTGTAGGAACTTCTAAACTGTGACTTTACTAATCTGATTTTACAGAAACATAGAAGGGCCCACTGAGTTTGCTAAGGTTTTCCAAAATCTTGATATGGATCTGCAAAGTGAAAGGGAAACAGGGCTACTGTTTCACAAAAAGTTAAAATAGACTAATGTTCCTTCCTTTCCATTGCATCATACAGCCTCTTTAAAGGGTCAGAATTGTGCAGGCACTCCAAAAAATCTAATGCAACCTAAATACAGAAGAATTAAAATTGTAAAGGAATCTAGCTATCAGTGTCTGGGAATCAAACAACATGTAGCTGTTACCAGCTGAAAATGAAAGCCCACTCTGACAGAAGGCAGAAGTAAATTGTTAAAACATCAGTGGAACACCTGTATTCTGAAAGAAGAGCCCCTACAGATACTGAACACTGAGCTTGTGTTTTTTGTGGCATAAAGCCAGCATTCAGTCCTTTACAAATTTTATGAGATTTTTTTACCTTTTCTGCTAGAATTTAAGGGTTATGCTTTCACTTATAAAGGAGCTTGAAATGTGTACTGCTGCTTTGTGGGTTTTACCCATCACTTTCAAGAATGAATGTTATTCCCCCTACCAACAAGAAACATCCACTCTTGTTGAGACTATGTGTACAATATGTTGTAATAGAATTGAGCCTGAGATAGGTGAAGTAAGTGAATGACTGGATGTATGAAGAGACACTACAGAGGTAAGAAAATAGCCTGACTACTGCAGGAGTGAACCAGAAGGATTAATACAATTCACCAGCTGCAGTTCTAAAATAAACTTCACTGCCATACTGTAGGTCAAAAAACTGTAGAAGCCAGCTTTCCATATGACTGTAGCTTTTGCTTTCCTGGAAATGAAAGGTCTTCTGAAAATCCATTGTTAGCCAAAATGGCACACATATTTACAAGAAAATACAGCCAGAACAGTAATGGCACATAGGAAATGAGGGCCACTCACAGCTAAATAGGTATCTGACATTCTTTGTTGTGTTACCATATACACATGTCCTTAAACCTCTTCAGGTATTGTGTATATACATGCAAATGCACACATATATAAACACAGAGAGACAGCCTATCTGGTCACCTACTGCATTAAGCAGAACACAATTCAGATAGTGAGGAGCAGAACTAAAAACTAAAGCTCTCATTCTAGTTACTTCCGTTGATTTCCACAGCCATTTTACGAGACTGTTCTAGATTTGGACTTTTACAATAGAAAAATAATCTAAAAAGCATAAAGTCAATTCTTCCATTTTGTCATAATTTTGAAACGAGAGGGTTTAGTATTGTTCAAAGCTGTAGAAACTCAGTGGACTTTGGCCTATATACATGCTGGAATAGGAAGGAGGCAGGATCACTGGGCACCTCTACACGCACACATTAGAATTTGTAGCATGCTTTGCCTTTCTCCAAATCATAGTGAAAATAATGCTAGTTCCTATGAGAAAGGCTCATTTACCTTCAACAGGTGATTCACACATAGCCTTCATTCCAATCAAAAAGAGGAAGAAAAAGTTTTCCATATTATGAAGAACATCTCCACATCTGGTGTCAGAAATATTAATGGGACAAAGTAGACTTGAAAGTAAGGGGACCAAGAAGAACTGAAACAACATTCTTCTAGAATGGTCAACTACACGCACGTGTCCTGTCATGCTACCTTTCTTATTTTAAACACATAGCTTTTAAGCACTTCAGTTAGCATTCTAGCTAATGTTTCTTTATGTGTGCCATTCCATGTAGCAGAAATAATAGGAGTACTTACTGTATTTTGTGAGGGTCATTCAAATAGTTTTAGTAGTTTTTAGTCCAATAACCTATACATCTGGACATTCTTAAGCATTCTTAAAAATCTCCTATTGTTAAGCTCACAAAGATATATCTTTATGGCTTCAAATACCTTATTTTAAGTAAACATCTAAGTCTTAAAATTCAGAAACTGATTTTAGCAGATCAGTTAGTACATCCTGACAGCTTTGTGAGTTTATTTAGCTGTCTGAAGTGTAAACCTGGTAGTTTACTGACTTATGAATTAGTAATCAAAAAATAATGTTATGTTATGGCAGTCCAAAACACATTTCATAGCAGAACTCTTATAATTCATTTTTAGATGTCAAAAAGTAGTTATTAAGTAGATTTGTCACTTCCAGTGCAATACTGCTCCTTTCTGACATGCTGTTCAATCAGTTATCAGAAGTAAGTGTTACTTTTGACTTAGAGATAAGTAATTTCCAATACTTACTAGTATCCAGCTCTCCAAGACATATATTTTAATCTATGTTTAGTATTCATACATGAACAGTGGTACTTTTGTCAGTATATAGTAGAGCTCTTTCAAAATGGCTCTCAAGGCTGAAATTTTCAGTAAGCACAAGGGCAATTTTATATTCCTCTCCTATAACCAGCAAATAGAGGTACCCAGTCCTGTGAGTCTCATATGAAAGTCCTTCCGTTGATCTCCATTTGTTTTGAAGTGTTCATACCAAAAGCAGTGGATGAAACTGAACTGTGCAGTGGGAATTAAAAACAGAAGACTGCCTGTAGCCCCCCAAATTCTTCTTCTTAAGAGCTCAGTTTGTAAGTGGACAAATGTGAGGCCTGCACACTTTGCTGACATGCACAGGAGCACAATGTAACCTACCAGGGTAGCAAGGCAAGGATGTTTTTGTTGCTGTATAATGGAATTTTCTAGTTATATAAACACTGATAAATGCCACTGTCTTCTTCATAGGTAGGATAAACAGTACAAAGCAGAGAAAAACAACATGGAGATAAAGCCTTTGGTCACCGGCACTGTGAATGCCATAGCATGACTCTGGGCTGCTCTAATCAGAATTCCTGTCTGATAAAACCAGATTCAGCACCCAAGAAAACAGCTGCCTGTATATGGATTATAACTTCTTTCAAACATGCCACATAGAATTTCATGCATTTATTTTGTCTTTTGCCTTGAAGACTGCACCTAATAAAGGTTTTAGTTTGTTTAAAGCACTGACTCTTGGTAACCTGTCAGACAGTGCAGGAGTCTGAACAATGCACACCTACTGTTATCTAGCTCAGGAAAATACATAAGAGAATTCACACGCTGCTCAGGGCTGGAGTCCTTGGCAGAGGAGGACATCCACCAAACTCAGACCAAAGGAAAACACTGTAAGCTGATTTGGGGCAGTTACCACTCAGCCATTCCCCCTGCATTCACACATGGACAGTGTCCTACTGACAGGCACTCAAAGGGACTCAGTAAAGCCACGGAGGTTCCTGGCCAAGAAGCAGCCTCAGACCCCAGGTTCCAGCAGGGCTGCTGATCCCAGGGTAAAAGTGTTCCCATAGACTGGGTAAGGGTCAACAAACGCCTGGCCCCTTGCTCCTTCTGGGTTGATGGTGTCAGGTGCCCACAGCCCAGCTGCTCAAGAACTCACCAGCAACCCAGGACAGTCCCCATTTCTGCCTGATTCTTGTCTTGTCTTGGTTGCTACCTGTTTTGCCACCTGGGACCCCTGTGTAAAAGGACAGCAGCCCAGCCAGACCAGCCTTGGGCCTTGTCACCATGGATTTTTGGCTGGCAACAAGTGGGACAGAGGAGGGTGCAGAGGTGGGAAATCTTTGCCCTGTGGTGGGCAGAGCACCACTCCCATGGGCTGCCCTGAGCTCTCGGCTCCTGCTGGGAGGGCTCAGCTAGCTCAGCTCTCTGGTTGCTGGCCAGTCCCAGCTGCTCCACAGATGCAGCACTGAACTCCCCAGGTGGTCACACTCTTCTCCCATTTTCAGCTGTTTCTCTAATGAAGCAAGTGTCTTGCTGTGCTTGATGCTGTTGAGGCCAGCAAGGCAGCTGGGGACAGCTGGGCTCCCGTGGTATATGTTTTAGGGCATCTGGGAAAGGTTGGACGGCTTTTTTGGTGTTGTTGCATTTACCTGTTGTCTGATTTCTATATGCCTCATACAGCTGGAACAGAAAATTGTTGAGAAAGTGTCAAGAGACAAAAAAGCACTGATGACCTTCACTGTCCCTGCCCAACCCCCCAGGGCTTCTCCCTTGCCCCTGCTGCTGCAGGATCCCATTTCAGCCTCCCAGGGCCATCAGTCTCTGCTCCAGCAATGCTGTAGCAGGGCTGGTCTCCAGCTCTCCATAACCCCACAGGGCAAAAGTTTATAAAGGAGAGATATGATAATCCATACTGGGATATCAAATGGGTAGGGCAAAGCTGTATTGACCTTATGGCAACCTGGTGAGGGGTGGAAAAATGAAGTCAGGATTACACTGTTTACTCAGAAGTTGCCTGTGGACAGCAGTAGATAGGTTAAGAGACAAGCAAGGTAAAATTTCCAGCTGAGGAAGAAAACTTACCCAAAGCAATGTAACCTATAATACCAGAAATAGTAAACTGCAAGCACAAAATAAGTACTGAGAAAATAAATTACAACCCTGTGTCATTGCCAAAGCTCTGCAAGGATGGCAATGGCTGTATCAAACTGACAAATTAGGCCCAGTCAAGTTTATGACTGCTATGTATGAAATTTTTTTGAGATAAATACATGGTGTGATCCAGATCTCAATCCCCCACCCCCTGAGCAGCCTGTAATACCTGAGCCACCACCCTCTGAGCACCCTGTGATACACTGCTTGTCTCAGAGGGTGACAAGGTTCAGGGAGTAGCACCAAATAAATACAATAGAAGAGCCTGATGTGCTGACAAGACAGCAGCTGCCCCTGCTACTCTTACTGCCTGTGGTTTCACTCTCAGGAATTAACTGATTTACAGACTCGATTTGCCATGAAATCTGGAGAAACCTACGTCCGTAAGAATAGTTCATTTAACAGTGTGGCAGGATGGGCTTGTACCTCACCCACTAGTGACAGAGGAGGTAAAGATGGATAGCTTTGGGAGAAGGCTAACGAATTAGAGAAGGCTAACAAATTAAAGAAGGCAACATTAAAACGTGCCATCTCAGACTTGCAAAGAAGAGGAATACAGGTCAGCGGTGGGCAAACTGCCCCAAATAGCCCGTGGCAGCAAGGGGCCATGGTGGACTCCCTCCTGCGGTGGAAGAGGCTGCTCCATACCCCAGACCCTGGACAAAACGCAAGAGCAGCAGCATCCCCAGACCCCGGACAGCATCATCATCATCATCATCAGCAGCAGCAGCCGCAGCCGCAGCCGCAGCCCCGGCAGGACGGTCCGAGCGCGCCACCTACAGCCGGAGCAGGACGCAGCCGGGAGGGGTCTGACAGCCTCGGCCGCCCCCGCAGCAAAGCCGTGGGCGAGCCAGGAAGAACAAACGGCTTCTGATGGCTGTCAGCCAGGCAGGGAGCCAGAAAGGCCGAGACAAAGGTTTAAAGCGGCCGCAGCCTCAGGGTCTTTCCACAGCTAATCTTAAACAATTAGTGGGAGAAAACGTGCCAGTGCAAAACAAACAAACAAACAAACAAACAAAAAAACCCTCAAACAACAAAACAAAACAACAAAAAAAATCAAAACCCGTGGGAGCTCCAACCAGCACCTGCCTCAGCCCTGCTCCTCTAGGTCCCCACCTGGACCTCAGGACCAGGGCTGGTGGCCATCCCAGCAGCCCTCCACCATCCGGGCCCAAAAATGTTGGTCAGTGGCAAGTTCTCTGCTGCCTTTCTAATACGTGCTGGAGCTCAAATCTCTACGATTCTGAAGGATGCATATGGAGGAAGAGCCCCCTTAAATGAAGCAGACTCAGTAGCAGGTGCAAACGGCAAAACAGTCACATAGCTTGCAGTTAAGACTAAATTATCTCTGCCAAATATCAGAATGGTGAAACTTCAGGTTCTGTTAGGTACCATGATCATCCCGGGGATGGACATCCTCAGAGGTCAGACACGGATAGGCAGCTAGGGAAAATCAGAAACTGAGTCACCACCTGAGCATCTCTAACAGGAACCAACAGGAAACTCACACCTGTTCACTCCAAGTGGCCCCAACTCTATTTGAATGTATGAATCCGTCAATACAGGTTACCAGTAGTACTTGCCTTGTGTCTGAACTGATCCAACTAGAACAATGGGGAATAACAGAAAAGAGATATTCACCATACAATGGTGACTTGTATGTACACTGGTGCAACCAGTCAAGATACCTGATGGTAACCTGGCAATTGCCTACTGATTGCTCAGCAAGATCTCAACCATTAACAATTAGTACAACAGGGCATGGATGTAAGTATCAAACACCTCAACTCTAGGGATAGAAGTCCCAGACAAAAAAGGACACGGTTCTAGTCAAGAAGTAGTGTTTCTAAGAACTATTCATGTAGGAGAAAGAAAAATGTAATTCCTCAACCAGATTTGAATGAGATTCAGGACCTGGCTCCACCTAACAGTAAAACAGAATTAGGAGCAGCTGTAGGTACTCTGGCTTTCTGGTGCTTTCATATTCCAGGATATAGTAATTAGCCCGATACTCACATGTCTTTTAAAGTAAAATGCCTTTTGGCAGTGGCTTCCAAAATATCAGGAAGCCCTAAACATGTAAAAAGATAGGTCTCTAGGACCTATACATGCCCCTCCCCATACTACTTTGGTGTTCAGAGCAAAGCTGTGCTGTGTTTCTCTAAGTGTTTGTTTAATTGTTTCTTTATTTCTCAATACCAGAATCTGTAATTAGAAGTTTCTTAACTGGCCATAATTTAAATTAAGTAAAATTCCGAGTCAGAACTGCAGCACCAATCATTTAACTAAAATTAATACAGTCCAAAAAGCCTGTGAGGAGTCGTTAGGAAGATGGCCACACAAACAGTTAGGACTTAAGGCGTGTTCGAATCTGTTTTAAGACACAGGCAAACAGGCATGGTCTGTAACACATTTGCTAGCTAAACAAATAGTAAGTATACTCATGCCAATTTTGCTAAACTGTGGCTTGATGCATAGCCCATGGCCAACAATATCCTGACCTGGGAAAAGGGAAAGTATTGCACAAACCTGGCAAATAGATTACACAAGCCCTTTGCGGAGAACTACCAAGGGATGGCAGCATATCCTGATGGCTAATTAGTGGCTTGGAACATATACATCCAGCGCCAGGTGCCACAGCACCACCCCCAGTAATAGGATTAAATTAGCAGTTTGCTACACTTCCATTGTCTCACAAAATACAACCTAGTAATGGATTCCATTTTAAAAATAAAGAAATAAATGAGAAGTGTTTATCAAGATGTGTATGATAGACTCTCCATCTACCGTATCAAGCACAGAATAAAGTTTTATAGAAAGACAGAATGGCCTGTTAATTAAATAAAAAATCACAATCAAAATCTCCCAAATGGGGAGAATTCTTGTGGACAATTTTATGGCATTTGAACAATGACCAAACACCCTTAACTGAGCATTTGACTTGTCAATAACCTAGCCAACACCATGACACCAGCACCAATCTACCTGGAGGTCAGGAGATGAAATGGTAGATGTCCACCCTGCACTTAGGAACCCAGGGAGAGGGAGTATGGGAAGCTTTGAATGAATGTAAATGGAAAGAATTAGTAAGAGCTGAGGCTTGGATAGACTCCAAGACTGAGATTTGTTTTCTGTCATTACAGGAATCAATATGAAATGGCAGACAGAAAAAAATCAAAATGGGAAGGTGAATGCCAATATTCCAGACTAGCAGACAGCCTTACAACATACCCATCACCTCCTCCTCCTGTATTTGTTTTGAGTTTTCTAGAACTTCTTCATTTATTAATAGGGAAAGTCACATCGACACCTTACCATAGGTAAGTGTTCCATCTATTACTCAGACCCAAAACCAACAGGCAATTGGACTGCAACCTTATGCCGTGAGTATACCCAACAGTAATATCGAGAGGTGAGTTCTATACTCATAACTGATAGAAAAATCAAGACAGTATCAGACATTCCTATGGTGTGCTCTGGTGCATCTGCATTAATAGAAGTGATTGGCCTGGAGCCTCTCCATGGGGAAAATAATACCACAGTAACCACATACCTCAGGAAACTTTCTCTTCTACTACCAAAACTCTGCCTGACTTGGAACAATTTAGTGTCTAATTGTAGAAGATAAGAAGTGTTACAGATTTTTTAACAAATCCATCCAAATTGTTTTCATCTGGGACATACACTCATAATGTAAAGGAGGGACTACAAATAGCTTTCACTCTACTTTTACATGGTATAACTGGAAGCCCAGTTGCGGAACAGGCCACCATTCCTTACCCTATGCTATCTGGAATCTTCTGAGTGGTTTCTCTAAGGATCTTGACAAAATTCCCAGTCTGATGTTAAGTCAAGCCTAGAGATTACAGTACAGAAATGCAGGGCACTTGTACTTCTGGATTTCTGCAAACCCCACAGCTAGTAAAAGCCCTCCTTCAGGAATGGGAAAACCATCCCCCAAATCTTTTGTACTCTTTCCCTCAGTTTAGAGTGATATGTAACCGCTGTATGGGGAACAAACATAACTAAAATATATCCATGGTGCAAATTCAGTTTTACTGGCCTGGGAAAATTCAGTCTCATTGCTACCTTGAGGGCAGGTCAGGGAACAGCTGGAACTGTTTGGGGATCAGTTATGAGCAGCTGGAGCAACCCTGGATGCTGCAGACTTTGAAGCTGTCTGGAAAAAGTCAACCAGGCTATGACAATTTAGCAGCCAAGCCATATAAACATAAATGACCACAGAAATTGCTCATCATGAAAATCATGTTGAAACTCCCAAAGTAACTATCCAGCCTTAGCAGCAAATTAAATATATCCTAGCAGCTGTAACAAATAGCACTGCCTCTGCTGCTGCATGTATTATAATGCAGGGTTTTTTCTGTTTCACAATATGAGTGATCAGTATTATTGGTTAAAACTGGAAGCTCTGCAGTTTCATCAGATTCATATTCTGAATGGTGTCCTGAATGTGAACCCTTGTTTACAAAAATTATTTTTATATTACTTCTTGCCATTGTGGGGACATATGCACATGTTCTGTACCCCAAGATGCAATAGTATACCCTCTTTATGAGTGTGTACTTGTCCCCTCAGTCTTGAGAAACTGCTTTTGGTTTCCTCAGGGTTTAGCTCATTGGCCAATCAAAGGACATTTGTCCTGATTCACTGACAGAGACAACAGTAGACACAAAATGAATGGATCAGCCCTCAATGAAACATCTTTGTAGATTCCTGTCAGTTACACCCAGACATTGCAGGCAAGTATATATGGGATACTGTTGTTGCTGTATGTTTGTGTGTAGCTGCCACCACAGGACCAAACTAGGGCTAGCCCAAAGTAATATCCCTGAAACACTTGAAGTAGCACCAGGTCTCCCAAATCAGCTGTTTCTCTAGATCTGTTCCTGTTGGAGCACGTTACTGTAGACATCAGAAAGGACCTTCATTTTCAGCTGATGTTACTGTGAATCAAGAAAACAAGTGCAAGGTATCTCCTTCCACAATCCTCTAAATTAAATTTGCAACCAAGTCAACTAATTGCTTTTTAGAATTTTCTTTTGAAATCATCAGTTTAAAAGGAACAGATCATAACCTTTCAATTGTCTTTGCAGAGAGCAAGTTATTTGACTACAATATATTTAACTCTACCATGAAGTTTTATAAGTAACCACAGTGATTTCCAGGCAATTTCTAGACCAACACCTATATAATCTAAGATGAGCTATATCTTGTTTTCCTCAGTTACTGCAGCATATGCTTCCTAAAAGAATGTAAAATAATGTTTTTCATGTCTTGGGATGCAGCCTAAACATTATAGAATTACATTTTATACCAGCTGTAATTCATCAGAATACACACCTGTAACTACTGCAAAACTTTTGGATGGGATAAAGTGCCATAGGTTTGTCCATTAGGAAATAAACCAATCTTTTACCAAATGTAACAACCATATAAGGCAGAATTTAGCTCTGTCTGACTAAGCCTTTTCCTTCTTTTTCATTGAACAGTTTTGCGGAACGTGGCAATACTTTACACACTGAGGTTTCTAAAAAATAAATCAACACTACCTGCTATGATGTCTCTTAATTTGGCATGTGAACTTTCTAAGGCAGCCTAAACACACCACTTGCATGATAAGTCCCTGAGCTCCAGCTGGTAATCAGAAGTTAAGTGTTTCCAGGTGGCTGTGGGATTGTACCAGCTTTTTTAGCATTCTAATGATGAGATGAGTGCTATACTAAACATGTCAAACTCAGATATGCCAACTAAGGTTTTGGGCTTTCCTGTACTAGTGTCATATCAGATGAACTACTTTGTTTTCTCTTTATTATTAAAAATCTACACCCCTCTTTTTAAGTGATACACAAGAAGCTCAAGAAAATTTTAAAATTAAGTTTTGGTTTTGTCTCCAAAATAATATATCCAGTTACAAAAATAAAATCCAATTTAAAAAAGCTTTCCACTGTCTTGAAAAGTAAGTGGATCTCTGCTTTTCCTTGCATGTTTTTATATCTTTGAGAGAGCAGAGGCCTCTGAAGTCCACTGCTTTAGATTATTTATCATTTGTTAATCTGTCTTGCTACCCCGGTAAATGAGTTGTATTATAAGGAGCCCTAGAAAGACTTGGAATCTTAACCTGTATGCTGCTAATGCCACAGCTTAAGGACAGACCTTCCCTATGCTGCTCTCCCCAGTGCCACCTCTGCTTTCTACTAGGTGCTTATTGCGCGCGTGTGTGTGTGTAGAACAAAGCAGCATCTTGAATTTAAACCTCAGTACCCCTTTCATCCAGTGACAACCAATGTAAGAGGAGGCTCACACCCTGCCAGCATACCTTCAAAATTATCTCAGTCTCTAGTGGAGATGACACAGCTGGAGAACCAACTTTCAAATCAGAACAAGACTTTTCATAAAAAGAATGATTATTTTCTGAAGGCACAAAAAACCAAACCACAAAAAAAAAAATTGGTGCTGAAACACACCTGAAGTAAAGATGTGTGATTATGGATTTATAGCAAAAAAACCTAACTTAATTGAGTTAGTTCATTGAGATGCAAATCCCTGCATCCACACAGTTTACATTTCTGCTTCTTCATGAGAATTATCTCAGGAGTCAACATAATCTTCTACAGGCAGTAGTCGCAGGTAAGCAATGTCAGAGTGTACAAATATGCCAATGTTATGTCACATAGGAAAGAGGAGCATTTAGGAAAGTTAATGATCTAGCAATGCTATAACCTGGCTGGTAGAAAGGTGGAGATAGAGTGAAGCAGTATGGCAAAAAAAAGTCAAGTTCTCTGAAGTCACAGGTTTCATATCTTGAAGAATTTACTATGTTCCAGTTCATCATATGATCTTTCTCATGCCTTTAATTTTGTTAAACTTCTGATATTTTAGAGCAACTGGTGAGCTAAAAATGTCTATGAAAATGAGAAATCAATATACATACTCTAAAAGGGCTTTGATTTTCTAATTTAGGCTTTGACTACAGCAAAGGATGGTAAGTATGAACAGAAATTAAATAGCTCTTGAAAGAATCTTGTATTCTGAT
>JANZLQ010000079.1:42918944-42935967 GCA_026212715.1 Elanus axillaris
TTATTTTAAAACTTCAAACTTACTGCTCGGTAACGACACTGACCAAATGTTTTAAAGTTGCACATGTAAAATCAAAGTATTCAGTCTCTTTCACAATGAAGAAGGTTGTTTACTGTTTTAATGCTAGCTCTGAAACAATAATAAATTCAGTTGGAGAAGTTGCCAAAAATGCCTTTCAGGTGCAACAGTATGAGTGTAAATTTTAGCCCTGAAGCAACCTGGAAAGGTAGAGGCAATTAAAAGCTGGAATTGTGGATGTGTCTGGTTTTTTTCATTTTTAGATGCAAGATGCTAATTATGATGCACTGCTTAAGTGCAGATCAGGAAAACTCTGAGAAAGACTTTATATTTTCATGCATCTTAAAGCTCTAATGGACATAATGAAATAAGTCTTGTTGTCCTTATGGCAAAACAGCAATTCATCTAAGTGTTGATGCGCTTTGTGTGAGATAAAATCATATGACTATTTGCACTCACGGAATTAAAAAAATAATTGGTTACAAAACTGCAGAGTTAACGTATGTGGTTTTGCAACACCAGTGATGATATCAGTAGGTGTTCTGGCCAAGTCATATATGCACATTATGCTAGATGAGATTGATCATGTCAAGTGAATGAAGTTACAGAAGGGATTTGTTAAAAATGCTGGTGGGCAACTTCCTGTTTTCTAGTCTTCTGGTTTCTTTTTTAGGGTAGGAGTTTGGTCTGAGTTGGCTTAGTCACAAAGTCCCACGAAGTATACCTGCTTATTTGCAGGACCTGCTAAAAAAACTGATTCACCTTTCTTTGTAGGGTTCCCATCCTTACTGTGAGAGAGTATGTTGGTATGCTATTTGCTTCAGTTCTACAGCCATGCTTTCTCCTTCCTTAATTGTTTTGCCCTCTAAGGTAAAGACTCATAGGGTTCAGCTCTGTGATTCAGCAAGTTTGGTCGAATGAGTATTACTGCAGAAGGAGATGCTTTTACTTTCTTTGCTTTCCTCGTGCTGATACTGGCATCCAGGCGACTAAATAGCAAGTTAGTTCACGGAGGTAGTTTTGGTGCTCTTCATTGTTCCTGGTAGGGTTCGTGCTCTGGGCGTTAGTTCCCCGAAACCGTCAGAAGAGGGCAAGAGTCAGCAAGGGAAGAAGCAGGCACTTAATGAAGTGATGGAGTGGTGACCCGGGGGGTGACCAAGGATGGAGAAGAAATAGCCAGTTTTTAGATTTGCTTAGCCATGTTGCTAGAAAGCTAGTACTTAGTTGGCTGAAAGTAATTTTTTAGGCAGTTGTTGAGGTCGGAGTTGCTGGCAAAACTTCTTGTCCCCATACACATTTTCGGGGAGGAAAAAAATAAGAAAACAGCAGATAAAAATTTGGTTGTGTTATTTCACAGGATGCTCTTAGGAGTGAATAACCACATCAGCACAGGCTTTTAGTCTCTAAAGTGCATCTTCGTATCTTCTCAGCATTGTTGTAGCGTTGCAAAGTAACTTTCATTAGAGCAGTGCTAAATAATACCATGTAAATGGCATTTTGTGAACAGTTATTCACTCCTTGGGGATGCTATGGGTTTTTTTATGTTTTAGGTATTCTTATCTGGAATCCTAGGCTTAATGGAAGAAGCCCATAGTGCTTTTGGTAAGTATGGATTAAAACTTGTTGTAAGGAAATTATTGGAAGATGATCCTGATTTAATAGTCATTGGTCAAAAACCTGTATTATCTTATTCTTATTTTTGATTGTCAGTTTGTGGTACTTAAGGAATTTTATAATGCAATTCGCATTTATCTTTGCCCCTTTTAACAATACTAGTTCTTTCTAAAAGAAACCTGTTTGCTACTCTGATTCAGGATTTCAGGGTTCAGGATCTTCTCTCTGAAACCTGCTGGAGTACACCTGTTTGCCTGCAGCTCCTTTGTTTGGCAGCAGTCTAGCCCTTGCAGAGGTAATTACAGATCCTGGGATTACCTAGAAAATGGTAACATGACACAGGAATAGATTTTAGAATGAAAAATTCATCTAAAACATCCAAAGACTGGGGCTGAATTCCAAACATTACTAAAATCCTCCTATGTGAGTCTTGGCTCAAGTTAGTTATGAGAATGGGATGGCGTGTGTAATGATCTCTTTGGAAGATGAGGTGTTTATTGAGCTATGCTTGTCACAGTTCCCCTGCTTTAAAATGGGGCTGTTGTTCTTTGTCTGATATGCTGTTCTAGATGGCTATCCCCAGCAGCAGTATTTCTCTTTGTCTGTTTTCAGCACAGTAGGGCCTGCTGAACAATATTTAGGCATCTGCAGTATAATATTGGGTGGCTACCTTGCCTGTGACTGCATTAAAACTTGTTGATTATAACTATTAGGTGGAGGCGACATCCTTCTCAAGTCAGACTACTTGTTTCAAGGTGGTCAGGGTAGCTGACCAGCAGTGCAGAACTTAAAGCAACAGACAGACTTGGTTTCCATTCTTGGCAGATGAGGAAATATGACTTACCCCAGGCTGGATCCAGGGTGTCCAGTAGAGATGGGACCTGGCCTTTTCTCAGTCAGCCTCCTCACGCTTCTCCTTCTCTCCCTGCCTGGTCTGTACCCTGAATGCCATACTGTGTCCCTGACTTTGCTTTCTGTGCCAAGCTCCTGTGGACCCTGCATCCAAAACCTTTGTGCAAAAGGTGGGGCTGGCAGGAGCTGCATCCAAGTCAGTGAGCCACTGTCTGCAAGGTGCACTTGGGGTGACATCAAAACAGATACATGCCTTTGAGAAAGCAAACACTGTGGTGATCAAAACATGTGCCAAGGACATGTTTAGAATGGGCAGCCATTCTCCTCCACATTTTAAATTGCAGAGCCAGAGGCACTGCTAGCAAAGCCAGTTAATTGCTTTGTTCATTTGCTCATTTGTTCATGGGAATACATTTATATTTGTCTTAGTGACAGACAAAAGAAACTAGCACTACAAATATCTGGTCAGCTCCTAACTCTGATCTTGATAATTCAAAAATAAGGGAATAGCAGCTGAGTTATTTTTCAGGATTGGCACAACATTGACAATAACAGCTGGGTTCCCATGTGAAGAATACAATATGTGAACTTAAGGGAGTAGGCAATCTATGTGGTGCAGCAAACCAATCCCCTAGAAATCTACCGCAGCCCAGTTTAAAGTACCATTTGGGGACTAGAGGCATTTTGCTGAAGTGCAAATCTGCTTATCCAAGTCATGTAGTCTCAAATTTAGTATGTGTCTCAAATTGGACCCATATGCTTCTGACAGTTGTTTCTTAACCACTGAACATGTTCCTGTTATTGAAACATTAAAGTTTCTGGGAGGCCAAAGCCCTGATGCTGTTGTTCAGCTGAGGTATGAGTGCAGAAGGTGGGTGAGAGATGGCCAAGGATGCACCTCCCGCCTTCAGTGTCCTGCTTACCAGCAGCGGTACAAAGCCTCCCCATGGTCTGGAACAGTCTCTTGGCAGTGGGGTTCCCTGAAAAAGCTTTGAATCATATTCCTTACTTTCCTTATCATCACTTCAAGAAGCTGCTGGCTTTTTGATTAACACAAGAATTCACCTTGCCTACATAAAAAGAGAAAGTGGAAGTTAAGAAATAAAGAACAGACTGACAAATGCATACATCCTGGAAATGACTTTTATATTAAGGGACTTAAGGGAATACTTTTCTCATTGCACATTCTGTAGTAAGTTTTAATATGATATAATTCTTGGATGCAACGTTAATTTTCAAGGTGTGACTGAGCTGGATAAGCCAGATCAGACACGTTTAAAACCAAAACTAAGGATTAAGAATGTTGTGGTTTAAGCCCAGCTAGAAACTAATCACCACACAACTACTTATTCACTTCCCTGCTCCCCCTCCCCCTTGGTGGGATGAGTGAGAGAATTGGGAAAAGAAGTAAAGCTCATAAGTTAAGTTAAGAATGCTGTAATAGAACAAGAAAAGAAGAAACTAATAATGATAACAATCATAAAATGACAATAGTAATAATAAAAAGATTGGAATATACAAGTTATGCACAATGCAATTGCTCACTACCCACCACTGATGTCCAGTTAGTTCCTGAGCAGTGATGCCCCCACTTCCACTGCCCCCAGTTTATATAGTAGACATGACGTCCCATGGTCTGGAATACCCCTTTGGCCAGTTTGGGTCAGCTGCCCTGGCTGTGTCCCCTCCCAATCTTGTGCCCCTCCAGGCCTCTTAGTGGCTGGACATGAGAAGCCAAAAAATCCTTGACTCTAGGCTAAACACTACTAAGCAACAACGGAAAACATCAGAGTGTTATCAACATTCTTCTCATACTGAACTCAAAACACAGCACTGTACAAGCTACTAGGAAGACAATTAACTCTATCCCAGCTGAAACCAGGACAAAGAAGTATATAATTTTGTGGCCTATGTTGAATGTAAGCTCAGCATGAATGTACCGGAAAAAATGTGAAGAAGTAATGCCAGTGGAGCATCAGTCTCCATTGCACTCCAAAATTATGCTGAAGCTTTTAGGGGCAGATGAAATAGGCTGAAATTAAAAACTATTTTAACATGTTGTATTTCCCCCATTTTTAATGAAAAAGTAATGACCAGATATCAAAATCTTTTCCTTCTTTTCCTCAAATTTCTCCATGCATTACCTCTGTTACCTTGACAGGATCCTTTCACAAAAGTGCTTCCCAGTTCTCTTTTTGGAAGTTTTACTCTTTTCCTCTCTAAGCAGCCTTCTGTAGGCATTTCCATTCACTCTGCCCTTTCCTTTCAGCTTGCAAGAAAATCATTTTCACAGTCATCTTTACTTCCTCCAGACAGTGTGCAGAGAAGCCCTAAACTATGGGAGGAAGGACTTGCTCTTGTGTAACATTTCTTTGTAGATAGATTGCATCCACTAGTGCTATCTCTAAGCATGATATGCATCCAGGGAGCAAAACATGTGGACTTGTGTGTGTTGCTTGAGGTTCCTGCTCCGTACCAAATCAGCAATTTAAAATGTAGTGAAAAGCAGGAAAAATTGAGACACTTTGGGTCACAGACTTCTCTGAAGATTCTGTGGGGAAGGTCTCCTTGGCAGTGCTGCTGTTGACTACCACACTCTGTTCCAGTGTTAATGGGGTAATGTAAATATATGTTATCAAAATCAGCATTTGCCAAAAAGAGTGTCTCCAGGCACTGTTCTGATTTCTTTCTTCTCTCTGCCTCCTAAGAGGAAGATGATACAGCAAAAGGTCTTTGGGATTTCTGCTGTATTTAAGGTTTCAGAGAGCTCTTTGAAAACTGAGAAGTAAGTTTAACTGTGAGGTACATTTGCCTCACAGAAGCCTTTGTGAACTGATCAACTATAATGTTCTTAGTCAAGCATCATCACAAAAACAGCCTTCAGTTTGAGTCTGCCTTTTTCTGTGCAGCTGTGCGTGAATATAAAACATGAGATCAGAAGTATCTTGAAATTCAGTTATAATTAAGAATTTAGTAGTTCACAAAAATTAGAGCTAGGCTGTTGCATTTTGAGTGACCACCTGTATTTGAATCTCTTGAAACAAAACTGAGCCTCTGTGAAGTAAAACTGAAATGGGTTCCTAGGCACAGTACTGCCCAAAGATGTTTGAAGCTCTGTTGAACACATTGGAGAGGCACCTCCTAAGGAGCCGTTTTCTGCCATCTTCTGGGAGAATCTCTTGCAGCTCTTGGCGAGTTCATTAGCAGAGGCTAAGATCCAATATCTGAGCCTGCACGGGAAAGCCAGTGGAGTCTGGTAGAGGTGATTTTTCCACAGATGGAAAGCAGTACTGACAGAGTCGCTCAGTGTTGTTTGTTGCAGGATGCTTGCCTCTAATGTGATTCTGTTGCCCCATATTTACAGCTTGCAAGTCAAGGGCACTGAGGAGTTCTGCTCTCAGGACGCACCTCCTCCTTATGAAGCTGTGCAGAGACGGAACAGTGCTGAGCAGCTATGGCCACAGGAGTTTAAAGTGTAGCTTGTTTTTTCCACTATAAAGTAAGGTTGCACTGAGGCACGGTAAACTAAGTCAGGTATCTTTTCATTTCAGAACTGCAGGAGAATGTTTGCTTACAAATGTGGCTTGTTGTAAATTTCACTGAAGATTTTAGTTAATCACTTACCTTTAGAGTTGAAAAGTTTTCCCCAGTTGGAAAACACTGTCTGGGCATGGGAGAAGAAGCAAAACACACTGTGGAGCACCCCTGTTGTGATTATTCCAGAGGACCTCTATGCTGCTTCCCTGGTTTACTTCCCTTCCACACCGTACTCCTCCTCTGTGGGACTAGGTCAGGGTTTTGCCATGCTCTCTGATCCCTTTTCACTGATGTTTTCAGAAGACAGGTGCTTTTTCCCAGAAAATATTCAGCAGGATAAAACTGGCTGACCTGGATGAAGAACATTAATTTTAGATGTTCACTGGTCTTGGTTTTGCAGTGGAATTAAACATATAGCACGTATTCACTGTGCAGTTAAGCAAAAATGTTCACTTTCCAAGGTTGATGTTGCAGTTCTTAAAAAGTACCAGAAAAAAAGGTGGTGGCTTGTGATTTTTCAGCTTTTCCATTTTATTCCAGGAAGGTCCGCTACAAGTAAGTGTTGTGGAAGTTGTTGATTTGGGGGAAGTGAGTAACAGGCAAGCCTTTCAAAGTAGGAAGTACATTTTAAAATCTGTTCTAGAACCATTCCACCCAGCCCAGATGACTTAATGTAGCAGCAGCATTATTATTTCTTTGAAAGACAGCCACCCTATTGCAAGCCAAACATACACAATCCTGATTGTTTTGGGCAGTATGAAAAGGGATTAGTGTTTAAAATACATAAAAAGTTGTTTGCTCTTAAGATACAAAAAGAAAGACATATTTCCTCTTAGTAATTTACAAGTTAGTTGTTGACTGTATGTCCATGTTTTAAGAAATGATGTCCAGCTCCAGTGCTTCCGTTTGTTTTGTGTATATGATGGTGCTTGTTGACATTTTGTTGCTGTTGAAGATAGAAAAGGGATAAAATAATGCTGTAATGTGTTGAGCTAAATGTGGGAATTTAGTATTCAGCTTGCACTGGAAAAATTACTAAATAGTTTCTGCATACTCGTACAGGACATAACTAGACAAATCCTACCTTACACTCTGGCAGGCTACCTGAAACCTCTGAAAACAAGCACTTGGATTCTTCTGATCTCTCATCAGCTGTGACAACCAGAAAGAAATTCAGAAGAGTTGCAGCAAAAAGTTTAGTTCTCAAGGACTTCTGTGGTGGGTTGACCCTGGTTGGACGCCAGATGCCCACCAAAGCTGTTCTATCACTCCCCCCATCTCAGCTGGACAGGGGAGGGGAGAGAAAATATAACAAAGGGCTCCTGAGTCAAGATAAGGACAGGAGAGATCATTCACCAATTACTGTCACAGGCAAAACAGACTCAACTTGGGCAAAATTAACTCAATTTATTACAAATCAAACAGAGTAGGGTAATGAGAAATAAAATCAAATCTCAAAACACCGTCCCTCCACCCCTGCCTTCTACCTGGGTACAACTTCACTCCTGGCTTCTCTACCTAACCCCACCCAGTGGCGCAGGCGGGATGGGGAATGAGGGTTACGGTCAGTTCATCATATATTATCTCTGCTGCTCCTTCTTCCTCAGGGTCAGAACTCATTACACTCTTCTCCTGCTCCAGTATGGGGTCCCTCCCACAGGGGACAAGAACTTCTCCAATGTGGGTCCTTCCCATGGGCTGCAGTTCTTCACAAACTGCTCCAGCCTGTGTCCCTTCCATGGGGTGCAGTCCTTCAGGCACAGACTGCTCCAGCATGGTTCCCCCGCGGCGTCACAAGTCCTGCCAAAAAACCTGCTCCAGCGTGGGCTCCTCTCTCCACAGATCCACAGGTCCTGCCAGTACCCTGCTCCAGCGCGGGCTTCCGACTAGGTCACAGCCTCCTTTAGGGCACCCACCTGCTTCGGCATAGGGTCTTCCCCGGGCTGCAGATGGAGATCTGCTCCACCGTGGACCTCCCTGGGCTGCGGGGGGACAGCCTGCCTCACCATGGTCTTCCCCACGGGCTGCAGGGGAATCTCTGCTCCGGCGCCTGGAGCACCTCCTCCCCTCCTTTTTTGCTGACCTTGGCGTCTGCAGGGCTCTTTCTCTTACATGTTCTCACTCCTCCCTCTCGCTGCTGTTTCTGTGTGTCCCAAAACCCTTTTTTCCTTCTTAAATATGTTATCCCAGAGGCGCTACCACTACTGCTGATTGCTTCAGCCTTGGCTGGTGGCAGGTCCATCTTGGAGCTGGCTGGCCTTGGCTCTGTCAGACATGGGGGAAGCTTCTGGCATCTTCTCACAGAAGCCACTGCTGTAACCCCCTCCACTGCCAAAACCTTGCCACAGAAACCAAATAAAACTTCTTATTGATAAAACTGCTGTTGCTTTCTCTGGGCACTTTGAGCACAAATGAAAATAGGATATCAAACATAAGTCTGCATGGTGAGAAACATGCTTAAAGTTTTGAGAATGGAAAACAGGAAAAGAATACTGTAGAAAATGCAACTGTTGTGAAGGAGTGTCAGGAAAGTTTTTTATAAAAAAAGCTATGATGAAACATTGTTTGAGGTATTGTTTGTATTTTAAAACTTCCTTTGCAAGCAAGCAGACCCAAGCTCATGTGATAAATTTTACCCTCCTCCCCATCTCTTTAACTGGTTTGTCCATTTTTTCTTCTCTGGTTTTTTTTTGGGAGGAGGGGTTGTTTGTGGGTTTGTTTTTTTTTTTTAATAAAAAGGCATGTAAAGAGACATCTAAAACTCAGCCTGCCTCTTAAATTCCCATAAAGAAGAAAGTGAGCATCTTAATAAAGAAAATTAAAGCTCTTTCTTCTAGATGCCAAGGCTTCTTAGGGGCAATGAATTTAAGAAAAGGAAATAGGCCAGGCAGTATCTCTTCCTTTGTTTATATTTGGGCAGGTGTACTGGGTCTAGTGAGGATGGAGTTAATTTTCTTCATAGCAGCCCATATGGTGCTGTTTTGGATTTGCGACCAAAACAGTGTTTGTATTTGTAACACACCAATGGTTTAGCTCTTGCTAAGAAATGTTTGTTCTGCATTGAGGCTTGCTCCTTCTCTTACTCTGTCCCCCTCCACAGTGTGTAGGCTGGGTGTGGGCAAGAGGCTGAGAGGGGACGTAGCTGGGACAGCCGACCCAAACTGGACAAAGAGATGTCCCATGCCATAAAACGTCATGCTCAGCAATAAAGACCTGGGGGGAGTTTTCCAGGGTTGCCATTGCTGGGCAACAGTCAGCTGGTGGTGAGGGATTGTTTTTGCATCACTCGTTTTTCTTTGATTTGTTTTGTTGTTTCCCTCCTGCCCCCCACCATTAAACAGTCTTTATCACAACCCACGGGTTCTCTCACTTTTGCCCTTCCAGTTCTCCTCCCCGTCCTGCTGGGGGTGGGGGGGTGAGTGAGCAACTGTTTGGGGCTGAGCTGCCTACTGGGCTTAAATCACAGCAGGAAGGAAATACAAAATGAAGGTGTATGTTGGAATTGTGGCAGAATAACTCCATGGGCTGTCTCAGCTGATATAGAGTAACAGTCTATAAACAAAAGCTGAACTTTCAGTTTATGCTGGTAGTCTGTCGTGCCAGGTCATTTGTGTATGATGCTGTGATTCCCTTGGCATCAAAAGGACTGATCAGCTAAGTGCAGCTCCTGATGGAGGTTAAAACTATGCACTACTCTGCCAGCAGAGCCTGGGGGATCCTGGCTGCCAGCTGCAGGAAGAGCTGTAAGCTTCTTGGTGTCAGCTAAAATGTTTTTGCTGACTTCAGAAGCACTCCTGTCAAGCAAAATGGGACTTTCCCTGCCATCTGTGGTAGGAAGACATACAACCTTCTACTGATAGCTGGGGATGCTTGGCAACTGGTCTATATCATCACATAGTAGACATATGACTTTCCAGTATACACCAGCTTAAGCCAGTAATGTCTCTGACATCTGTAACACTAATATTATGAAGAATTATCATAAGATCATGAAATTGGTTCATTTATCTGTTTAGTAATTTAAAAAACACCCAACTTCGATAACATACCAGCAGCACTGTACCTCAAGGACTGAGTGCTAGCACAACTCCACTGGTATAAAAAAGTTTATATTGGTGATAAATTCTTTAATCGTGCCTCATTCTTGGTCCACCATGCTTTGTTGCTGGGTCTTACCTCCTCACTTCCCAGTCTGTTATCTGCTTTATACAGTTTGTGTCACTGTTTCTTCTCTTTAGAGATTCTAGGTTGCATTTGTGTAGGAGATAAGGTGCTATGGTCAACAAGTGCATACCATCCAAGCCTCAATTTTCTTGAATGCTCCAGTCACTGACACATTTCTGTTAGAGGGGCAGCACAAACATTTGCCACATTCTGAATAAAATACTGTTTACATTTATTTGGGTTTTTTTGCTCTGGCATGAGCAGGATCATTATTTCCTGTAATATGCCAGGTGCCATCAGATTGAGGTACAGAACCAGGCTTGGTGAGAAATACATAGCTTCATCCTGTCCTGTTCACTGAGAGGCAACTGTGGGGAATCACAGCATATAATTTCACCCTAAGGAAAAGGAGGATGTTGATTAATTGGAAAGAACCAACATATCACAAGAATTCAGGAAAATCTTTATTTTTAATAAAGAACCTAATGAAACAAGATTTTTAATTCCCTTATAGGGACTAGTGACTGATTTAGAAGCTACCTGATTGCAAACAGTGACTGACCTCTGTGACCATATGCAGTCATATCTTGGTACAACTGCTTATATGCAGGAGGATTTCAGGCTCTGTGAAATTTAGTTTTCTCTCCAAGAAAGCTGTAGCACCTTTCCTTCTGATCATGTAGTTTAAGGTGAGGTTTATACTAGGCAAAGCTGTTTGTTTGGTTTTTTTGGTTTGTTTGGGGTTTTTGTTTGTTTGTTTGGGTTTTGCTACTCCAGTTGCATAAGGCTGAACAGGTTTCTGCAAATGTTTAAGCAGGCTTTAGACCAGTATTACTGGTGAGCATGGGTATATGCACATATACATGCACCTCTAGGCTTTTGTGTCCAGTCATTACAGAGTTGTGGGGGTGGCACAAAAAAAAAATAAAATTAATAATCTCTAATAATGGCTTGTACAGATCTGCTTTATTCAGACTACTTCACCTTTACTATTCCCAATTACTCAGGTGAAGAAATTCCTAAGTCTTCCACCAGAGTGAGCCTTTCACCTTCAAATGCAAGCCTGGTGCCTGCAGGAGTGAGGAGAGCCTTCAATCAGTTGCGGAAAAGGTCCAAAAGTGACTCTGAGCTATGCTACTGGTGTCTTCCAGGTCACTTGATTTTCTTTATCAGTGCTTATGTAATGAGTCCTTTAAAGAACATTTGTTAGAAGGTTAGTACCTTGAACCTAGTACCTGCAGAAATCAGCTACTGTCTACCAAAAGAGTACCTACCAACATTAGAGCAGTTTTCTGCTTTGCCAAATCTTCTCCACCCAACACCTCTGTCTTGCTGCTCTTTAGGCTTTCACATTTAAGAACAGGGTCTGTAGCAGTCGTTGCTAGTTTGGGAGAAGGGATGGATGGCGGAAGATGAGGAGGAGGGAGCACATAGGATTTCTCAGTGAATTCGGACAATGGAATCTAAAAGCTTGCAATGGCAGTTGTCAGTGTGAGCAATTTAAAGCAAAGTTAGCCTGGGTATTTGGTATTAGTCTATAAATTTGTGGTCCTTTTCTCACTTCTCTTAGCATCAAAAAAAAATACAAACACAACACCATAAACCCACAGTGGAGAGCCGATGAAGTCTGTCACAGCTGCTTTGGTGTCAGTGATCCAATTCAGCTGCTGTGGGAAAACTGCTAGTGTGACTGCAGAGTCCTTGATTCTGTGGTCTGTCTGAATCTGCTAGTCAAGAGTCTTGCAGTTTTTATTAGAGGATATTGGAATCCCCATAGTAGCTGCTGATACATATTAGCCCTCGCATAATGTAAGCAGAGAGGGGGCATGTTAGTAACAACCATTTCTTTTGAACATTGGGAGCGTGCCTATCTGGATTACACTTACTGTTTTGTGGAATGTTTTTATGTGTCTGTTAAGTCATGTGTTTTGTTTTTCCTCCTATCAACTTCTACCACAGCACCCCAGAGAATCTGCTGCTGAAGCAATAGTTGCATGACACAGAGCCTGTTCATAGCTATGAAAGCAGAGCAGAGCGTTTCTGCTGTAGAGAGACTCCATCAGTCAGAAGGCATTTGGGAGGGTGCAGGCTTTAGGCTCAGTGTAACTGAGGTTAGGTCTGTTCAGCACTGGACCTGAGTTAAATATATGAGTGCTGCAGGAAGGGAACTCGGCTGCAACAGAACAACTGAAGTTGCTTCAAGTTAGTTAGTGCTCTTCTTACTGGGAAGTTTTGCGTGTCCTCCTGGTATTCATGTGTTTGGCATAAAGCCAATATTAATGTTCTTCTGGAACAATCTGTAGGTGCTCTTATTTATTTTTTTTAACAGAGCCAAAAAAATGTCATTGTTATTTAGTCCAAAGGCAGTGGAATTGATTCCCTCTTGCCCCTTGTTTAGTTCTTGCAAGGTAATTTTGAACGTTGGGGGTTTTTTTCCCCCTTTGTATTTCCTTTTTCCCAAAGTATTTCCAGTTTGTAATATTACTAGCTTCCAGCTTGACAAGCAGTTATTTTCAGATATTTTTGTAACTAGCCCTCTTGATTGGTAATAACTGAAAGTTACAAAGTGTAGGAGAGATCACAAAAGCTTTCAAGTTTGCTTAACCTGCTTTATGTAACTGTATGTTAACATCAACACTCAACGCTCATTTCAGGTTTGTTGAGAAAAGAAGAAAAAGACAAAGGAACCAATGTACACTAAATGGCAAATAGCTTTCCCAGAAATGTGCCTCCAGAGCCTTTGACATGTGATATGCACTAAAACATAGTCATGTATGACTCTATTTTATGGGCATTTTCTCCAGCGTAAATCCAATATAGAGTGAGCCTTGTGTGCCACCATGACCATGCCAGACTGTTAAGTTTTATGTGGTTAAACTCTGCACTGCATCACCACTGAGCCAGGATTGAAATCTCAGGGGATACTTGTTTTACAACAGTACTGTGAACCAAGTGGATTGTTTGCTTTGTTTTATCTTTTTCTTCAGGGGCAGTGCTCAGCTGTGAAGCTGTAATGCAGGCTAAATTAAAACTAAAACGCCACACTGTCACCTTGCAGAAGAGATTGAGACCAAGAAATATGGCTGTGACAAGCTTTGAAATCCAGTGTTTGATAGAAAACAAGATTTACACATACATTAAACAGCTTGTGAAACAGAACCTAAAGCAGTCATCTGGCAATGTAAGCCTCGACATACATGAATTGGTGGAAGTTATCAAGTCTCTCTTAAAATCAGATGAGAAACATATGGCAGAAGCTATTACCAGTGCCACCTTCTTTAAGCAGACAGTTTTATTACTTGTCTTTTTCAGGTGATGAGGAAACCCACTGGCCTTGGTTTGGGAGTATAGGTTTACATTTGCCACTCTGCTTTGTGTGTCAAAGTTTCTGAACCCATTTAGCTTCCATTGGTACTTTAGTTTTATTTAGGGAGTGTGCAAGAGGCTGTGCAGCAATAATGTCTCTCTATCAGCCGCACAGCTAGGAAGGTTTTCAGAAGACTGAGTATATATGTATTTAAAAGCTGAAGAAGATGGTCTTCTGTGGTAGAATCACGAACTGTAAATAACATGACAGTGTTTATACTGAGCATGGCAGGGGAGAGGTGTTATAAAGTATTTAGTATTATAAACTGCAAGGAATGGAGGCTGGCAAGGAAATTTGTATGCAAACCCACTAGAAGCAACTTTTTTTGATTGGCTCCCAGGATGAAAATAAGACCTAGTACTGAAGGAAAAAAAACCCAGAAAGTAGAAAATATGTGCTTGTATCAATGGAATGAATATTCAGAAGCTTCAGACATTACAGACTTCATCAAACAAATGTTTTGGTGGCTTACAGACCATTTGGATAGATGAGTTGATTCATGCTCAGTACGAGTGATTCACTGTGACAACTGGTTTTGGTTTCAGTTCTTATGCAAAACACATCAAAGATTGAAATTTAGGCTCTGCAGATGAAGTGAGATTTCCCACTGCAGCCTACAGACAACAAAAGCCTCAACAAATTTGACAGAAACAGCTGAAAAAAATTCCTTATGAGAATTTAATTTATGACACTGGCCTGATGGTTAGTACAGTCCAGTGGCTTCTGCAGGAAGCAACATTTAGATTCCTATTAAGCAATACCTGATATGCCATGGTTTGGGGTGAGCTAATTTTTGTGCAGCTTTTTTTTTTTTTAAAAAAAGACAACACTCACTCCCAAATAGGTTTGCTTTTCCCATGCCTCCTTGACAAATAGCAATTTTAGGCTGTGCTTTTTAAATTATTCTTTAAAAATAACAGCGCTACAGCTAGCTTCTTCCTAACTGGGTAAGAAACTATTATAATGAAACAAGAGCATGAAAACAAATCTGATTTACTTTTTTTTTTCCCCTTTTAAAGGTGATGGCATCTGCTGAGCAAGCCATGCCATTGTGTACCCACGTGTGACCTTTCAGACAGCATCCTGGACTGTTGTAGCTGGAGAACCGTGGTGACCTGAATACTTTGACCACAGATGAAGATTACATAGCAGAGGAGTATCCAGACAGCAGAGCATGAATGGCCTCAAAATCTTGCTGGTGTTGTCAGGGAAACTGTATTTTGAGCTGGTTTCTGCTTATTCCTCAGTAGAGTACTTCTGTCATACATACATGCTGCACAGGAAAACCATCTCTACAATTGGGACGAAGTCTGTATTGACAATCCATTTTTTTTTAATACCCTCATGCTCAGACTCCTAAGGGGAAGCTTGTTCCACAAAGCCTGTTAATGAGATTGCAAGACAGCCTTTATTTGGCTGTCAGGTGCAACTAGTCTGTTTGTGATACGGTACTGTCCTCTTGCATCTCTCTAGTTTATCACCACTCAGAATGGATTTGCTTTTGTTACTCAGCTTACAAGAGAGATGGCAGAATGGCTCCATGCCTTGGTTTACCAGGCTGAGGCAAGGCACATGTATGCTTTATGTCGCATTGGAGAACAGGGCCAGTGTCAATGCCTGTGTTTATCTGGTCTCTGTCACTGTAGGTCCACAGATCCTATTTATTTTTTCTTTTTTCTTGCATATAGCAGTTTACTTCCTAGTAGAGGTGTTTGCTATGTATCAGTTGCCATCTGTACTGGAAGCACCTAGGCAGCCTTCTCAAATCCTCTGCAGATGCACAGGTGACTACCCAGCATTGTTTTGGCAATCTTATCCACTAGGCCACAGTGACCCAGCAGCTGACACCCTCTGGCTAATAAATGAATGTATACACCAGTTGGCTCAAGCTGTTGACTGCAGATAGTTTGCTAAGTTGTGTTCTAGATGTATGCTGCTAATGCGGAATACCCCAAGTATTTTCAGAGGTTGGGATCACGTACACAAATTTTATTTGCAAGGCTACTTGTAGCCTTCTGTGTCTCAGCAGGATGGCTAAATATTCCTGCTGCTATTTTAACAATAAATTTCCATTTAAAAATTATTAAATGGCTTTCCCACTGAAAACCAAAAAGCTTCAAAGAGAGTTTTAATTAAGCTTGTTCAGAAGTTGAAACTGTGCAGTATAGCTTGATTGTCTAAAGATGATAGCTTTAATAAAAGGAAATGCTTATCTCTATACTGGAATGGGTGTTTTATTTTTCCTGTCTAGTAGAGGGAAATACATAGGAGTATTGAGTTTGATGAAGCATTGGCATATTGGTACATTTTTCTTTCAGAAGTAAGAGCATAGCAAATAAAAATTGAGGGTTTTTTTCTTGGAGAAGAAAGAAAACACCACAAGAACACACTGCTTCATTATGCTAGCTTTTATCGCAGCTCTGTTACATATTTTGCAATTCCATCGTATTTAAAACTCTAACTCTTCTTCTTACATGCATCATCTTAACTGGGAGTTCTTTCAGATCTTCTGTATTAGCTTCCTTTTCCCAGTTAACCATTGCCCTTCCAGAACTGTGGAAGAGGAGAATTACGTGTGCCCCATCATAGCAAACTGTACTTCTAGTAGATCTTGACAGCTCTTACCTTGCTGTCACACTCTCTATGTAAACTCACTGCAACCCTACTAGAAAAAAAGTCTGCAAAGGTCCCTGAGCTCCAAGTCAGGACGCAACATAAGCTTACGCTTCGGGAGTCTTGATCACAATTCAGTTAATTGCTCATCATCCCAGTGGAACAGGATTAAGCTGAGCTAAAGTTATCAACCATTGGACAGTGCTTCAAATAACGCGAGAGAAAAAAAATCAGATCTCAGCAAGTTATCTGCTTTCCATAGCACTTGATTTCTAAGTGACCAGGTAATTACTCCAGGATGAGTGCCACAATTATTTATAAAACCTATCAACCAAGTTATTACCCACGTAAGCTGTTTCCTTAGCAACCGGCACAGAAGGAGATGTATTTTTTAGCAGGTCATGCTTTAAACACCAAGAGAAACAATGTGGCAAGAAGAGCCTCCCTTCCACCAGAGGAAAAGATACATCAACTCTTCTGACTACTACTCTCCTTTCTGTTACCACAGTCTCCTCTGGGAGACCTGTTCCGTGCCCCAGAGGACTGTTTCAGAGAGCCGACAGCCAGATCTATGCCGAGGCTGTGCTACCGGTAACCAGTCTCACTTCATACGGAGAATGCACAAGCCAAGGCACTTTATTTCGAGGTAGGAGCCTATCTATTCTCCATGTATCTCACGTAACAGGCTGTCATGGTTTAACTCCAGCTGGCAACTAAGCACCACGTAGCCACTCACTCACTGTCCCCCCACCCAGTGGGATGGGGGAGAGAATCAGGGGAAAAAAGGTAAAACTGGTGGGTTGAGATAAGAATGGTTTAATAGAACAGAAAGGAAGAAACTAATAATGATAACTAATA
>JANZLQ010000079.1:42946491-42989374 GCA_026212715.1 Elanus axillaris
CCCCCCAGCAAAAAAAACCCAAACCAACCAACCTAACCCCTTTTTCCCCTTTTGTCTCTAGCATGCAAGTTAGAAGCCAATCAAATCCTAGATTTCACACATCCCTACAGTTTATCATCTTCATACAAGTGTATATAGTACACGCATATCTCCTTTAAGTGCCATACATATGGAAAAAAATCACAAGTTAAATTACATAACAAAATAAATAAGTTTATTCCCACCTCATCCCTTCCACTGTTATCTATCTCATGAACTAAAGAGAAAAATCAATAAAATTAGACAGGTCTTTGGACAAAAATATATGTTAAAACTGGCTCAGAGAACAATATTACTTACAATAGTCTGCAGATCTCTTATATTCAAACTTCATAAATAGCAAGCACAATTTTAAAAATGTCTATATACATCAGCACACATGGCTGTGTGCACCAAATTCGGAATAAAGAGCCTAGAAAAAGTGTAGCTATTCAGGAAAGCCCCTCGCTATTTCTCTTGTAGATATTTAAAGATCTTCCCCCCTCTTTAACCTCTAAAACAGGCAAGGGACTATAAAAGACATGTTGCATTTAAAAACAAAGTAGAAGAAACCAAAGAATTAGAAACCTGGGGCAGAGAGGGGGAGGCAGATGTAAAAAATGCCTCCCAAATTACTTAGTGTAAGTAATGCAAGTATAACATGTTTCAGCAACTCACAGAGCATCTTTTGGGGTCCTACTACCATGAAGAACTGATAACAGAGGGGAATTAAAAAGGGATGTACTTGGACAGTCCATTTTACAACAGCAGCACTTAGTGAGTTTTCACAAGCAGGTAATTCTTCCTGAGGGCAAAACTATCCTTTTGGTATTCTACTTTCCCTACAGACATAAACTTTTAATACTGAGCTCAGTGCCTGTGGGAAAATAGGGCAAGAAAAGCAAAGTCACATGCAGGATATCCAAGAGAACACTTTGCACCCTATAGTTTTATCTGTTTGGTAAAGACATCTTTTATTCAGCAACAGTTAATTTACTCAGTTTGTCAAATTACAGCTACAAAAATAAAACTGGTTATGTAGCATGAAGCAGAGTCAATCTTCTTTGTCAGTCCTGCTGTGAATAATGCTGCTGTTGTTTTCCTGTTTTGCATGTGGAATTGCATGAAGTTTCACTTGTAAAAAGATGCAACCAAAATAGTCCTATAGATGTATTTTGCCCCTTCCCAAAATACAGGAAAATGGTAGGAAGAAGAGGAAAAAGGGAGAGAGGAGAGAAAGACAATGTGTTTGTGTCTGTGAAGGGGAGAAAGAGAGAAAAAGAAATGTCTCTTCAGACACAGAAATGCAGCACTAGAGAGACAAGCACTAGTGAGGAAAAATCCTCCATGCACATCATGACAGTGAGGTGTCAGCTTTAGATGTAAACTGGTTGCTCTTGCGCAGTCAACAGTCTGTACATGGCTGCTGGCATAGTCTTCATATGAATCTAGAGGAAATATGGCAAGTTAATCAATGTTCTCAACATGCATACTATAACAAAGCATTGGTGATGGAACTAGCTAAGGTCACACAGGACAGAAGGGAAAGGTAAAACCTGAGAGTTTTCATACCCTTATTAAAGTATTGCAGGTAGTGATTTTAGGAAAACAGTATGTTTAGTATCAATGAACCATCTAAAGTTGTGGGCACTTCATGTTTTCAGATTAGGGTTCTTCTAAACCACATGAGAGCTATAAGTAAATAACATAAGAAATGGTGTGCTGGCTTGCTCTCACTTCCACTTTTTAGATTTGAATAGCAACAGGCTAATAGAGGTAGAATCACAGAATTATGGAACAGTTTGAGTTGGAAGGGACCTTTGAAGACCACCTAGTCCAAACCACCCTGCCACAGGCAGGGACATCTTTCATTAGATCAGGTTGCTCAAAGCCCTGTCCAGCCTGACTTCAAACACTTCCCAGGATGGAGCAACCACAACCTCTCTGGGCAACCTGTTCCAGTGTCTCACCACCCGCATCATAAAATATTTCCTCCTTATGTCCAATCTAAATCTACCCTCTCCATTTAAAACCACTGTTCCTTGTCCTGTCACTGGAGGCCCTGGTATAAAGTCTCTCTCCATCTTTCTTGTAAGACCCTTTTATATATTGAAAGGCTGCAATAAGGTGTCCCTGGAGCCTTCTCTTCTCCAGGCTGAACAATCCCAACCCTCTCAGCCTTTCCTCATAGGACAGGTGTTCAGTCCTCTCTGATAATTTTCATGGCCCTTCTCTGGACTTGCTCGAACAGGTCTATGTCTTTCTTGTGCTGGGGACCCCAGAACTAGACACAGTACTCCAGATGGGGTCTCACCAGAGCCAAGCAGATGGAGAGAATCACCCCCTCAACCTGCTGGCCATGCTTCTTTTGATGCAGCCCAGGATGCAGCTGGCTTTCTGGGCTGCGAGCACACATTGCTGGCTCATGACCCATTTTTCATCCAGCAGTATCCCCAAGTCCTTTCCTGCAGGGCTGCTCTCAATCCCTTCATCCCTCAGTCTGTACTGATGGAGATTGCCCTGACCCAGGTGCAGGACCTTGCATTTAGCCTTGTTCAACTTTATGAGGTTCACATGGGCACTCCTCAAGCTTGTCAAAGTCCCTCTAATGGCATGCCTTTCCTCAAGCTTATCAACTGCACCACTCAGCTTGGTGTCATCTGCAAACTTGCTGAAGGTGCACTCAATCCCACTATGTCATTGATGAAGATATTAAAAAGTATTAGTCCCAGTATGGTCCCTTGTGGGACACCACTTTTTACTGGTTTCCACCAGTTGTTACAGGTAACAGTGATGAACTATGTTATATTGCCTAGACACATTGTCTGCTCTTACCTCACCAACAGCATTTGAGAGAATGTGAACAATTTTCTCATGGGGTGTTGCTACAACACTCTGTCCATTGATTTCAATGATGCGATGGCCGACACGCACACCTCCTCGCTCTGCTATACCTCCTCTCATAAGGCTACAGATCTGGAAGGGAAAGGACAAATTTATCAGGGTCTGGATAAGGAACAGAGGCTTTAGATTACCCATTTTTGCCTGTATAATGTAAATCAGCATTTAAACACAGAGGCTTGCAACAAATTCTAAAATGTAATCAATCACTGATTCAAAGTAGAATTTGTTTCTGACAAATAACTACTGAATATTCTCTTCTAAGAGCAGAACAAATTGTCAGAATGGCTGTTTCTGTTGTACTTCACATGTGCTGTGAAGTAAATTTATTAAATATTAAATTAAATTAAATTAAAAATTAAATGCTTGTAAATTTAAGAGTATATGAAGGACCACAGTTTAACAATGTTCAGGATGCACATGTCTTATGACAAAAGAGGATCAAGGACAGCCTTTTTCTTCTGAGATCATGCAATGGTTTGGTTAGAGACATGAATGATGCAGATTGAAAGCAGCCTTTGCTACAGATTTTTGTTTTTCTAACCTAACACAGCTTTTCTGTTCCTCTGGCTGACTGAAGTTCTGAAGTAGAGTCAAAGACAAAAAATAACTGATTAACTCAGCTTTCATATCTTAGACTTAACACATGTGCAAAGTCCTGCTTGGTGTAAGGGAGAAAATGGCAGCTTCTCTCTTCCCACACTGAAACTTACCCACAAATGGGTAAGAAGTTTCATGTATGTTAAAACTTAACCAGAGTATGGAAGTTACTTACAATCCCATTCTGCACACTGAAGCCCAACTGATATCTGAGGTCTGGTCTCCTGATCAAGACTGTGGTTACTGGAGGACATCTAACTATGTTCAGTTTAACCCGGGCCTGGTTTTTCAAACCCTGTGAAAAGAATTCACCATGAAAAATGCTGCCAAAGACAGAGTGAAACAACATAAGCACTGGAGGGGGAAGTGTATAAATATTAACATGGGAACAGCTCTGAATAAACAGCTCTTTGTATGCATTGTAAGAGAATCTGATCACTGAATGCCACACACAAGCATCAGAAAATTCAGAGAAATGAGTGATAAAATACCAATTTTTTCTTGCCAAGAAGCTGACACAGTTGTTTTGAGAAACCTAGCTTCCTGTCAGCTATTTCTTCATTTGATAACACAAATCATATATAAAAAGAACACTTAACAGGTCTATGCAGCTCACAAAAAAACCAATGACTGTGGATAGGAAATAAGATTTTAAATAAGTAGCTAAGATAGTTACAAATAAGTGGCTTCCCTAATGGGATATATTAAATTCTGTCCAGCAAATGGCTGGTCCTGCTCATACCATGCTTGTATAAGCAGTGCTCCTAATTTCCCTTCCTCCTCCCTTCTAAAAGAGTTGTATCACTTTTATTATTTAACTCCTTGCTACCAGAAGAAAACTGAAGGAGGAAAATTTATTTTTACTGTCAGGGTGGTAAAACACTGGAACAGATTACTCAGAGAGGTTGTGGAGTATCCAACCTTGGAGTTTTTAAACCCTTGGGGGTTTAACAACAACAAACTGCTGTACTTTAAACCAAAGTGTTGGTCTGGACCAGCTTCTGCGGTGACTGCCAGGCTCCGAGACTCTGTGATTGTGTGGCTTGATGAAAACTCAAATGTAAAAATGCAGATAACTGCAATCTGACCCCTTGTACAATTTACAACTTCAAGTATTCAAAGCTCTTAGAGATTGTTAAGGTACTTTTCTGAAATGCTTCATTCACACAAAGGATTAGCCATAAATAAATACATAAATAAAATCCACATCAAGAAAGAAACACTTTATAAAGAATATAGCAACTTCCACCTTAATACAACACCTACCAATTCCAGTGCCTACTTCAGAATTCCTTTTATATGTACAGTTGAAATCCCACTGCAACTAACAGGTCTCTGACACTGACTTCAGAAGGTTAATTCTGAAAAATAATTCCTACTATAGCTAAGGTAATACACTGAAGTCTTTGCATCCACTTTACTGCTGCTGATTCTGTTGAGCTAAACTCCAGATTCAGTAGTTACTTGAATAACTAGACTGGCATCCTGCCAGGGTGAAGTGCCTCAGGGTCTGTTTTCTTGTCAGTGCCTTAAACTGGATGCAGTAATCACATGGGAAACAGCTGCCATCACTTCCACACAGTGCTGAGCTCAGCTTGGCTCATTATTGAAAGTGGCTCCAAGAGAAGGGACATGTGAACACAAAATGACAAAGCACGTGGCTGTGGGAACTGCCTCTACTCCACTCTCAGCAGAAAGAAGGTCTGAACTCTATCTCTTGCATGACTATGGACTCCTGCACTCTGGTGAGGAGTTAGCAGCACACCATACATGCTCAAGGGCCATTCATCTTCTATGCGAAGGTCTTCACAACAACGCGCATTGTAGAAGACAGGGACTAATTAACCTGTACTAAGCTGTGGGTATGATGTTCACTCAAAAGTCTGAGCAGCTTTTGCCTCAGTGTTCTAAATCTAGGAGGGTAGGAATCATGCAGAGTACTGGAGATGCCCATTTCTATGAGAAATGTGGGTGTTTAACTTCAGCCATCTGAGTACACTTAAGTTGAATGCCCTCAACAGAGTTGGTATCACTATGCTTTTACTTCCCTGATGAATGTGCAAGTTATTTATATGTATTCCTTGAAAAAAAAAGTAATGTGTACACCAACAAATAATTTACTAATTTGACAGAAAGCACATATATTTCAAAAGTCACTAATTTCCAGTATTATGCAGGCTGGTAATATATGCTGATTGCCAACAAAAAAATTGTATCATTTGACCAACTTATTTGCTTATCTAGTCCCTGAGTCTGCTTCTGATAGTAGCCAGCAACAGATGCTTCTGAAAAAGATACAAAGCAGTTAGGGAATAACCACCACATATGGAAAGCTTCTGAACTTTATCAGTTTCCAATTGGGTTATGGTCAATTAGTAGCAGAGATTACATCCATAATACTGAAATTATCTTACCTGAAGTGCTTGCAAGATATTCTTCTTATCTATACAATATTCTTATCTTTTCACAGAAGTCCTTACAGCATGCTAAAGAAATCTGAAATCCTGAGATATTTCTGCCACATCTAAGTGTGTGCTTAGATCATTCAGTGGTATACATACGTGTTACCAGAAGCACTATATGAACAGCTCCAGATGTATGGTTATGAAGACCTGCAAACATACAGACTGTCTTCTCTTTAGAAAGACAAAATAAATGGCTAGCAGTTCCTATAGCAACAGCAGTATCAGTGAGGAAGAGAAAGGTTTGCAGAAGCTGGAAACAGCAAAGCTGGTTGTTTCTGTTTTGAGAAAGTACAGATGAGCACAACAGAAGTCTACCTGAAAAGGCTCTGAATCAGAAAAGCATAACTTACCAGTTTTAGAAATAAAACTGATGTGGGATAGGAAACAAGTATGGCTAACGTGAAAAGCCTAAATTTGCAGGGAGTTTTGTTCCACTGAAGCTGGCACAAAGATACTTATTTTTTTTCCTTCCTTCACAAATCTAAGACTGTTTTTGCCATGTTTTTTGTATGCTACACTTTCAGGCTATCGTATCTACTCACTGAATCTAAAATGCCTGGTTCAGTGACTTATGCTTCTATTACTCATCAGAATACAGCATTAACATTTTTGGAAACCAGAATGGGAAGTCTTTATAGCAAATATCTTAGTTCAAGTATTAAGAAACTAATCCATGGACAAAAAAATAAAAATTTACTTTATAATTTTTTAAAATTTTCTGCATTTACTTTGTGAATGCAAAATTTACTTTGCAATTTAAAACTGTACAAGAAAAAAAAAACATATTACATACATAACTTGTTACCAGAAACTTGCCTGAACAAATAAGTAAGTTTAACAGGCATATTCCTAGAAATCAGGTAAGAAGTTCTCTATAGTACACCACCAGCATTACACTATGTGTCTACATGTTATGATCTATAGGAGCTCTGTGGGGCTATTTCAATAAATAACAAAGTCCATATAGCTTCACCTCAAACATTCCCTAGTGACACATCTTTCCAGTTCTTGAAACTCTAATCTTTAAAAACCTACTCCCTTGTATGCTACAGCTACCCCAGACACTGTTCAGTTGCAGTTGACCTGCATGCTTTTTGCAGTCACATACTTTTCTGACAACTAGAAGAAAGTTCTTCTAATTAAAATATCCTGTTTAGCCAAGTGAAGAGAAGCATGATACTTTCAAATAACTCAGGCAAAGTTTCTACAGAGGATTTAAATTCAAAGTTTAAATGTTTTAAAAATAGTTATAAACAACTACAACAAAAATCAGCTCTATTTCAGCCAGATAGTGGGAGGCATTTAAACAGCTAACACAGCCTAGGACAATATGATGTACCTGTGCCTCCATTTGTCACATAAAAGTTTAAGTGTATATCTGGTAATATAATTCCTTCTGAAAAAAATATTCTCTTGTGGAGTGTTGTTCTGCACAGAGTCCTTGTTGATACAGGTAAATGGCACAGCTCACTTTCTGGGAGTCAGAAAATCAGTGTAGCATAATTCCCACTGTAGTTTAAAGATGATGAATTGGAAAGTGCTATACGAACATTTGGTAAGAATTTACTTAAGAGTTGTACTTTCTGCTCACCTATTATGTAACACTTTTAAAATGTGTAACTTTCAGAAACATTCTTCATACCTTTATAATGCTCTGACATGTTGAGAGTGGTAAACCAACCAAACTGGTCCCATTGATTGACATAATCTGGTCCCCTATGTTCAGCTTCCCAGACTTCTCTGCTGGTCCTCCATGCATCATGTTGGCTATGATAACTGTAGGCAAAATGGATCCCCAGCCAGACTCCACAATTACTACACCTAGGATTTCTCCCTTTTGCTTTTCAATGTAAACCTGTATCATAAGAAAAAGTTTAAAAAAAAAGATTCTTCAGACGTATGGAACTAACACCTCCACCCTCTCCCTGCCCCCTGCCAAAATATTCATATAACCAACAAACACATACCCCTCCTTATTTGCAATCTGCCTTCCTAATTCAAAGGCAAACCAAAATAGGGCACACATTTTACTACATTTCATTTGTATTCAAACATGAAATAACCAGCACTACATAATATGGATTTTGCTTAATGTGAAATACTCCTCACAATGTATTTCTGCACATCAGCAGAGGAAACTGGAGTGGAGGAAACACTTGTGCCATGGGCTTTGGTGGACAAAGCTAAACAGGAAGAGATTGCAAGAGTTTATAACTGAGGACTGGAAAACCACTATCTGTGTGTTCCAGTGGTGCACTGATTCATCATTATTAACCAAGCTGAAAATCCTTTCAGCAAATATAATTCTTTAAATTCTGGAATCAGCCACTTTCACAAACACCTGTGCCTTTATAGATTTTATAGTGTTTACTGTAATCTGTTAAATTGTACTATCTGTTAATCTGTTTTAAATTCATTTTCAAACATGTCTGAAAATTGTTTGGTAAAAAGAACACAAACAGATGGTAAATCACTTCACTGCTGATAAATTTTAGGTTCACTGTTTGCCTTTGAAACAGAACGGATGACAGGGTGTCCTACTTGGGAGAACATTCTAGACTCACTGAAGTAATTTATAGGAAGTATTAATGGTTTTCTGATTTCTGGCAGCTGGGCCTGCAACTGGTACAGAGGAGCTTAATGCTGTTATGGAAAAAAAAGAGACATACATCTTTGCAGTTTTCAGATTTGGAGAAGTGAATCAGATCATCATTGTACATGTCCTGGGTATTGAGCAAGTCACTATATTCCTTCTGGCTAAGGTCTTCTGGGTTGATTCCATTTGCCCTCAGAAATTCCTGGTAGGCCACACTAAATGCTTGACCTATGGACTGTGCAATCAGCTGTGCCTGTAGCAGTTCCCAGAGAAGAGAAAAGAAAAAAGTGAAACATTCTGATGGTCTTGTCCACTGACACTTTCTCTGTTACAAACACACTGCAAAATGGCTCATCAAGTCAACAAACCTACGAGTTACTGCAATCCAGTTTAAAAAATACTTGTGCATTAAAAAGTAATTTTAAAGACCCACAAAATGTCAACACATTCACCTGTGCCACGAATCCACCTTGGTAAGCAATTATAAATCAGAAATATAAATAAAGACATCCTTTCACAGGTAAGAACTGCTAATATAAATGTAAAGGTATACCCACTGCAGTGATTGTAGCTCGCACCTACAGTTGTTCCCACTTGTGCAGCTCCTAGATGGCTCTCCCTCCTAGCAGAGACAATGCCATTCTCTGGCAAGCCAGCAGTGAAAATGAAAATGTCTACTAGAAAACACACAACAACATTTAAGAGAGTACTTCCTCCTTTTTTCACTATCCTTTAAAACCATCATGTCCATATTGGCTGCCTCTACCTCAGTCTCAGATGAAACAGGAAAAGGGCAGCAACTAGTGACTGGATCCAGTCCTTGAAGTGACTGGAAATGGTCACACACATCTTCTTCTCCATCCTGCTACCTCCTTCAACCTCTTTCCCCTACATTTCTTGTTTTGTTCCCTCCAACTCCCATAACTTTGCCAGTTCCCTGCCCCTTTCCTTCTCAGCCTGTCATCTGTGTGCACCCTTTTGCACCTGCAGCTTCCCATAGCCTTCTCTACACCTAAAGCCACCAAATGTGCCACCCACTACACTGCATTGCTCCCACCATGAGGTGTTCTACATCTGTAGCAATGGGGCAGGAACTGGGCACAAGGCAGACACGGGGAAAGCTCTGTGTCATGCATGGTGGGGGATGCAGCTGCAAACAGACCAGGGGGATACCTCCCTTTGAGGCAGTGATCATAGTCTGAGACAGGTAATGGACAGGAGACAAAAGCAGCACAGCATGATGCAGAGTAGTGCTGTACATAATTGCAGTGACACGTGCAGTAAGCACTGTGTAGTGCACAGGAGTTGGCCACAATGTGTACTGAAACAGTCCCTTGGAGCACACTGCTGGCTGTGGAGAAGGGAGGGACGAGGAGAGCTCCACAGCTGACAAGGTAGGCCTGGGGGAGTGCCGGAGGTGAATTAATACTGCTGAGGTGTATTTTTATACAGCTTACCAGCTGTACTTAAAAGTCCAGTTTGGTCCCTAACAAAGGAAAGTTTCCCAACCCTGAAATAACAAGTTGATTGTATCTTGAAACAACTGAAGATAGCACTAAAACTGCTGATTAGAATAGTATGATTGCTGGCGCTGAAAAGGCCAATATCTTGACTGGCAGTATTTCACCAATGCTTGGATCAACCAGATTCTGACAGCAAGAATATGACAGCAACAAAATGGGAAAACTAAACCTCCATAGCTCAGTAACCTAAGTGAGGAGATAAATGCAGACTTTACATTCATACACATATCTTCTCTCCAGATAGAGATCAAGTGTCATTTAGACACACAGCATTTGGACACATTACTAGGGTTCAGCTCATTTGAAGATCCAGCTCTACAGTTGAAAATCTGATGCTGTGCTCCATAGGCAAGGACTTTTCCAAGAAGAGACACAGCCTGGCCAATACCCGCTTGAGGGCTTAAAGCTTCTGTGCCAGTTACTGATTAAATTCTTCTAAATACCCAGCTGTCCCAGAAGAAGAAAAGGTGACAATGATACATGCATGAGTTTTATAATACAAACAGGCTGTACTACTCCACTGGATGTACAAGATCTTTGAAGCTGCCATCTCCTTGCTGCTAACAGGTGTTACACTGTTTCCATTCTCTTTCTTAGTCATTTGGGTATTTGAGATAAATTTTGCAAGCTATTTTTGAACTATACTATGACAAAGGAGAGCTGATATAATCTCCTGCAATTTCTCAGCATATTTTCACATCACCAAGCAATGCTTTTATTGGACCTACAGGCATGTACTTTCCAGGCCAATATCTAGTGACACAGGATCACATCTGACACAAAGATGGGCTGATCCAAACAAAGCACAGAAAGTAATACCAGTGATCCCCAAAAGGAAGCATAGATTCCAGCTAGCCAAAGTATTAATAGCAGCCTGGGAAACAATCCAGGAAGTCTGGATTATAGTCAGACCACCACATGCTGAAGGAAAATAAGATCCAACCTCTGGCATCTGACAGTTTGGTGTCTGCTTTTTCAGCTGGCTAGTAAAAGAGCTAGCAGAGTCCAAACTTGTGACTAGAAATACAGAAGCAGCAGCCTCAAAATGGGCAACATATCAAGTGATATTGAGCCAAAAAACCATTGGCTATTCTTTTTTATTTTCACACCAGTTTCTTGAAAAGCTTTGCAAAACTGGTTTATGTGGGTTTTTGGGGAAAAAATATCCACAATTTTTTATGGTCTCTGTCAAAATTCTGGTAGTGGATTACTTCTATCAGTGCTCTTGCCCTTACTTTTTAACCTCAGCAGTGGGTCATATATGTACATTCACTTGCAACCAGATAATTTAACCAGACATGGGTTTAGAACAGGTTCATCATTACATAAAATCAGCTGCTTATTCATGAAAACCTTCCTGTCTCAGAGTCCTTGCTGATACACTATGGAGTGGAAGACATACAAGTATTTTATAAGAAATTAGATATTTTCACTTCACTTGTCTTTAGTGATACTCTGCTATTCAGAGGGCTTAGAACTGAGATTTTTTATTTTCCCAAACTATTAGTGCTAACTTGATTATGATCCTGACAACTACATATCTAGACACTTCAATCTGATATGTTCGATTTTACCTTTCAGTTTACTGAGCCTTAAAACATGCATAAAATCACTAAATCATGCACATTGACTGTGAACACAGGATATCAAGTCCTATATGAAGTAACTTAGTAACCTGCACCGTAGACTAAAATTTACTCAGCTGTGTCTCTATTCAGCATACTTTGGAATTGCCAGAATTACCAACTTTCTTTGCTGACTTTTTGATATGATGTCAGCAACTATTCCCCAACACAAGTCTCCTCCTCCTCCTTCCCCTCCTCAAAAAAAAAGCCCCCCAAAAAACAACCATCAATGATTGATCCTTGATGTAAGACTTGGGATTAGAATTTCCCTGGAAAAACAAGCATCTCTGATAGACTTTCATGTTCACTTGCAGGATCTGAGCTGGTATTTGTAAGCCGTGGCAACTGGACCCTCCTCTCATTCTCACTGGAAGGCATTGAAGGAGCTTAAAAATGGGAAGCATTTCTATAAACACCAGTTTTGTGAGTAAAATGCCAGGTCCAAACATGCAAACAGAAGGCAAGTTCCTCTGCTTAGATGAAATATTTGGTTGCAGTTAAAGAACAAACAGGATCACTTGCAATGGACTTCAAGCCTACCAAAATGTGTTTACATATCCACCCCTAGAAAACTACAAGACAGAATAATTCCTTACATCCTCAGACTCAAAGACATGGCAAATCATTTTGTACTGTCTCTTTCCATCTTGGGAAGGGTGAGATGCTTCTACATTATCCTGGGAGTTAGACCGTGGCATTCGCCTACGAGCCATCAAAACAACTATGTTTCCTATATCTGCAATGTAAGAAATGGTCCGCAGGGGATGATCCATCATAGTTTCCTGGGGAATACAAAAAACAACATGAGCAGCTGTTTCAATGAAGTTCTTATCGCACACCTAGTATTATGAAAAAAAACAAATGGCAATATAAGACCTTTGTTACACAAAGTCTGTAATACCTGTCATGCATGAGGGGAGATGCCAATAGAAAACAAGAGCTCCACTTTCCAAAAGTAAAGCAAAGAGCAGGTTTTACGAATTAAAATTGTGCTTTCTGTGGAAAAGCACATAAAAACCTCAGGACTATGAACTTCAGATTATCACAACCGAACATTTTTGGCTACTCTGGGCACAATTGATACTTGATGCATCATGGCTTATAAGAAATGAGCTGACTGCAATCAGGTTACCTGCAAATTCTAATCATTTCTAGTCAGACACACCAGACTAATTGCATGTATGACATGGTTCTTGAGCATGGATTTCTTACAAGGAAATCCTGGAAGGAAATAATAGAGCCAGCACTTTTTGAAGGACAAATTTTGGCAGGTAGGTGAAAGTGTATTTCAGTAGCCTACTACCACCATACTGACAAAGGCATCTTTATACCTGTGTGTCTGCATTCAGTACTTTTATTCTCTGTGTAGAAATGAAGAGGTCCACTTCAGTCATGGGCTGAGATTCACCTTCTGGAGCCTGCAAATAAATGGATTAGAGTCAAACAAACAGATCAGGTAACATACTTACTAATAATGTTAGCTCACGAACAGGGGTGCACTAAGACACAGTCACCAGAACAGCAATGCAAGATAGAGTATTAGACTGCAGAAGGTAAAGATAAACACAAAGATATGAAAACTATATACATATATGTGAAAGTGAATTGGATATTATCCGAAAATTTGTTAACCCCATAAAAGCTTCCCTGATATTTTTCCTGAGTCAGTAAAATTATACCTGACTGCAACATGAACTATATAAAGATTTCATGAAAATCAAAATGATTCTCCCATCTTCTCCACACTATGAATCCTACTTTAAAGGTTTTTCATACAAGCCATACAAAGGCCTAACAGCATCTCTTGCCTGAGGAATTTCTATATGGGCTAACAGTGACTACCAAGATCAATGGAAAAATCTGTACCACAGGTGGGTACAGTTTATGCTATTCATAATGCGGTTCTGGTAAGAAGACCTTCACAGTAAGACAACATACTATTCAAGCACTAACTCACTTTGGAAGTCCTATTTTGTTAACAGAAAGCTTGTACTTTTTAAGAAAATTAGATTTGTTAAAAAACACTTAAGAACTCCATAAACAAAACTTATTACTAAGATGAGTCAATCTCAGCATATTACTGTGTGTATATACATAAACTTATTTCTTTTTTGCATCCAGCAATTTGACACATATATGAATCAAACAAAGCACTCATATAGAAAGATAAAATAAAAAAATAAAAGACTGAATTTTAATATATCATTTTACAGAGTTAAAACCTTTGCCATGTCAGTCCTGTTTCTTTAGGATGTATTTTGGGCACTGCCTGTAACCATTTGATAAATCCAATCTTTATTTCTAACATGAAATGGCTAATGATAAGCAACAAAAAATGGCCAATCTGGCAACTGATTTCTGAGAAATGTCAACTTGTATGGTGGCTCAGAAATAAACCTAAAAAACCTTGCTGGATGCAGAAAATAAAGCCACAAAATAAAAAGAAAGGCAAAAAACCCTCCCAGAAAACAAAAGAACAGGCATAACATCAAGCTGATGGAGTTTGTACTGCACCTTCTTCCTGCTTTTGGCTAATTTCTGGGCCATCTGCTTAGCATGGAACAAACAGAGACAGGAGAATAGTTAGAGAAGAACTTACAGAGACTCCCAAATCAACCAGGAATCTGCATGCTAATGCCAGAGCTCACAGACTACTAGCTATTCTAAATTAGTCCCTGCTTAGATTAATTTCCTTCTTTTCTTTTTGGCTTAAAAATATTTTTAAATTTCATGTTTAGCACAATTACTTTAAAAAATGAAAAGAAACTGCACCAAAAGAGTCAGGAAGAGCACAAAAGGAATTTTTTTTCCATTTAAAATGTTACTCACAACAAAGAAGAGGGTTTTTTTGTAGGTTGGTTTCTTGGGTTTTTTTGTAAGGAAAAAAAACAGCGCATCATCTCATTTACAGCAGTGTAAACCATGATGTTACTTTTTTTGAAGAAACACCAGTGTAAAAAGTGAGAGACTGCTTAAACAGTCTTCAAAAAATGACCTCCCTAAAAAAACTTTTTCCTGGAAAAACAAAATGACAGACAATAACTTTCACCTCCATTTTCTCCTCCTTCTGTGCAAATATACCCATACCAATGTTAGCATTGCATATCTGGACAACAGGTTTTCCTGTGACACCTGCACAAAGATATGTCTACACTACCAAATTTTTCAAGAAGGCAGTGGAACATGTACTTCAGTTCCCCAAACACCTGAAAATAGGTCTCTTGTACCAAGTAGTTCAATTGATTACATCTAGAGATAGATCAACCCATTGCAACAAACTGGCTCCTTATGTGCTACTACTGTGGAAACAATAACACAAATAAGCACAATTCTTACCATCTTGCAATCATTAATTCAAATCAAGGTGAACTGAACTTACGGACCTGCTTACTGAAGAAATGCAATACTCACCAGGCTGGCAGATACCCTTTTACTTCCAATAGTAACAGCCTCTTAGCTAACTACTTTTATGAAGAACAAACAGGAGACTTGAATCACAAGACATATCAAGTGTTTTATACTGATGCTCACAACTTAAATCTGTCAGGTTTTGTCTAAGCATATTTAAAAAGCAGCTACTGAAACTTCAGACCATACTGCTTATTTAAAAATATAAACAAACATTCTCACACTAGCTTTTAGTCATCTTTTTCAAACTAAGCAATATTTGATAGCCTGATGATTGCAAACTATTGCAAAAGTAATTAGAGCGGCCTCATGCTGCAGAATATTCATTACATTAATATTAATTTACACTGGTACTGAGAAATATATACTCATCTTGAATAATAGCTGCCTGCTATACACTGGGCAAGGGGGAGGCACTCATGAGATAGAGCATTTAAATTGCTTTCAAAACCAAGCTCCCCTTCAGACAAATTCCGCCCCCCAACTTTACAGAATGATCGACCTCACAAAAGAAGAAAAGCACGGGGCAAAAAGAAGAAAAAGGGGGGCAAACCCCCTTGAGCTAAAGGTTTTCGATGCAGGATCAAAGATTAATTGAAATGCACTATCATTCAATTTATTGAAAATTCTGCTCTTGCAATGGAAGCATCTGGTCTCAATAGTATTTTAATTTTTTGATGAATTTTGGTGACTTTCAAATATTTAATAAAATTAACGTAATGATATGGAACAATCAATTTTAATAAGTGATTTAACACTGCACAGAAATGTCATAGGAGAAGTTATGGTCTGTGAAAAAAAAATACATTAAGATAATTCTATGCAAGACACTTTATCAGACAAATCCTCTTTATCACCACGTTATTTTGGTAATTTAGATCAAAAGATTCTTTATATTCTTAGAAAAAACAGAAAGTACCTTATCTAAACAAAATATTCTTTTTTAAAAAAAATATACAGTGTCCAGGCTTTTCATTGAAGGTAAATGAAATGTAATTATGTATCTAGTAGCAATTTCCAAAATTACAAACTGTTAAAAACTAGCAAGCTTCCACTATTGCTACAGGGATGCCTTAAATATACTCAACCTACTTAAACTCTACAAAAAATGTACTGCAACTCTGTGAACACCCAGATGACACTGAGTAAACAAAGTGTGCAGAATACTAAAATATTTCCACATATGGGTTCTATCTTAATTACATTCAGTAGTTAAATCCGTTGCTATCTAAAAATGTTGAAACCTGCCACACAGCTCAAATCTGCTGATGAAAAATAAAAATGAAAGTTAATTGTTAGTTCACATGTAAAATGTAACAGCACAGATCCGCTGTGAATTGTAACCATGAACATCAACTTTTTTTACTGTTACAAGTATTATGGATCCACTCCAAGTAAAATGTGAAAAGATAGTTCTTTCTTTATTTGAAGAAATGAGACCACAGTCCAAAAAAGGTGAAACACATTTTCTATTACTAAAAGTACCTCCTAGTGAAAATATGAGAGAATTATGTTTGATGAATGCCTTCAAAGCAGTGCATCTGTTTTAACTTGGTTGGACTTCACAGAGATGAGACCTCAAGCAAGAAAACAGCCAACTCTTGTACTTTTAACTGAAGAAATACTTGTTTAAAGAAGCAGCATGGAAAACTGTTTTCAAAATCTATTCATATTCTAAACTAATGATTATGTGGTCTGAAGGCTTTGCTAAAAGGAAGCATTATAGTGATCATTAAATTCAAAAGGAACACATTCATATGGAAGATATATGTATGCAGTTGGCCTTAAACAAAACTCTTTCCCCCTTTCTAATGCTCTTCAAGTCTGCAAATTTTTAAAAGCTCATTCTTAATTCATAACCTTCGTTTTAACTACAGATAAATGTTTCATGTGCAACACCTAACAGTCTGTAAACAAACATGAGTAGGGCACAAGTATCAAAGTCACTGTGTGAGCAATATTTTACACATTTGTGCTAGTTATGCAGTGATGAATCTGGCAGCAGGAACTCCATCTGTCATAATGAATTTCTCACTAAAAAATTTAGCTTTAATGACAATCAGCAACAAAACCAGGCAAACCCAACACCAATAAACCAAAGACCCTAAGCTGCAGGGAGGTATATTTACATTGCCTGAGATTCACCTAGAAGCGGAGAAGCAGTTAACTGTCAAAGCGTACAATGCTATTGTGTGCCATGCAGCCAACAATTTTCTGCAATACACTTACAGGTTCAGAAAATTATGCACACACCAGCTAGGGTTTTACCAGATCAACAATGTAACTCCTTGAGCCTCCATCCTGAGACAAATTTACTACAGCCAAGACTAACGCATACCTGCTGATTTATATGGATGTATAAATTACAGGTTTTATGAATTAAATGAGCTTAACAGATTTCTTGTGTTTTGAGGCACAGCAGGGCTGAGGCATAACAGAACCATCAAGGAAGACCTTTATTTTGTTAATTAATTTCTACAAAATACATTTAGTATCAGAGAAAGATTCTACACTCTTATACCTCACAGGCCTGCTTTGAATCAATTCTGTTCCAGTGTTCTGTAACATGTCCCTTCAACCTTTGTCTATTGTGTACTCCCATGCAAGCTTTACCTCCTAGTTACAAACTTCCTGCCCAGCCTCAGGTTCAAGTTCAACTCCTGATACCAGCTTCCTACGACAACTGATGTTAATCTTTCCTATCAACCTCCAGCAATGCATCCTGCCTAGATCTAGCCTCAATGAAGCCCTTATTTCTCTCCCTTCTCTATCTTACCTTTAGTTTCCTGTGCATTCAAATCCAACAACTTTTCTAACATGTGGTCAAGCATCAGGAAAGAGCACATGGAGACTACTGACCAGAGAGGCACAGCCTTCCTTGCACCCAGAGCAGGAAAGGAGTAAACTCTGTAAAGGGAAAGTCACCACTATAGCTTTGGGAAGAACCCACCAAGACCTGCCACAGTTGAGAAAGCCGGGTGAAAAATCTTTTTTAGAAGTGTCACTGTATCCAGAGTCTCCACTGAACACAGATAAATCATTGTTTTTCAAAAAGTTCAGTAGTTGTTTAAGTTTGTGGAAACTTCTACAGAGAAGGCAGAAGATCCTGCCTCCTCTAAAATACTAGAGTGTTAGTGATTTTCAGAGTCAAGGTTGTAAGTACTTTAGTATTTGAACATCAGCAAAATTACAATTTCTGGAAGTGTCTCAACAGTTCTAGTTGGACCTTCCCTGTGGAAGTTTCATATACAGACAGAACTGAACACCTAGCATGCAAAACATTGGAAGGAATAATAATAGTAGGAAGCATCAGCCGACCTTAATAGACAGTGCTATAGGCCTTGCTAATAACATGCTGCCTCTCTTCCTCTCTCTTTTATACAATTGCACACAGAGTCTGAGTTGGAAGCCAAAATAAACTATACAAAAGAAAACCACACAAATACTAAACTAAGGAAAACTTTCAGATGAGATTGTGTTGGTTAGCTGAATTAGCAGAACATGAAGCTGTGTGCCTACCACCCAGTCATATATGGGTAGCAGGAATATTGCAGCATCTTCTACAACCGTGCAATACTTCATCCACACACCTTAATTTCAGTTGACAATGTCATCATTGTAACTTACAATACAGCAGCATGTCCATTGCTTGTCGTGGCCTGTACAGAAATCGGTGGGCATTTCTGTTTTCCAAACAAACAAAGTAAACATACCAGATTCTAGGACAAATTATTTTTTCCATACATCCCTGTACTGTCACAGGCTTTTCTTTTTCTTTTTAAATCAGTTCATAGCTGTTATATGGTGGAGAAACTATTATCCACAGAAGAGTCAAAAGTAACTGCTGATGCTACCACAGTACCATTTCTATCCAAGTGCCAAGCCAGAAGCAGCTGCAGTACTTACTAGTTATACCCTAAACCTCTTTTCCCTCAACACCCAGGTAATATACAACTTAGACCACCACTCACTTCAGATTCTGGCTTAGAGTACATGGCACAAGTATTACTATAGGGAATTAAATTGATCTGGCAAATTTTCCTTATCAGTCATGTTCCAAAAGCAGAATTAAACGTGATTTATTTCACAGAAAGAAAGAAGAGGAACTTAAACTTTCTGAAACCACAGATAATTCCACATGAAAAAACTTCTACTTACATAAGAAGTTAATATCTGTAACCTTAAGGCACCCGTATGAGAAGCAGCCAGAATTATTCCTCACCTTGATCCTGCTGACAGCTTCCTGAGCCTGCATCATTCTCACATTCTTGGAGGGAGTTTTATCAGAAAGGAGTTGAGTCGAGCCAAGGTAATTGGCAGCAAAAATGATTCCATCAATTAAGTCTTCAGGATCACAAGGTCCAGGAACTGTAACACAGGAAAGCAATCACTGGAGAAAATAATGCTGAACCACAGAAAACCAGCAACAGTCTGACAACTTGAGCCTGCCACCTGATGGCTGCAAATCCTCCTCTGAAATACTTCAGTTTAGCATGGTGGTATGGCAAACAGTACATTCAAAGGTACAAAACACCAAGCAAATGCTCTCAACATCTGTGGTGGGTTGACCTGGCTGGACACCAAGTGCCTATCACTCCCCCGCCTCAACTAGACAGTGGAGAGAAAATATAACAAAAGGCTTGTGGGTCAAGATGAGTGCAGGGAGTGATCACTCAACCAATTACCGTCATGGGCAAAACAGACTTGACTTGGGTAAATTTCTTTAATTTATTACCAATCAAATCAGAGTAGGGTAATAACAAATAAAACCAAATCTTAAAAGCACTTTCCCCCCACCCATCCCTTCTTCCGAGGCTTAACTTCACTCCTGATTTTCTCTACCTAACCCCGGCCAGCAAAGCAAGGGGATGAGGAATGCGGTTGCGGTCAGTTCACCACATGTTGTCTCTGCTGCTCCTTCCTCCTCATGGGGAAGACTCCTCACTCTGCCCCTGCTCCAGTGTGGTGTCCCTCCCATGGGAGACAGTCCTCCAAGAACTTCTCCAGCATGGGTCCTTCCGACGGGCTACAGTTCTTCACGAACTGCTCCAGTGTGGGTCCTTTCCACAGGGTGCAGTCCTTCAGGCACAGACTGCTCCAGCGTGGGTCCCCCACGGGGTCACAAGTCCTGAGAGAAAACGTGCTCCAGCGTGGGCTCCTCTCTCCACAGGTTCACAGGTCCTGCCAGGAGCCTGCTCCAGCATGGGCTTCCCACGGGGTCACAGCCTCCTTCCGGCACCCACCTGCTCTGGCATATGGTCCTCCCGGGCTGCAGGTGGAGATCTACTCCACTGTGGACCTCCCTGAGCTGTGGGGGGACAGCCTGCCTCACCATGGTCTTCCCCACAGGCTGCAGGGGAATCTCTGCTCTGGCGCCTGGAGCACCTCCACGTCTCCTTCACTGACCTTGGTGTCTGCAGGGCTCTTTCTCTTAATGTGTTCTCACTCTTCTCTCTGGCTGCAGTTTCTGCACCACTGCAACTTTTTTTTCCTTTCTGAAATACATTATCCCAGAGGTGCTATCACTGTCGCTGACGGGCTCAGCCTTGGCTGGTGGCGGGTCCGTCTTCGAGGTGGCTGGCCTTAGCTCTGTCGGACATGGGGGAAGCTTCTGGCGTCTTCTCACAGAAGCCACCCCTGTAACCTCCTTGCTACCAAACCTTGCCACACAAACCCAACACAACATCTCTCCAGCAAAAGCTGTAATTGTTAATCCAGCCTGTTTCTCACAATAACTCATTTTTTTGTGAGCAGGGATCACCCTGGAGCAAAATAATCTCTGTGAGCGTTTGCCGTTATAAAAGGACAGACACAGTTATGCAGCTCGCCCCTCACCCACGAAAACCAGCCTTGCAATTCTAAGACCAACAGTCACAAACAGAAAGAGAAAGGGTGCAATTTAATACAGCCATCAGCCACTTGCTCACTTGTGAGTTAGCCACAGTTAGAACAGGCAGAGGCACCTCCCCAGGAATGCTTTAGAGGTATGACACGTCTCCCCTTACCAAGAAGACTGATTGCCTAATTAAGCAAAGTACTTTTATGCCATAGACCTTTAGAAATCACTCTTAAGTCTCAACAAGGATACTGAGGTACAGTGTCAAATAAAAATGCTGTTAAATACATAGAGCACTGGCTCTCCTGATAGCAAAACAACTCTCTTAGTGCCATAAATTCTTAATGATCTGACTCCCACCAACTTCCAGGGAAAGTCAGAGGGTGGTGAAGTGGTCAGGGCCTAACAATGAAAATCCTTACAAAGCAGCATTTATGATCTGTAGGTGTTTTGGTGTTTGGTGATTCCATCTAAAAACTGTGTATGTAAAAATGTTCTATTTTAACACCTTGCTACGTGTTTAAAATGTCATGATCCAAAAGGGAGGCTGGTTAACCTAAGAAGCTTCTTGTTTTCTTACAAGTAAGGAAAAACAATTGATGTTCAAGACAAGTGAAAATGCAAATCATCTTGAAGAATGCTAATGGTAAAAGTGTAAACATTTTATGACCAAAACAATAAACTGCTTTTAGGTTTGCCTTTTTTTCCTCTAATAATAAAGCAAACCCCCTACAATATCAGAATGGAGTTTTTATTATTTCAAGGGGTATCTTGAGAGATAAGGTGATGGGGCCTAAAGTTTAACATTACTCAGAATGCCAATTTTGTTCTAATTATAACAGAAGATATTAACAACCCCTCAGAATAAGCATGAGTATCTTTGGCCCCAGAGAAATGCAAGTCATTATTAAGATCAAAATAACAAAAGTAAGAGCTGGAGATAAATATCACACTGAAACTACACACACAGACAGAAGTAGATGTATAAATCTTATAAGCAAGCTTGTCTCCTTTACATTTTCTCTAAACATGAAAATTTACGACTAATAATTTTAAGATGCTCATCTCCAGTGTGCAGAATTTGTTCAGATACTATGTATCTGGAAAACTCTCAAAATTAACAAGTCATTTTCAAGTACATCACTCAAAGAGATGGAATTTTTTCCTTAGGGAAATTTGTGCATCTGGAAGTACTACGTATTTGCACACTCTTCCAGTCCTGAAACCATACAGCATTTGAAGTGTTGCTGTTTGTTACTCTACATGTCAAGGCCTTTTCACCACTTGCACCTCTTCACTATAATGGGTACAAACCACTTTATAGTACAATTTCTGATCAGAACACACAAAACTTAAATATAGACTGACAAAGGTGTAGCTAAGACTCCCAGAGGAAGCATATTAAAACCAAAAAAATTATGTGCTCTGTTTTCATCTGAGCTGAACACACAGACAGCACTGCTTTTTATAAGACCCCCTCCATTTATTACCTCTGACAAAGAAATTCTTACCTGAGTGAAAGTGTAGCATAGGTGCTAGCAAGTTTTCCTTGAACTGCTAGTGCATAAAATGGGAAATTTGTCTTTTTTAAGGAATTTTGCACTGGACCAAGATCCAAGAAAATTTTAGTTTACAGTATTTTTTTTTTAAGGAAGGGAGGATTATTTAAGATAGCTCTTGATACACAGGGCTACCGCTAGGAGATGAATTTCAATTCTAAGAGAAACCCTTCATTGCTATAAAAAAAAAAAAAAGCTCAACTGGTTTCAAAACTATATCTGAAATTTGTATCAGTTGACATTCTGGCCACAGACTCCAAAATATGAAGCTCATACACTGAAGACCAAACCAATGATCAATTTGTAGTCTAAAGAGAATGATCACATAATCATTTGAACACAGCACACTGTAAAGCAATCCAAGGAGTTCCAAGATAGTCCAAATGATGTATCACATCAGCTGTTATCAACTATATATTATCAACTGCTATTTCTGGCATTTCAACAAGCACATGGTACAACTGCTGTCAGGGGAAAAAAAACAAAGGAAACTTCAAATTTTCCGCTTCTGTCATGTTCTCATAATGAAATAACTGTGTATTATAGCATGCAGTCTTTCTGTATACACAGGATGCAGACTTATACAAAAAGTAACAGCAGTTCATGCAGCAGGCAACTTGCTTTTTCACGTTGTTCTGAATAAATTCAGCACTAGCGCAAGTGCAACCTTAACTCTAAGACAAGAAGTACTATTTAATTAGAGAACAAGTAGTTGTAAAGTAGTGCAGATTTCCTCTGGCAGGCCTGCCAATTAATCCAATTAATTCAATTCTGCTAATTAATCCAACTGAGATTGGCTTCAGCCTGCCAATTGAAATCAGTGCTGGAGAGAGCATTATGGTCTTCTTGCCTAGCCTGTTTTCCTCATTCTCACACATTCACATGTGTAGTGTAAATGTTAAAAAATTAGTAGTGTTGTAAGTGGTACTGATAAAAAAACAGCAGAACTGACACAGAAACTTTTAATAAAACACTAAAAAAATAAAAGTTCCATGTTTCTGAACTTCTGAAAGAACATAGTAGGATTTAGCTCAGGTTTCAGTTTGGACACAATTTAATCTAAATCAGTATACCCAACCCTAGCAGCTTTTCCATTCAGCAAACAAAGCTAAAACTTTATACATTATAAATACTGGCAGTTTTGGATATGAAAAAACATTTAGAAATTGTAGAACTATCTTACCTTCAACATAGGTTGGAAATGAAGCCAAGCTTTTTCTGGACTGTAATTAAGACAAAAAGGGTTTCAAACAAAACAGAGCATGCACAAATATGCATTAAAAATTTCTCCATTCCAAAAAAAAAAAAAAGTAAATCATAGTTTTTAGCAAAGGAAGATCATAACTTATAAAGATTTATTATTATATTTAGTATTTTCAAACTCTAAGCACCTACTAGAGTTAAATTCAGTGTATTCTATTTGTGTTTTTATCTACCAGGCAACATGCTAGGTCCAGTTTTCAGTTGCCTGTTAGTGTTCAATAGCCTACAAAATGCTTTCTAAATTTTAACAGGTTAGATAGCAACCTGTATTCTGTGGGGTAACTGAATTCACTAACACCTTACCACCAACTATGTTTATACTGTACCAAGTACAAAACCACATCTGGTAGCTTCAATGATGTAAAAGGTGAATAAATAAAAAAAATCCTGACTTGCATATGTAAATACAGTCGAAATTAAGACCTTACTTCCAACTCCAATTTTATGTGAAGACTCTGTGGCTAACACTTCAAACACCTGAAAGCTACAACTTTCAGTGAGTAAGACTCACCATTTTGTTATAATCAAGAATGTAAATGACATAGGAGGATTTACCAAAGAAAATTCTGAGTGGCAATATATAGATGCTAATAGGTATATTGAAATATCTGCTGCTATCATGTGTGTTGCAGATAAGAATTTTGGATGGTCCAAGGATTACAAAATTTTAATGAATCTACAACTGATTGTATTTGCAGTAACTCCTCCAATGACTGCTTAATATAGCTTTATTAAAAGAGAATCTATATATGATCAGACTAATGCATAATTTCTTAGACAATTTCCAGTATATTTCCACACAATATACATTGAAATATATTTCAAATTATTTTCCTTTATGACGGGAAACTTACTAGGTTCTGTGTATTAGTGGAAAAAAACTAGGAAGGTCACAGTTATGACAGGTGGAGTGACTAACCCCAAGGAGTCTTTTCCATTGTAACAAATAGAAAATGGATTTAACAAGTAATATTTCTTAACCAATGATGCTCATCTTGCTGTAAAACAAAGCAACTCATGAAACAAAAACAAAAGGTACGTGACTCAGACAGCAGAGCCTGTGCAGCCTGTAAGTACTTGCTGTTCCATATGAAATGACTAAGCTGTACCGCAAAATCAAGAAAGCTCTCCATCAGAGATTGTAGTAGTATACATAAAGCGTCCAGAAACAATGATCTCCCACTGCCAAAGCATTTAAAAGCTGCTGTGAGGACACTGACATGCCTTTTCAGATCTGTGGCTCTTTCATCTCCTCAGAATGTTTTTACTGGACCCCTGACTCATACAGACTTCAACAATTGTAATTGCTGTTGGTGTAGGGCTAAGAGGGAGATTTGACCACTGGATTCTGACAGGCTTAAACAAAAAATTCCCTACACACCAGAGACAGCTCACGCATATACATGCCCTGTCCAAAGTACTTTTACTTTTATTTAAAAAGAATGAACAAAGTCTGTACTTACAGATTTGGGAACTATTCAGCAATCTGACTAGCTGACGCAACTTCTTTTCCGGACAGAGAGGTGTAAACTGTCATCATATATGCTTTTATGGCAAAAACTCACACACAAAATTAAAGTTTTTTGTTCATTACCCAGGTTGAAAGACATTCTGCTGAGACCATAGGAATAGTAAAATACAGGTAAAGTTACCAATAGGAGGAAACCTACACCTTTTAATTTTACATATCCATGAGTAATGAAATATCAAGGTCATTAATGTTTCATTACTCTTGTTATCTTGTTGCTGTCCGGTATTACAAAAATCTGTATTTTAAAAAAGGTTTTACTAAGACCTAAAATAATTTAAAAAAATTATGAGGCTGTTTTATCACTCTTATTCTTGCACTGGAAGCACTAAAGCAAGCATTATTGCTCATCTGAGGGAAACAAACAGTCTGACACATCCTACTGTGAAACCTGGTTTACCACCTCTGACACTATGTGTGAACACATCCTAAAAACTGAAATGAGCAGTGTCTTGTTTGTTTTCTTCCTTTGGGTAAGTTTATTGACATCTAAAAACTGCTAAAAGCTAGGATATATGTGAATTGGCAAAATCTGTACTGAAGAAAGCTAAAGGCTTTAACAAGCTAACAAAATAGCAGATGAAATTTTAATGGCACAATCTATTGTTGACAGCTTTAGCACATGAGAAATGAGTTTCTTAAGTCTTTTGAAACCTTTCATTATTTTCTAAATGCAAATACAGACAGGCACAAACACATAAATGTTACAAGCTTTTTAATCCCTTGATAATAACAAAAGAGAAAAAGAAAGAATGGATTACTAATTAATATTTCATTTTAATCAGTGTTTCCAGTTATAGTAGATCAGTGTTTTTCATTGTGGAAGATAACTCATGCATTGCTCTCAGTAACAATATGGTATCTTGTTAGACTACAGTTTCTAGATTTAAGTTTAAAAAACAAAAAAAGCAAATAAACCAAATATTTGCAGATTTTTCTGTTTAGAGAGACAGCCATTCTATACTAATCCAAATACTTTTTATGCCAAATGATTCTCTTTTCACACTGCAAGAAGTTCTACTCACACTTCTCATGTTGTGTTGGTGGAACTACTGTAGTGTAAAAAGGTGCCAGCTGAGAAAAAAAAAGTGGGGAAGAAAAAAGTAAGTATTTAGCTTTATTTTGAGGAACCTGGGGTCAGGAACTAAATTCTGACTGTGAATCACTGGCAGGAGAGTTTCTACAATAACAAAATATTAAGCAGCATAAATTGCTACCTAATTAATTTCATTTTAGCAAGCTTTTTCATCTGGCTGAGAAACATTCTTTTCTTTGCAGGAAGACCTTCTGCACGGAAAAAGTAAACTGGCTTCTTCCTTTTGCCTCTAATACAGCAGTGATGTTGGCTCTTTGGTATATCAACACCTCCCAGCCTGTTAAATAAATTTAGTGGCAGCTGAACCCAGAGTCAGAAATGCCATGATAATCACTCTTAAGTATATTAGAAATTCAGTCAGACAGACAGGCAAGCATAAGGGAAGGGAGCTACAAACCAGCTTTTCAAGCATGTTGCAATTTTGGAAGAAGAGAATAGATTGCACAGGTACAAGAGGGCAAGGAAAATAAGGAGGCATAAGCAGCATGAACAAGACTGTGGCTTTTAAAAAGATTTCACTCTACCTCTTTATTAGTGGAGGCCTCTGCTGTGCTGCAGACATCCTGGTGATGTTGCCTACTTGACGATTCAGCACCCCGAGGTGAAGAGCAATCTGGAGATGGAGACTAGACATGGCAAGAAAATTAAATAATAACCTGAGTGACCAATGTAGAAATTCTTTTTTTATATTCTCCTCTAAATTGGCAGTAGAAATAAGGCGGGGGGGGAACCAAACACTTTTTAAAATGTTGTAACCCTTGCTTTTTATCATAATAATCACATATCAATATCTCAGTGGACTTATTCTGAACAGCTGAATCTTTTCAAAAACACTTGTGTTTATTTGTCAGTAATGTATGAAATTAAGCAGTTGGAAAGATAAAAACCTGTACTCAGTGGCATGCAACACTCAGTCAAAAAGTGTCATAAAACTGTATTTTCGCAACGTGAATGGAAGATTGTCTGATATTGGTATTGGGCCAACTACTTACACTTACTGGTAGCATTCAAATAAGCTGCAGTTACAGGACTTTCAGTTGAACAAGTACAAGCCTGTTGCATGCAGGCAAATGACTGTGAGCTTACTGAAGGCTGCAGGCAATGCAGACCCATGTCCTAAGCTCTGACATTCTAGCAAAGAAAAGATAAATCCACTGAGAAGTAAGCTGCAATGGAAGACAGGTGAACTGATCATGACCAGAACACAGGGATTCAGCTAAAGATTACTTCATTGTCAAATTGGGTAGAGTGAAGAAAAGACTGCAATTTCCGCATAAGCACACATGCTCTCAGGTATAATTAACCTGAACTGCTAAACTAATCTAATCTGAGCAAAGGTAGGCTGCAGTGGCTGTCCATAAACGTTGTTTCATCATCTTAGAAAACAACTTTTATAAATTGTACAGAATAATACTAATGTATTCAAGGACTTACAAATATACTGAAGGACTATTCAATACCAGTGTAATCAAGGACTATGATTCCTCATCCTAGACACAGCGCAAACTTGGAAACTATTTCACAGTTTGTGCTATTATCTCAGTACTATAAATGCTTACTAGATCAGATTTCCTCATTCTTCTCCCCTCACCATAGAGAACTGAGTGGAGAAACTGTCTTTCCAATCATGTCCTAGTCATTCATGATCATCAAGAATGTCATAGCAGAAAAACAAAGGGAATAGCATAGAAAAGCAGTAAGATGGAATATATAGATCTGTATGATCTGTCAGCAAGTATCTTGGTAAAAGGAAAGAACGCTTTGGGAAAGGATATCTTAATCATAGACAATTTGTAATGAATGCTGGTGACACTAAAAAGCTGTAGCGAGGTATCTAAAGTCCAGAGCAGGGGGGACTGATATGGGGATACAAGAATACGGAGTGTGGATTTAATGAAGGTGACCAAAATGAGAGACAGTACAAAGCTTCAACCCAGCAGGTATTTTTAAAGGCAGACCTTGAGATACCTGCAAAACATGTCAGTGCGTGCGGCAAAATGTTATTCTTAAAGGAAGGTTTAGTATTTAGCTATGCAAGCTGGGTGTTTAGCCTGGCAGCCCTGGCATTTTACACTCTCCTTTGACATAGGCAGTTTGACCCTAGCTTTGCCAGCTCAACAATTCATCAATGATACCGAAATAGTCAAATACTATTCTTGTGGTTTTATAAACAATTACATGACATGGCTTTTCTCTAAGCCAATGAGTCATACCAGAAAAGGGCTACACTTCCAGTGCTCTGAGCTGGCAGCAGCTGCAATCTAGGAGTGCCCTCCTGCCATGCCTCTGCTCCAGCTGAAACACTGAATTCTATGAAATAGTGTGCAGAAAAATCTAAGTTTTGCAAGCTTAGCTTCACAGATATGGAACAAACCCAAGAAAATAAAACTCCTTTTTCCTCCTCTTTCTCTTTACCTTCATTCCTTTAAAAAGGTCTGTCTTGGATAATTACTAAATATTAGAATTATAGTTAACTAATAAAAGGCTTCCAAAGAGTTAAGAAGCAACTCCGTATACAGATATTTCCTGGCAATCCTTGCATCTCCCTATATTTTGAATTACAACTGCAGGTCAAAAGGAGATGCAGCTGTGAAATGGTCCCTAGAATGCTAGCATGTGCTTGCACTGTCAGACAGAAGGATCGCTCATTGCACTGCTGGTCTTCACTCAGGAGCTGTAGGAGAGATACAGGCTCCCCTGACTTGCTGTGTAACTACCAGAGTTACAGTTCCACAGTAACTCACTGCATGAATGGCAACTCCTCTTTACTTAAGGAAGCATCCTCATAGCATTCACATTCCCAATAATTACATAGTATTTCTGTATTGGGATGAAATATAAAAGGCGCACAATACTATCAACTTAATAATGACAATGGGATATTGTAGGATTGAGCTTTAAATATTAAACAAAGAAAAAAAGTAAAGCATATCATATTTTAGCATCAAATGGTTCCACAACAAAAAAAAGTTCTTTAAAATGCCTGAAAGCTCACATATTCACACACTAAAGCTATAACAATAACTGATTGCATTTAAACCAGTTGGTTGTTGACATGAAATTTTACACCATTTAAAATTTATTGTTACTCCAGTAGCACTACAAATACCTTTAATCAGCTATTTTAATCTACAAAGCATCAGAATTAAGCAACCATCAAAATGATCACATGGCTTTCCGTGTGCTCTCTTTGAATGTCTGCTCAAATTTTTCTGGGAAAGAAAGCCCAAACCCAAAACTACCAAACATCCTACAAAGCTTGTTATATGACCTGACATGACAGCTGTCCCCAAAAACATTTGTACAAAAAAGTTCAGTCTTTGAAGAATAGACACTCGGTTCTCTTCTGCATCAAAATGCATTTTTAGGGGTACCATACACAATGCACAAGGAAAAAATGCAGTCACAGCAATAACAAGAAATATTTTGATACATCATAGTAGATAGACAACTTGCATAACTGCTCAAAACACTACAACTGAAGTCGAAAATAAATGCTTAGTGACTCCTTTGTTGCCTCTTAACAAGTTTGAGAAGCCTAACAAAAAAGCTATCAGAACCAACACAATAATTTCATGTGAAGCATGCTTGAGATGTCCATCAATGGAATTACAAAGTGTTTTCTTAAGTGCAGCAATAAAAAAGTACTGGTTATGCCATTTCTCCTCTTGAATATCTACTTACATTTTTCTTACGATACTCAACCTGGTACATCCAAAAATTCTCCATCTCAACTTTGGTGTTGTTTGACTCTCAGTAACATGCAACCCACTCCACCTGAGAAACCTTCCTTGCTACTGTGCAGAGCGATTTAGTAACAGAACTTGTAACAGGAGAGGATTGTGTTGTATGTAACCTATCCAGGTCAACCCAGCTGTCTAATGAGTAGCTCATGAAGACATACATAACTGACACTAAAACATCTTCAAATACAATCACCTGCTCTTGCTTTATAAAAGCAGTGTTGTTTTACCTGTTTTTAGCAGCAGCTTATCTGAAAAGAGTGTAACCTAGTGGGCCACATCATCACATAGAAGGCTGGGACAAAGGGGGTGAAATCAACAAATAGTTCATCAATGTAAGATTCACTTAAACAAAAGGCAGTTACTTATATGACACTAATGTCCACCTACAGGCTTCTTGGCAGAGGAATGGCAAATATAGTGTCCTTGTACATCAGTTCAGAGGAGACAACTGGATAAAGCAAAGCTCTTAAATTCGTTTGATTTTAGTGATAAAAAGTCTTCTGAGAGGTACCCATACACATCAGGTAAAGGTCAAAGCACTATGAAATATTCAGGTCCAACATGCAAGTATAGTCACAAGCACCACCCAGTACAGCACAACTATGGCAGTAAGTCTCTTAGGTTTTAGCATAACTATGTTGTAGCAGAGTATCTACTGTGATTTGAACAGTTCAAATTCTATTCGCTAAAACATAGACTGAGACCATCAGCATATGTTCAAAGCTTTTAGATGGCATAAAGTACCTGAGAATAGAAGAATAGAGCCGAAAGCTAAATTTCCTTACAATATAACTAATCATCATTTTTGGTCACTGTTGTTTAAATTTGCTTTAACTATACTGTTAAAAATGGACAGTTTGAAAAAATAAAACAACTCAGACTATTGTAAACATACAAGAACACTGTGGCACAGTCTATGCAATTTAATTTATAAAGGTGACATAATGATGAAACTTAAGTTTGTACTGTAGTTGGGCTGTAACTGTGGTGTAACTGCCTCTGCACACACCCAGTGTACTTACCCATCAGTTTGCTGGGTGGTCCAGGACCTGTCCCCCTGCCAGCTGGTGCACAGATGATACAAGGAGTTGCCTTGAGACAAGCTAACTGACTGAACTGTTCACTTCAGAACAAAACATTTGACTAATTGCTGTAGAACCTCTCCATACAGGAATTTCAGGCAGCCTCAGAGATTCCCCCAGCAGGCTCCTCCTGTGCATATAAGTGAGAGGCACAGTTCATGGCTTCAGGGTGCTAACTACCATCCTGGGTAGGGTCTCTGGCTGACCCAACAGCTCCCCCATGCAGTGTCTGCTGCAAAAATGACCAAATAGTACATGGATAAGATACGTGCCGGTAGTCAAGAGAAACTATTCCTGCAGATGCAGATAAGGTCATGTACGATAGCCTTATGTACACAGTTAACATATGAAGTGTTTTGTGTGTAGCTTAAGGTAAACCATAGGAATGGATCACACATGCAAGAGTGGTCATGTAAGATCACTGACCAGCTGTATGTAAGACCTGAGAATACAATTTGGGGAGTCTTAGTTTGGGGAAACTCCCCTGATCTAGCTGATGATGCCCTGCAATGACAGAGCCTCCCGCCACTTGCCACCATCTAGACAATGATTCACAATCCCACTTGAGAGATCTGACTCTCCACACACATTACACTATATGAAAGCTCTGAATAAACTAGCTTTTTTAAAACAAACACACGGTCTGCACAACACTGAGTTGTAATTCTTTAGTAAAATTCATTGATGTTATAGAGATTTTGACCTAAGCAATAACTGTGTACCTCTGTCAAAGTCTTTGAAGAAAGACTCACACCTGTTACTGTTATATTACTAAGTCTCAAATACAAATTAAAAATATACCTAAGAATACATAGAGGTCTAGAATGGACACAAAAGTCCAAGTGAACAAATAATAAATGTAACTGAGCCTATTAGGGCAAGATGGCCCTTTATTTTGCCCATGTCGAAGAGTCTGTTGGCCTTGAGTCAGTAGCGTAACCACGTAGTACCACAGTCATGCTTTGTGATCTGCTAACTTCTTTTTGAATAAAATCTTGGGCTGTATGGACTCTGACTCCATCAGATCACACACACATGTTATGCAGGTAGGGTCTGTCCAGCAGCACACATGCTGGATGGAAGGCTGCCAGCGCAGCCAGGCTCCTGGAATCTGGTTCAGTGCTGGCTCTTTCTCAAGTATGGACTTAGCTGTACTTTCAGTTGAACTTGTAGTTCGAATGCAGCTTCATGTGTCAGTCTGAAAAAGCTAGTGTGGGTCCCTCCTGTGTTTTCAAAAGACTTTAACTGTAACACGTGCTGTTCTGGTTTTCAACGGCAAAGAAAAATTACTTAAAATTGCTTTCATCTTTCAATAATTAAAAAACATAATGAACTAAATCAAAATAATTCAAGGGGTTATGTACCTAGTGCTCACTGTAATTTAAAAGCCCATAATTCATTTGGAGACTGTCTTCAAGCAGACTAGTTGATAAATTTAAGCTTTCTTCCATGTGACTGATGAATCAGCATCTAGATATTAAAATGCTTTTGGTTTGGGGCTTTTGGGGCTTTTTTTTCTGTATAATTTTAAGACTGTGGTCTCGCATGGATGATGGAAAGATGACCTATATTCTGCGTGCTCAACCAACAGTTTTAAAAGGTCTGCTCAGAAAAAGAAAACAATATCCTCTCAATATAAACTCATCTTTATTTAATTTCCTTTCTTTCTCTCCCCCCCCCCTTAGTTCATCTATGACTGAAACCTGCTTAATTATTGAAAACAGACTTCTCTATTGCCTTGTTAATATCACATTACTCCAGCTGTGGAAAAAAACGAAGCAAATTCATCTCCATGAAAACACTTCACTTCTGGAGTTACCAGAATTGAGAAAATCCTGCAACTGAGAACTCAAAAGGCTGAAATAAAATATATGTAACCAAAAAAGAACAAAGCAGCAAAACAACGCTGCTCAGTTCTGTTCTACCTGAAAGGATTGTCTTCAGCTCTGAATTTCTACCTCACAAATCCAAACCACCCATGTACCTGGTTCTACTTTATATTAGGGTGTATTCTAACGTGGCACCATCTCAAGTGTCTGAAGAGGAACTGACACTGTGAACACCAATAATACGGCTTTGCAAAACCCGAGTCTTGGCATGCAGCAACAGACCATGCCCTGCAAATCAATAAAACTTGGTTTTCAGATTTGTAAACCCACAGATAACTGAATGGATCTCAGAAAAAGATCACGGTATTTAGTTCTGAAATGGAGAATTTTTCCCTCCAAACCACTGATTTCTCCTGATTATGGCCAAAGTGAAGTAGGCAGCCTGCTTCTCTTTTCTGGACATGAGAGGACAGAAATGGTCTTTAAATCCCAGACAAAAAAAAATATCTGCTTGAGCTTTTGTGCCTTTCAGTGCTTTTCTCAGCAGCTCTCTGTACTTCCACAACTAAGGCACTATTGTCAAAGCTCAATGACGTTTTAGAGGTACTTTTTTAGAACTTCCATACAGTTTATACACCAGAATATTTAATTGTATTCTGAGGTATCTACTACACAAAACTAGTCCCTTTTCCACTTGAACATGTGTTCATTCTTAAGACCAGATTCATCTGCTGCATATGTCTTCTACTTAGACCTTTAAACACCACTATTTCTGTGCTTAGCTACGCACATTCACAGCAGGTTTCTGGTGGAGAATCTGACAGAGAAGAATGATGGGGAAGAGCTACGTAAATGGGATATGGGCCCTCCCTTCCAGTGAAATAACTGTGTGCATCTAGAAGAACACCTTTTCCTAAACGGTATCCCCCTCCACCACTCAGACACGTGCGTACCATAAGCTCCATGCTGGTCCCCAGCTATGAACATTATCTAGTATGATGTGAACAGATTCTCTCCCATTTCACACTCAGAAAACACAACCTAACTGCAGTTCCACAGCCTCTTCCATCATAGGTCAGTTTTCTGATGTTACATTTCTTGCAGTTGTGCAGCTCTAGCTGCTATTATATTTGAAAAAGATATCCTCATGAGGCCATATCCAAGTGATGGTCTGCTTTGGTTTAAAGTTTTCTGATAAATAGATTTTGGAAATATATGTCAATTGTTCATACCTCATATGTGTGGCAACCTTAAAAAAAAAAAATCTTACTGGATTTATTCAAATGACACTGAGAGAGTTTTTCAGCTTCAAATACACAACTACCTTCCCCACAAACTAGATGTCCAGATCGTCTCTTATTCAAATGAAAGCATGCATCACTAAACCAGGGTGCACAAGGCACATGACAGCAAATACTCTCCATTGTTAAATATTAAGCAGGTACTTCGGTATGCTATTTATTTATTCACAGAAGTCTGCTACCTGCCTCCTACATCACACGACTACCAGAGTTTACTACAGTAGAATTGTCCATGGGCTGTGAGCAATTTTCTTTTTTCATCACCTATCAAACATTTCTTTTGAGGAGAAATACATAGGAATGACTAAAATTCCTGGTAGGTTAAACTGTGAATAAACCTGGAAGCAGGTCATCTTAAAAACAAACAATACACTGATCTGTAGCTTTCTTACCATCACAGTCATTGTGTGTCCTTCCTAACAGTCCCAAACTATACCCAGCTGCAGGCTAGCTGAATGTTTCTGGATTGTTAGCTTCTCAAAATAGTCTCTGGACACTTCCAACTGGTATTCTACTCAACATTCTGCTGCAAATGTATCATCCAAATACTCAGCATTGAGGAGTAACAGTTACTTTCTTGTGAAAAAAGGCAAAAGAGACTGTTGTATTTAATGAGTCTCGACTGCAAATCATTCTTCTGACTCCCTGGCTTCATTGGTCTCTCATGGAGAGCTCCTAGCTAAATAAAAAGTGACTGCTATTTGGATCTAAAGGGGTTTTACCAGTTTCAATATTGTATGATTAACAACACAAAATGATTACAAATATTTTCAATGAAGTTCTATCTCTAAAAGCAAAGTTTTGTTAAAAAACAATGTGGGGACAATTTTCAAAGTAGATCTGCAAAATAACTGAAGGTAATAAAAGTATCCAATGTGTGTCACTTATCTGCAACTCCTCAATACTTCTGGGGGAAGAAAATGGTGTCTGCCTGAAGGTAAACCACTCTCTTTATGTAATTCCTTCTTATTTCAAGGCCAATGTTACAAATCAGACTGAATAACATCTCTGACATATACGAGTTACACTCAAAAGCTCCTGTCTGAGAACTTGTTTCTTTCTCAAGGGAGACAAGAAGAAAAATCTACATTTAGATTAATTAGTTTCAACTGTATTTTTATTACAATTGATCACTCATGGTCACTTAGTCAACACAACCTAATTTTGCCCAATTTACTGCCAAGCAATTCCAGGAATGCTTTGTTAAAGAAAGCAGACTGTTCATGGGTTGGCATCTGAATTAAAGAATACAATAAAACAAATATATATCTCAACTTCAGTGGAAAACAAAATTCCTACCCAGTCACCTTTTTCCATTCCCCTCTATCTGCTACAGTTCTTCCAAACTATTTCCTTAATTTACTTCCTTTTTCCAAGAACACAGACTGTACATCTATAACCACCATTTATCTTTGCACTGAGCTATACTGTCATTATACATCATGGTTTTGATTACAGCCAGCACTGAAAATCGCAGTCAGGTTCTTATCTGACAGGCTATGAAAAATCTTGAATGAGAAATTAACTTTTGGTAGAAAACAGCAACACCTATGTACTTCAATACCTAATGTAAATACAGACCAATGGAAACACATTTTCTTTACTATATGAACATACCAGGTTGAGTCCTACCAGCACACCTCAGAAAAGTTAAATTCTGCAAGGTGTAGCAAGATTTTGGAGAGCAGCTAGAGCACCTTCATGAAGGAATTTAGTGGTGTCAGTGTCCCCAGCCTAATGTCACTGAGACCATCATGTTACTAAGTGTTAACAGTCAGACAATCAGGAGCAACAAGAAGTTCTTTGATCCTCTCAGACAATGCCAGTATTTACAAACACAGAAAATATGGTGAACATTATGTAGAGCAAAAGAGTAATGTGATCTATTTGAAAAAGGGGAGAGAAATAATAAGAGCTTTTGGAAATTTTAAAAGAAGTTAAAAATAATTGTTCTCCCATGTAGATACTCAGATTGCTTTAGCCCTCCATGTGACTGCTAATCAACTCTGTAATTTTTGCAACACAAATTTAAAAAAAAGTTTCAATTAAACTATAAAGAAACTAAAAAACCCACCCAAACATACTCATCACTGTGTGTTTCCAACAGTTTTCAAGGAAAAATAAAATCTCATAGCTACATGTCTCAATCAGCTTGCATGTTTTTTCAGCAACTTAAACATCATGCTCCAAAAATCTCTTCCTGTTCGTAGAATACTAGCCTTCATCACTCTGAAGGCAGATAAAAAAATCAGAAGCTTGTCATAGATCTATATGGCATATGATTTTTTTCACCATCTGAATTCCCTTTGCAGAGGCTGAGGTGTTTTGGCTAGTTCTGATGCATTCCTAGAACATTACAATAATTCAGCTTCAAACACTAAACAACACAAAAACGTTCTATTTCTGGTGTTCTTCCGGAAAAACAAAGATTACAAAAAAGATTCCACAGCAATAAAGATGATGGAGCAGATGTTTGCAGTGCAGTTATCCTTGAAGTAATAGCATGGGTCCATATGACAAACTATTTTTGGCCAGTAAATTTAGCCTACCAGTTCTTTTTGTATCAGGCATAAATTTAACACAGTTAAAACTTGTTTATGAGTTTATTTTGTTAGAAATGCAGAAACTCCATAAAACTTCAAGTGAAGATTATCATACAAGCAGCTGGAACCACAAACTGGGAACTGATTCTGATCCAAGCTAAGCCTCATGCCAAAAGTACTGAGTTTCAGAAATGCTGATGCTGTAAATCTGAATGATGGTCGTTGATACTTAGGTTGCTAGAGAGTGAATACACTTTACAGTCATAATGTAATATACTGAGTTTCATAACACATTTCTACAGCCTGCAAATGGACAAAACCCCTGCAACTTTTCTGGAATATGTATGTGATCTATGATACCATCATAAAGAATATTAACAGATTTCTGATGGAACTGTTAGGATTATTATGTGACAGAAAATGAAACTTAGAAACGCAGAATTAACAGAAACACACAAGGATAGATAATGTAACACAAAGTGTTTGGTACCTCTTCTAAAACATCCCATGGCAGTAAAAACTATAACAGCATTTGTTTCAGAAAAAACAAGTAGAGAGCTTTATGTGACAAATTCTTGTATAGTATAACTGGGGTCAGCAGTGTTTCACAAAGAAAAAATCTGGCCCACTGACAATGCACATGCTTACCTCTTACATGCTCTCTGGAGTACAAATTTAAAACACACACAGCACTACCTACTTTAGTGAAGGACGAATCACAGAACAAGCACACAACGCACACACCTTCACTGCCATGTATGTCACAAAGAAATGAAACATACATAAACCTCAGACCTGAAAGCTTTGTATACTCACATCTCCATCTAGTGGCCTCTGGTCGTCAGAGTCCCTGGTTGGACTGATGTCCTGCCTCATCACCCAGATAGGCTCCTTAGGTTCATCAGGGGTATAAGGAGAACGGATGGTCCTTGTCTTCACTTCCTCAATAGCCTCTTTAATATCCTTGATGGCCAGTGAAATTGCATCTCTCTTTTCCTTGCTGTACCTCTGTACAGATTCTCCTGAGCTGGATGTAACTCGAGACCCAGGTGGAAGCTGGCCATTACTTTCATGCTCACCATCGGCAAGAGCATGACCATGCTCCAAACTCTGCTCTGCCTCTGGCATGTCTTCAGCTGCCTTGTCTAAGCTCTGGGAGCTCATGCTCTGCTTCACCTCAGCTACAATCTGATCAATGTCCTCTTCTTGTTCGTAACTATCCATTCTTGGGTAGGGTGCAAACTCTGCCTCCTTCTCAGGGCTGTCAGACTCTCCATCAGAGCGTTCATCATAATGGTGAAGGCGGGCACCAAGTGCCTCCTTGCGGTAATTGTCATCTTCCTCCCTTTCCCGCTCATACTGCTGGATTCCCTCCCTAACATCGAGGTCTGGTGTATCTCCTATCTCCTCATACACATGCTCCTGCAGTCCGTAGTCAGCATAAGGCTCAGCATACTGTTCATCCTCTCCTCGGTGGAAGAGCCGATGTGTGTAGACATAACCTGAGTAGGCTGCATTCATGGCTTCCTCGTGTTCGATGGAATGGAAATGTAAGTGATTGGGCAATGTTCGATTATGAATGGCCTCACCATGCTCAGCCTCGGCATTCTCCGTGTACTCCTCAGACTCAGGCCTGTACTGCACCGCATATGCACTCTCATCCTCATTTTCCTGAACTCTCTCTGTGTCATAACTGTCCTCCACTGTGGCTATCACATCCCCTTCTGCAGTATCCGTGTGATTGTGGAAACCACTCTCAGTGCTGGCTGACCGAGCTAACATCCCTTCCTCCTCCTGCCCAGACAGGCCTCCTTGGCTGCTGTTTGTATGCCTTGAGTAGTGAGTTGCATACCGCTGCTCCTCCTCCACCTCTGAGTGCTCCAGGTCAGCCTCCACTGACTCGTTCACTGCTTCTTTTGCTGGCTCTTCATTTACCTCCCCCTCAGGCGGTCCAACCAAATGGTTCATGGCAAGTTCTGGAGGGTAGGTCACTTATTCTATTGACATTTTGTCTATAACAGCTGGAAAGAAACAAAAAAAACCTCTGACGTTACTCTTAAAAAAAGTGGAGTCAATAAACAAAAGCAACAAAAGGCACCCTTCCCCAGCAGACAAACATTTGACTTCACCATCTCTGAAGTCGGATGATAGCCAGCACAACAGTATGACCTCCCATGCAAATGATGTCCAACAGCAACAATCAACAACAATCCCTTTGCGGACTGCACTTCTCACTTCTATGGACAAATTCTTTGTGGAAGAATCATTTCCAAGCAACTCCTTGGAGATGCTTCTATGGACTGCTGTGGCATTTCGATGATGTCGGCAGGCACATGTTGGAACAGGTAACTTTTGCCAGGGGCTCAACCATGATAGAGATATGACAGAAATATTCCACCCTTGCTCCACTGCTCTCCCTATGGCTCACTAACTCGGTGCACAGGAAGGATGCTGTGATGTAAAATGACAGATTTAGTCCCATCACAGGTGCCTACAATTGCTCAGATACATGACAGCTATGTGTACCACACTTCTTCAGTATGGTACTTCAAGCTGAGCTAGTCACCCTATGCACTTAAAAAAAATCATTAGATACAGAAATGCACTCTCAGGGTATCTGAAACACCTGTTTCTTTTCCCTAGCGAAGCACATGAGAGCTAGATACAACACAGTTACCTTCATGGTAAGGTAATACGTATCTATAATCACTTAAGATGGCTTCTGCACCAAACACCTTTCCTAAAACACAAAGACATTACTAATATTCATAACCATGTCCACGTTGAGACTAGTGAGGCATCTTAGCCATGCTGACTTTGAGTAAAAGTCTTCAAAGATGATATAATTACTAGAGAGGCCTGCCAATAGTAATAAATATGCAGGCCATAGCAACAGGAAAACTCCGTAAGAATACAGATTAGCTTCTGCAAGTTTTATACAGCAAACAGGCCTATCTAGTTCAGAAGGTTTTATTTTTTATGTAACAGCTTCAGCTATTTTGAACCTTGACCTATGTTTTAAAAATGTAGTGTCATGAAAAGGACATTTTCAAACCATATATGCATAAGTAAAATACAGCTCTAGCCTGTAACTTATTGGTAAGTACTGTAAGAAAAGGTACCTGCTGGAAGACTTCTAACTTGCAGGATCTATAAAAGCATTTGTCAATTACCAATTAAAAAAACTAACATGAATGTAAAATAGACCTTGAGCCAAATTGACTGAACTGAGGCAAGGAGGCTCAGGTGACACTTTGCTGACTAAATGAGCTCTGTGCAAAAGTGTAGTGGGAATAACTTCCTGTGATAGGAAAGCAAAAGTAATTTCAGTTGCCCTCTATTCGAAAAGCAGACAGGCAAGCAAGGCTAGGTGGGAGTTACTTGTGCTATACTTCCATGGCAAATCTAGTGGGTGCAGCTTCCAGCTCACCAAACAGTCCTTGTCTTTGTCACATGTAATATTTTAACCTTTAAAACTTAGGAGTCCTTACAAAAAAAAAAAAAAGGAAACAAAAGACATCTTGGCCCTCTTTCCAGACAGATCTGTTCATTTTCAGAAACAGTTCATAGATAGCTTTTACAAATCTAGCATGCTGTGTTTAACCTCTAAGATTTGCCTTTCCCAGCCTCATCACAAAGGAGAAAAATGTATGTCATACAGTATATAAAAAATGCAGTTGTAAAATAATAGCTAATAAATCACATTAACAGAACAGATAAAAAAGTTCTGCACAAACCACTCTTTTTCAGAATAACCATGCAAAAACTCAGTATGTTTTTCCAGCTAAAGAAGATATGTTAGTAAGAAGCCTTCAGTGACAAGGTAAGGTCTTTTCCAGCTAAGATTTCCAAGACATCAGGAAAGAATGGTCAGAATACAGGTGTGTATGCAGGTGTGTGCCAGAACTAACAAACGAAACACTCTCCTCCCTAAAGCATATGATATACTATTTAAGTAAACAAGAACAACGATATTGGAGAGCTTTCCATTTTAACCCCACAAAAAGAAGGGTGAAGATGCCAAGGCATAACAGCCCTTTGAAAAGTCCTTCCCACGCAGGATTTCCTGCTTCCACTGAAGTCAGTTATAAAATTTCCATTGCTTTGCACATAGGCCGAATTAGGCTAAAATAGAGGACTGTTTAAAAATTCTACCTTAAATCTGTTGCACTCAAAGTAACCCCTGACTTGTACCTAAGTGTCACTGGTCACCCACAGAAAAATGGCAGTACAAGTTGAAAGAAACAGAGTTACATATAAACAGAGGATGATGACCAGCTTTGTGAAATTTTTATCACATGTATCCTGCCACATCTTTAACTGAATTACATTAAGTTAGAAAAGAAGGCAAAATTCAGCTGCATGAAGACTACCTATATCTCAAGTCAAATATGGTATCAAATGCCACTCTATTTACAATGGCAAAAATTCTGGAAATATCTTAAAATATGTGATCCTGTTTTAGAAGTCTAAATACAGGCTCATAACATAATGCATACTATGGATAGACAGCACTGCTGACATGTCTAGCTGTGGGAAACAAATTACAGAGATTATAAACCATACAAAATATTGCTAAAAACCATCCAAGACTCCCACCATTTTCCTTTTGCAAATTGAAAGGTTCCCAAGTTCCACTTGTGAAATTGCCCTCATTTGAAGAATGACCACAGGTTAATTTCAAATACTGATACCCTGAAATTTTCAAGGTTGTGTTTTGAGGGGATGAGGAGGAAACTTTAAGCTTTACTTAAAACTTTTTACTGAAAAAAGTCCTCTTCTGTTTGCTTTTCCTCCAGTAATTTCAATTTAATTTCACTTTTTAATTTTTTCAAACAATAAAGTATTATTTTCAAATGTATTTTTTAAAAAAGAGAAATTTCAATTGTTAGAAAAGAACATAAGTTTACTTCATATAATTGTAGATCTGAATAAATGCCCTTAGGTCACCTAAGCCTCAATAACCTTCAATGAAAAGTAAGCTTCTAAGTCAAGTACATTTACTTGACTGTTTAACAATCAGTCTTTAGGACAGTAATTTAAAGAACCATCTATTAATGTTGGGGGCTAGAAGCACTAAATCCCTTTTCATACATGGTAGCTGGAAGACTCCTAAAACCCACATTTTTTTATTCTTAGTAGCATTTCCCTCAAGCAAATATAAGGTCTGCCTGAATTTTCTCACCAGGCCTTCAAGAAGCACTTTATTTCCAGCAAGCAAACAAAAATCAATAACCTACATAAAGTGCCACAGACAGAAGAGAATATAAGCAAGAGAGGTCCTCTGACCTTGGAAATAAAGGCATAGCACCAATCTGGAAGACATTATACTCTTACATTAATTACCCAGAACAGCAGCTGTGCTCCAGTAATCAAATATATATGGGAAAGTGCTCTGTAAGCACTCTTAGCTTTACACTCAGGACTTGATGGATGAATCTGTCCCCAAAATAGAGAAATCAGAGGTTGATTACTACTGCAATCAGGTCTCTGTTGAAGGTTAAACTACATTCCTGCCTGTAAAAAAATTAAACATCTCCACATATTTCTCAAGCAACATAAAGAAAAAGCTGGAAGTCCATGGATTTTTCTCTGCTACTTTATATTAAAACAGAAGTATTAAAAACACCACCAAAGTGCATACTATCATCTCAGAGCAAGACCACAACATCCATGCCCAGTGTTACTCAGGAAGAGACACTCATTAAGAAAACGTGAAAACGTGAGTGTTCAGATTCCAATTTGGTTTGTTATTTTTTGTTATATTTTCTTTCCCAAGTCCAAATTTATAATTGTTTGCCTTCTTGTGCATGCAGGCAGAAATGAAGTCCTCTTTCATTATTCCAAATATGACTTTTAGAGTTTACCTTATGTCCTGGGTTCAGCCGGGATAGAGTTAATTTTCACAGGAACCTGGGAAGGGGCATAGCCAGGACAGCTGACCTGAACTAGCCAAGGAGCTAT
>JANZLQ010000079.1:42989474-43024795 GCA_026212715.1 Elanus axillaris
TTGTGTATTCTCTTATTTGTATCGTTATTGTTCTAACTTCTCTTTTTGTGTTGCCCCAGTAAATTGTCCTTATCTCAGCCCTCGAGGGTCTGGTTTTTTTTTCTTTTCTCTTTCTGATTCTCCTCCCCATCCCACCAGAAGGGGAGCAGGGGGAGTGAGTGAGCGTCTGCGTGGGCCTTTGTTACCGGCTGGGCTGAAACCATGACACCTTATGAGAGCACTGTAAATTTTATTTCCACTGTCTAATCCTGACTTTTTGGCATAAAAGATCACACCCTTGATAAGCCTGTGTGCTATAGTTACTGTCTCAAAACAAAGCTGTGTGCCATGTGGAACCAAGATTACACCTACACACACATCGATACTGGGTTTTGTCACATATAGTATAACTGGATAACTCAGTTAGGAAGGGACCACTGGAGGTCTCCACTCCAAGCCCTGCTCAGGACCTTATCCATTTGGGACTTCATACCCTCCAAGGCTGGAGATGGTACAAGCTGTCTGGGCCCCAGCTCCATTGCTGGACTGTCCTTCTTGGGAAAACATTTCTTCCTTGTAGTCCCTTTGAATTTCCCCAGTTTCAGCATGTGCCAGCTGTCTCTAACCCATCCTCCCACTGCACACTACTATGAAGAGCCCGGCCACATGTCCTCCATCCCCTGGTCTGTTGTTGGGTGACCATGATGCCATCCCTCCTCACAGCTAAACAAGCCCTAGTCCTGCAGCCTCTCCTTGCAGGACAAGGGCTCCAGCCCCACTATCTTGGTAGCTTCCCCTCACCTCCCACCAGTTTATCAGTGTCATTCCTGTATCAAGGATCCAATACGGAGGCAGTACCCAGGTGGGTGGGGTATGGCAGGCGTTGAGCAGAGGTGACAGTCCCTGCCTTCCCCTGCCTTTCAGGGCTGTGTCCTGCTCACACTGCCCCAGGTGCCACTATTCCTTCTTTTGCTGCCTGGGACAGCGCCCCAGAGCTGCTCCTTGGCCCTATCAGCCCCAGCCTGCATCATTGCAAGGGGCATTTACATACACATGTTTTTTGAATGAACCTTTTCATTTATAAGAAGCATAACTGTTTTCTCATTATTTTGCAGAACTTCTGCAAGAGGAAAGTTAGTATGCCAGTTGAACATGTAAATAAAGATAGTTTTGTCTTCTCTAAAAAACTTTGGACATACTTACCCATGTCTTCCATAAAAAATAACTATTCTTTGAACATATTTACCTATAACTCCCAGTCACACTAGAAGCAAAGAGACCTCTGACTGAATTTGCAAAGGCATCCCACCCCAAGTGCAAGTTGTCTTGGCACATTCTCTGAGAAATTTCACAAAGCACCTATGTTTTTCCAGAATCCAGCAATACACCAATGTTTCCCTTATACAGATACAGTTATCTCTACAAGACATATCAATACAAGCAACCTTTCAAAAAACCAAGTCTTTTAACAAACATATGTCACTGCGGCAAGGCACATCTTCAGAATTTTTTTTTTTTTTTAAAGAAGCCCTATAGTATAAAATGGCTGAGAATTTAACAGCACATGCAATGCCCCCTTAGAGAGAATTCCCCACCTCTCCTGTCTTAGACAACTCTCTCTTTTCCAAACTGCAACATGCTTGGGAAACCTGATTGCTTCTGCTGCCACGTGCTAGGTAAGCTCATCCAAAACAGCTGTAAACAAAAAAGCTGAGAAAGGTATGTTTCTTGCCAGTCAGTGAAAGCAGCACCTGGAAAGTGACATTAACACCCTACCACATGCACACACATACACACATTGGTTCATACTGATGAGGCTGAACAGCTATGAACACTTGTAATACTGTAATTGTAAAGCAGAAAAGCTCCATGCACAATATTGCTCTGCACACAAAATTTTCTACAAGTGCTTGTGGAATCTTGTATCACTGTAATATTCTAAACAAGTTAAAACACATTAGTTTCAACCCTACAATTTGCCTTTAGTACTTTCTGCAAAGTCTTTTACTCCAATTTTGTTCATAATAACCCTGGAAGCTTCCATTTCTGAGTCCCAGGTCTGCTGCTGAACACAGTGGGAGTGAAGTTTAAAACACACACTTATTCAGTGTTCAATGGAAAGCCTTTGTTTTCTAGTAAGCTATGTAAATTTCAAAAGGGGGTAGCTTCTGCCTGTATCACTCTTTTCTGACCACAACTAGCCTAAAAGACCACACAGATTCCTAACAAAAAGTAAGGAAATACTGTTACTAAAGTAGAAGAGAGCTGTACACCATGCTTACAACATCAGCTTGGCTATGACACCTAAAAGAAGTCCTATGCCTAACAAGAGAACTACAAGTAGCCAAAGATCAAGCACTGTGGCATAAGACTCAGTGGCTTACCATTCAGGTTTCTCCACAAGCGAAAGTACACAAGAAGTAAAATTTTGGGCACAACAGATAAAAAACAACAAAATCATAAATTTATAACCAAAGAACCACTGAGCTGCTAGAACAGGACCGTCACAGGACTTAAGTCTGCAGCAGAAAAATAAACAAACCCTACAAATTCTTGGGAAGACATAATTACACCTATTGTTTAGATATGAGTAGTTAGTTATAAAGTTCCTCATCTATAACACAATTAAACATTATGTTATTAACATCAGCAAATAATAATGGAACAGAGTACACAAGCCACACTGGAATGGAACTGAATTGGATTAAGCTACAGTGTGCATCTGAGTAATTCAAAGGCAAATCATACATCAGATTTCAGGTTCGCACTGTTTCTAAATCTTCTTTGGCTCTCACCAGGGTATAAAATCCTGTGGTGGAAAGGGTGAACATGTGTCAGCAGCAGACTTCCTAAACCAAATCATCTCAGACTAACCCTGTGATTACAGGGAATTAATTTGAATTTCTGCTTCCAATTTAAAAATTGTTTACATCATCTCCTAAATATCTCTTTAAATTGAATTGACATAACTAAAGAAACCTGGACAAGTCACAAAACTCTCTTGTGGAGTCTGGAAATGTCATTACTTCCCTGATAACAGATAACAAAGTACTAGGACCATACCATGGTTTTGCTCAACAGCATTTTTAACTCTTCATTTTTTAATTCTATGTACCTACTTCTGTTTTTCAACTTGTTTTGACAACACAACTTCACTCTTGCTGCAAGTCTTCAAAAGCACATTCCCATTTCAACTACTGCAGCACATAAACTGGTGAAACTACAGTGACCAATTTAAAAAAACAATTTATCTGATAAATGTCTTTCTAACTTTTCATAAGATTTGAAAAGTATTCTGGGAATAAAAAGATAAATTATTGTATTTACAAATTTAACAGCTTATTGAAAACAGAAGTTATATACTGCCTATGCAAATCACCTCCACCTGGTTTCAATACAGGTTTAAAACAGGTAAGAATCAGCATTTTGCAAGACTTCAATTAATGAGAAATTTTTTTAGAAAAGTAATAGTTAGCTGCAGGCATCCTAATTACTAAACTGAGCATCTGAAAGAAAATATGTAGTTTTCAGTTCCATTGAACCTGAGCACGCTGAAGAGCCGATGACCAGTATGCAGTCAACGATGAAGCCAACCTAACCGACACATGATAAAAAAAACAAAGCTCCTTCATTTCCTGCTTATGGGGTGTCTTTCTCCAGGCCCATGCCTGTCCCCACGAAAAGAAAGGGGACCTGAGAGGACTCTGCACCTGACAAAAGAAAGCCAAATTTTTGTTAATAGTAAAGAGATCTAAAATTACCAGAGTTAATGAGCTCTCAAAAAACCATCTCACTTTTCTCTCCTTCCAATTCCTATCTTATTCAAAACTAAAATTTAAACTTGAGTGAGAAACACCGTTCAGTAATCTTCAATACAGGCAAGCCAGATCTCATAATGCTTTAGGGCACTGGAGAGAGAGCGCTTCGATCAGGAAAAGAACAGACCCGTCCCACCACCTTTTAACACTGAAGTCCTGCCTAAACAAGAAACAGAGGCAATGGACTCCAGCAGTATCTGAAGCCATCTATCTGCTGCCAGAGGAAGGTTAACTGATATTATAGCTCAAACAGAAGAGATGAACCAAAAGCAGTAGAGAAAAATCTTGACAAGGATCCACAGATGACCTCTGAAGTAAAGTACAATTAATTAGACACATTAGACCAAAGATGCTTAAAAAAAATAAATCACAAATCCCAGATTGTAATTGGCTGAGGGAATAAATATGACTGCTCCCACCAACCAGAATGATTAAACGACATATGTAAAAGTCCTATAACAGCTAAGATAAGGAAATTTGGGGTTGTCTTTCACTCTGCTGTGATTCTCTGACAGGTTACTGCTGGTTTTATTCCTGGGTGTACTATGGATTGCATCTTTAATTAGTGGTCATATAATCTAAAATTTTGACCACTGGAATTGTTACTCTGGTATTTAAATCATCGTTACTAACAAAATCCATTTCCAAAGAAGAAAGAGAAATTTAAATAGTATATAAGCAATGTCAAAGCACAACAACATTTACGGTCAGTATTACAATCTGAGACTAGCTTCAATCTCTGTTATAGGTACTGTTATTAAGAACAAATTCTTACTGAATCTGAGCATAGGGTTGTTTGTCATTTACCATTTTTTCTCTGTGTAAAAGGGCAGAACTGTCTAAGAGAGCACAGTGGGAAATGCTGACTTTCCAGTGATGAATTCTGAATGTCATTGATGTTATCTTTACACTAGTGACATTTTTATAGCAATGAAAACTATGTATTTCTCTCTATTTAAACAAAGAGGGATTAGACCTATGAAAGAAAAGAAACAAAAGAAACCCAACAAACCAAACCAAATCGACCAAGCAAGCCCAATACCCTTTCCATCTCCTTTCAGATGCCATTAATAGTGTAATATAGAACTGTAGACAGAGTTAAAAAATATGGCCGTGTAAGCTGCAGGGCATGGCTATCTTCAGGGTGAGTAAGAATGCCTCAAGCTTCACTCACAGAGATAGTAAGAACTAGTATGTCCAAAAAGCCCTTGGATTTTCCTCCTCTGCCTACACGTAAAGATTTCATCCAATCTTTTTTGTTGAGACAGTCTTACTCAGCTGTATTCTTGGTCAGTCTGGCACAGTCTTGATGCAACATATCTTTGACATAAGCAAGACACACAAGACCTATCAGCCAAGAATCAGGACTGAGAACACTCTGCATCTGTTGAAGTTTTGAGTCCTCCTGATTTAATAACTTGAAATGATACCATGAAGGCAAAATTTGTTACAGAAAGCAAACTTTTCAAGTGAGTTAAACTCTAGATTTTTTAATTCTTTAATGCAGTCAATCCACAGGTTGTGTCAGGCATACAGAAACATTTGTATGGTGTTGAGACCACTTCAATAAAAGAAGAGTCTGCTAGAATGTGAGAGAATGCTCTTCAGCAAATATGCAGCTTTCAGGAAAACCAAGTTAAATGACAGTAAAGTTCAGCTAGTTAGTCTGTTAGTCTGATTAGCTTCCTTTGGCTGAAAGAAGCAAGTTGCAGAATACTGTTTCCAGGAGAGATTGTTTCAAAGAAAAAAAGGCTAAAGTAGCAGCATAGTACAAATATGAAGGGGAAAAAAGCCTCTAGGACACCTACACAATAACTTTTTTTTGCTTTATAAATGCATCTGTAACAAATCTTGAAGTTAGCAAGACAACTGAGCAACACATCTTGATCTAAAAATCTGTTTCCTATCTTCCCAAACACAACTCCAAAAGTTCATGATCAACTCTATGAAAAATTACAGAAATAGTGCTGAAACCCCAGTAACTTCCTAGATTCTGTCATACGAATACTAAAATGATTTGTTCTGAGGTGCTCGTTATTACCTGACAGCTTCAAGTTAAGGATACTCCCTCATGAAAAGCAATCATGGCTCAGACAGCACAGAAGTGAGGGACCTGATCCTCCTTTAAATAATTTTATTTCAGAAGTTTCAGAAGAGCTATACCCAAGTTAAGCTGGAAAAGTGCAATAGATGGGATACAGAACTTGCTCACCTTTCATAGTATAACATGTACTTTAAAATATACCACTGCCTGGCAACTGTAACACCTAGTTACTGAAAACACTAGATTTTACAATCCCTCCCCACCCCCACTGCCTTCATCCTAGAAAAATAAAAGCCTTAAAACCAACAGCTCTTACTTCAATTGTTATTTCAATTAGACTTACACTTTACTACACATTTTTTGACAACTACTTTTTCCAGAAAGGCTTGAAAAAAGCAATGTGTAAGATGTGGAGATGTTATTCAGACTGGGAAAGAATGAGGAAGATGGAGGAAAAAGTAACTAAAATTCCAAAGTATTTTATTACAGTGGGCTTATCAGCTCTTTTCCATCTGCTTCTCACCATTCAAAACAACTGCATTAACTCTTTATAGATGCCATATCATAAGCTCCTTTTCAAGGACCTGATGTATGCCTGGATTACATTATTGAGAAGGTTTTAAGTACTAGCTAGTTTGTCTCTTCCTTCTGAGTGACAGCAAGACATCACAGCCCACATCTGCTAACATTTATAGAAATTAGGTAAGCAAGAGTATGTAAGTGCCGCAGGCTATCAAAACCTCATGAAGAAACAGTGAAATCCCAGTAACAAGAGATTTCATTTACAGGTATAGTCACAGCTGAAAACTTACAGTTACAAAAAAAATGAAAAAGGAAAATCTTAGTGGTTTCAAGATGCAATATTCCTGGAATTAAATGCTACTTCAACAGATTTGAGCTTGTATCTATATAACTTTAATTCTCAGGGAAAAAAAAATCACAAGAAACAAAAACTATGGAACAGAAGAACAGATGCAAAGGAGGAGGAAGCAGGAATGCACAGGCGTATGTTACAGGAGGTTAAAATTAACTTTTTTCTCCCCCCTACATGGACAGCTTTCTCTTCTACTGTATTTTCTGTTGCCATTTTAGCCCACATAGTAAGCCTAATCTCATCTCCAACCACCAAGTTCTAATAACACCTGCAGATCCTTCTACTCCTATTTCAAGGACAAGCTGCTGATTCAGTCCACGTTAAAAAGAAACCCCAAAGCTGCACAGACCAGCTCACAAGTTTCCAAAGGCTTGAAGGAAAACTGATCTGCCACTTGCATTTTCTCACAGGTCTGCAACTGTGTTACAGTGCTATACGTAAAAAAAAACCCCATGCTCCTCTCCAAAACCACATGGAAGGATGCCATACGTTTACTTCCCAAGCATAGACCTGAGTGATTAAAGAAAAAATTCTCAAACACATCTTTCACAGTTATGACGTTTCTGAAATGCTGTGGCCACTCATCAGCACAGAGTAGATGCACCTCTAAGCACTACACACCAGATTTTCAGCTGCAAGAGACCTTTCTGGCTAGATCAGCACCTACCTGCATTTGACTGGCCTCACCATACCTGTCTGCCTGTTCTAGGATCCCTAACATCAAAGTTTTTTCTAGCCTGAAACATCAAGAATTTCTGCACCTTCAGTGACTTAGGAAGCAAGATACACCCTGTGCTTCTCCCTACACCTGATGAGAGAAGGGTTAGTTATTCAAACAGGGAGGATATTGAAATCACTCTCTTTTCTGTGCACTGAGGAAGATCTTGCCTGAGACCTACTCTTCAGCACAAGCACATTTCCATTAGTGGATCTGGCTGCTCCTGGGCTGCTCCCAGACATAATTAAACCCTAATGAAGGCTGTCATTTCTCCACATCTGCAGCTCAGAACAGAACTTGAAGAGTATTAGTAATTGCACTGTACATAGCTCAGGGTCCTCAGATCTGTCTCTCAAACAGCAGCTTGCTCAGAAATTAGTCTGAGCAATGGAGATGGGAGCGATGCCTGACTATAGCCACAGGGGTCGCATCACGCTAAGAAAAAAATAAATATATCTGTTGATGCTAATCAAGTTAACCAGATCATGCACTGTTGGCAGATAATGAAAATCAAACCCAGATGCATTCTGTCAAAACCACAAAGCTTTCCATACACTTGCCAGTTTCTGTCCACCAAGAAAACAAACTTACCAGAACAAAATTACACAGGACAGAGTTCAGAAGAAAACAAAGAAAATCCGCGGAGTCACCCAAACACACTTTTCAGATCCCTATGCAACCTTTACAGCTAGAACCTCCAGGCAAACCAGTCCAAGTCAAGTAATACATACAGACAATGGGAAAAAAGGATATAGTGTAACAGCATTTAAAGATACAGTCATAAGTGAAACAGAACGTAAATAAAAGATCTTCTAAACACATGTAGGGTGGCAGTTGTTTTCGTGTTTAAATTATTTGTTCCCTGTGCCCCTGCAGTACTTTTGTCTCCCTCCTAAACAGAACTGACTTTAAAAAAACTTCTGATGGCTCACATTTCCATAAAAGTAGGTTACTCCATCTTCTTTTTTTATATGGCAATACTTAGATTTTAGTAGGGGAGTATATTCTGTTTAAAATATTTTATTATGCATTCTTAACTTTATAAAATCTTTTTATATTATTAACACATCAAATTAGTGGAATTATAGCAGAGAAAAGCAGCAACTAAGAAGGGCAGCTGTAAGGTAAAATACATTTCACATGAATAAACTTACAGGAAGAACAGTACAAACCTGAAATGTTTCAATACTTGAAGTAACTGAAATATTTAGGTATTTATCTATTAACATTTTTCTCCTTTTTACTTGCAGAGTCTGAGAGTCAATGGCTCCTTTCACTTCTCCTCAGAAGTTGTTATTATTAAGGCAATGTATTTCAAAGACAGTCATGACCCTTTCTCTCCAGGAAGCCTTAATTATTTTTCTTTATTATTTTTCACAAAGAGAAAATAAGATGGCTCTTAAGTGTTCCATAAAACCTAGACAAGAAAGATTCTATAATGCCATGGAATGGTATATTTAAAGTTATTCTGCTTTATCTTTTTCTTCCTTTTCAAGGAAGAATCATCCCTCCTACATAGAATGTCTTTCTCTTCTGACATCCAAGCTTAAGTGTAGTATTTAAGGCTCAGTTCTCTAGTGGTATTTAACTCAAATTAAAAGCCATGCTGGTCTGGTCTCTGCTATCCATCAGGCAAAGGAATGGTTTGGACACCTCTTCAAATACCTGACCTTTGTATAAGTGACCTTATAAGCATGCACATACAAATTTCCCATTTCTTTACTGTAGTACAGCACATTTTGGTTTTAATTTCTTAAATTTAGGACAAAAAGTACTGAGGATGTGATCTCTCACATGGAAACATGCTTTAAAATGAAGGTACGAAGCCACTGAATTAATTTTAAATATGGAAGTCCATTTAAAAAGTGATGAAAATAATAAAGAATTATCTGTTTCTCACAGCTCTGTAGGTTGCTAGAGTATTATGTTAAGATTACCACTTTACTATGGAATTCGACACTGTTTCAAATCAGTCAGACAGATGGCTACTGTTGCTATTAATTTACATAGCTCTTGCATGCTTGAACTGCAGCTTATACCATTTAGAAAGACCTGCAATTTTCAGGTCAACCCACAACATCCTTTCCACTATCTTATATAAGACTGATGTTAAACTGGCATGCTACAAGAACCCAGTCATTCACTTTACCCTTTAAAATATTAGCACAAGATAAACTTCCTTACAGTCTTGTGGGACTCTGGCGTTGTTATAACAGCTACTGAAAATTAAAGAGTCCAAAAGGCTCTTTTGCCACACCCTTCTAAAGATGTTAAATCAGTTACCTGGATAGAACAATTTTTACGTACAAAAGCAACCAGTCAACAGTAGGAATTCAGAATGGTCAAGTTTCAAGACTTTTGAAATGGCCAATTTCTGCAGACAGTTACTTGTGCAGATCCTGAGCCCAAATGCATAACATTCAAGCTCTGGAACTAAAAGTGAGTCACTACAAACTGAAGTAATGTTTCAAAAATTTGATTAAAGCAAGCACATGATTAAGAAAATCAGTCAGTCCTGGGAAAACACTGTTTGCTCTTTCAGACCTATGACTGGTGTTTTAGCTTTTCTGAAAGTCTCTGAACTTCTGACTCCCATCAGTTATAGGGGAAACAAGTCTGGAAAAAGGGAAGGGAGAAGAAGAGAAGGGGAATGGAAGAGCACAAAACCCAATACTTGCAGCTTGCAAGAGTAAACAGATTGTCATCTACACGGTCAGAGCCAGTTTCTCAGAGTGAGTCATCTACATTTGTGTTTTAGTTTGGATCTGAAGTACACTTTTGGAGGGCAGCTTCTGATGGTCCCCACACACTGCACTTCAGGGCACAATGCAGAGCAGACTTGGAGATCACACAATGGATTTCTTTCAAACAATCAATTGGCAGAAGAGAGGTCCAGAAGTGCACCTAATTTGTTCAACCTACTGGTGAGCATTCAGGTACAGAGGCCAGTCCAGAGCTAACATAATAGTGAGACTCCTCAAATGTGCGTAAGGCTGTACATTAGGTCCTTGGTACCAAAAGTTTTGTCCTACAGATTTGCTCAGGCTGCAGCTAAGTCAGAGACAGCCCCAGAGCAGTTCCACAGAAACATTTGTTTGATAATATCAATCATCATTTCTAACTTATGTTCACTTTTTTAATCACATGGGAATATATTCTCTCTGATGCTTTTACACTAGTGGGACAGGGAAGATAAAGAAAAGGAAAGACAAAACCACGGACACAGATGAAATATTTGAGAAACCAGGATACTCTGGTACCTGCTTGCACACTCAGATGGTTCTTACAAACTCACAGAGCCAGAAGAAAGTTGACTGGAAGTGACCACTGGAGATCATCCAGACCAACCAGCTCCTCAAAGTGGAACTAATGCCAATACCAGACCATGTTGGTCATAGCTTTGCCTGCCCAAACCTCAAAGCCCTCTGCAGATGGGTTACTCCACCATGTATTTGGGCAATATGTTCTCATTTTGCACTAGTCTTACAAGAAAGAATTTTTCCATTATGTTCACTCTAGATATATATTACTATGATAACTTGGTGCAGCTGAAAGATCAGAATTGTTCTTACCAACAAAATGCTCATTTTTCATGTAGTAAGAGTAAACATGAGCTTGGGAAAAAACATAAAGAGGACCAGGAGTCAGAAGAACTTAAGGCAAGAAGGGAGGGTGGAGAGGCAGCAGAAAAAAGGGGGAATTCGAAACACAAGCTATATTAACAAGGCAAGAGTTGATTCACAATAGTGCCTTCTGCAATTATCTCTCATTCAAATAGTTGCAAGTAATCTAGCTGAAGATCTGGCATTCAGTTTTAAAACCTTGCCAGTGGTGTATTTTTTGATTGTTTAATTTAAATTATTGTTTACTTTTCACATTAGTGTTTGGACTCCTTACTTTTGCAAAAATAAGTAAGACATAAGAGTCAATGATGCTTATTATTGAACCCATGGAGATGTTTTGCTTTCATTTTCTTTGCAAGCGTCCTGGTATTTTTTGCCTTCAAAAATATTTCTTAAATGCATTAAGAATCATAACAAAACTACATAAGCTATAAATAAAAATAAGAAGTCTTGGGGGAGGAGAAAGAGGGAAAATTGGCATCTAACTTCTTTAAAGGGTATTGAGAAACTCCATTTTTTACTCCTAAATATATTGTGAATTTCCTATTATGGGGTCATTAGACATTGGCTATGATTTATCTGTTGGCACTGAAAAATTTCCAAGAATCACATTAACGTAATACAGTTAGAAACAGACTTCTGAATGACTGTTATTTTAGACTGGAATTGTTAAATGAAACTACACCTCCAGTATTTTTGCACGCATGCGATGTTTCCTAACTAAAAGAATGTAACTTCCATGTAACCACATTTGAAAATTATATTAATGGATTCTTCTTTTACATACCACCGTGTGATGGGTGCCAGGTGCCCACCAAAGCCGCTCAATCACACCCCCACCTCAGCTGGAAAGGGGAGAGAAAACAGGACAAAAAGCTTGTGGGTCAAGATAAGGACAAGGAGATCACTCACCAACTACCGTCACAGGCAAAAAAGGCTCAGCTTGGGGAAAATTAATTTAATTTATTGCCAATCAAATCAGAGTAGGGTAATGAGAAATAAAACCAAATCTTAAAAACACTTTCCCCCCACGCCTTCCTTCTTCCTAAGCTCAACTTCACTCCACAATTCTCTACCTCCTCACCCCGTGTAGCGCAAAGGGATACAGAATGGGAGTTGCCATCAGTTCATCATATGTTGCCTCTGCTGCTCCTTCCTCCTTACACTCTTCCCTTGCTCCAGCATGGGGTCGCTCCCATGGGAGACAGTTCTCCATGAACTTCTCCAATGTGAGTCCTTCCCATGGGCTACAGCTCTTCATGAACTGCTCCAGTATGGGTCCCTTCTGCAGGGTGCGGTCCTTCAGGCACACGCTGCTCCAGCGTGTGTGTCCTTTCCATGTGCCCTTTGCATGGTGTGCGGTCCTTCAGGCACAGACTGCTCCAGTGTGGGTCCCCCGCGGGGTCACAAGTCTTGATAGCAAACCTTTTCCAGCGTGGGCTCCTCTCTCCACAGATCCACAGGTCCTGCCAGGAGCCTGCTCCAGCGTGGGCTTCCAATGGGGTCACAGCTTCCTACAGCCATCCACCTGCTCTGGCGTGGGGTCCTCTCCGGGCTGCAGGTGGAGATCTGCTCCACCGTGGACCTCCCCGGGCTGCAGGGGGACAGCCTGCCTCACCATGGTCTTCCCCCGAGGCTGCAGGAGAATCTCTGCTCTGGCATCTGGTGCACCTCCTCCCCCTTCTTCTTTATTAACCTTGGTGCCTGCAGAGCTGTTTCTCTCACATATTCCCACTCCCCTCTAGCTACTGTTCAGCAGTTGTTTTTTCCCCTTTTTAAATATGTTATCCCAGAGGTGCTACCACTGTCGCTGCTGGGCTCAGCCTTGGCCAGCAGAGGGTACATCTTGGAGCTGGCTGGCCTTGGCTCTGTTAGACATGGGGGAAGCTTCTGGCATCTTCTCACAGGAGCCACCCCTGCAACCCCCTACTACCGAAACCTTGCCACGCAAACACAAAGGGCACAAGAGTAGAGCGCACCATTTGTACCAATATAACACTGTAGCTATGGTCAAGAAGGCACTTTTCGCTACTTGAAGAACAAAACAGCTTTCTGAGTTAATACTTCTATGCTGTCATTTCTGAAAGGTAAGCACTAGTTTGCATGCATTCACACAGATATTTTCTTAGGACCAAGTATACCAGTAAACCACTTGCCTGACTTCCTACATATTACAGGTCAAAAAAAATTCATCCTGTAATTCTAGAGCAACTCTGTCTACGCATTGGTTTGTTTACAGGCTCCTAAGCGTACTCATACTAATCCCTAAAATGACTAATGCTGCTGGCAAGATGAGGCTTGAAGCACAGTGTAATGACTCTTCCACTTGTACCAGCACAAAATTATGGCCTTCAAAGCAGCCTTGGGGCACTTCTCAAAAAAACACCTACAAGCCTTAATAAGGCATTGTAATTTGCCAAAAAGATCTGACCTAACACCTCTCAACACTGCACTTCTGTAAGTAAATTTACCTCTGAACCACTGGAAGAAAACTGCTTCAAGGAACCATAAAACTTAGGAAATGCAGTGATGTCCAACAGACAAAATTTACCTCTGAACCAACTGTACCAATTGCTCTGTCACTCCCTCACACACACACACACACACACACACACGTCTTCAGGCAGAATGAAGGAGCATGGCTCACTGTGCAGAAATTGAAACAATTTTTGCTGCTTTGCCATGAGATGAAACTATGTCACTCAAAACTCCTTCTCAAAACTCATTCTTCTTTTACCTGCCAGAGTTATTCTGGCTTAACAATCACTGATGGACACAAGTGGATTTTGAAAAACATTTCAGGTTCAAAAACGTTTTCCTGTCAGTTTCAACTTTTGCATCTCTTATTCTTACTGTGGTACTTCTTGCATGAAGATGAGTCAGAAATTCCACTTCAGGTCCTACCAAAATAATCTAACAGGATATCAAAAAACAGCCTGCACCTTTCTAAAAGAAAAACATCCACCACTAGATGAATGCTTAAAAGCAAAATACTTTGCCATACAAGTTATCCCAAGTAGCTTTGCAAAAAGACCAAACATTTAAGAAAAAAAACCCACAAGCAAACAGAAAAGGTACAAGTAGAAGACTTGTCCATGAAGCAGATTAGGGCTACTGACAGTGTTTTCTTTCAATATTACTTAAGATTTGACAAAGATACATGTCTTTTTAAATTGCACTTACTTTTTTAAAGCAGTGTTTGAATGCTTTTTCTCTTCTGTGTGTGGTTTTGAACTTTTGAACTGAGAAATGCACACAGATAGTTGCTTTAAGCTAACCAGATCTCACTTTTTGTCAACCAAGATTATAGTAGTGTGTCATCTGGCAATATGGACAAGGTAACACTGTCCACAGGCCAAGTCCCCAGGTTATATGATCCTTGTGACAACATGGGGGTTGGACTACATTATCTTTAAAGGTTCCTTCCAACCCCAAATGCTATGTTTCTATAAGAAATGAGCTAAAACTATGCTCAGTGCTGTAGATGTAGCTTCTATATCTCTATCCCAGACAAAAGCCCTCTTTTCAAGCATGCAGATTGGCTTTTCCATCCACTGGAAACACATTTTTTATAGCTAGCTGCATCACAAGAGGGACTGTTAAATGTGTAAACCTCTTTCAGGAATAAATAGAGCAATGTATGAATCTGTATTCAGACTAGGAACAGCCAACACAAGATTTGCCTATAATTTCTGCTAATACGTAGGAATGACCCTTGCAAATACAGACATATCTGATGTAATTTGTTTGTAGAATTACCTTTATCAAAACAAAAACTAAATTTCAAAATTTATGTGAACTATTCCCTTTTGAGTTGTATTTTCAGAACTGTCTCCAGTAACAAAAAAAATAAGATGTTCCATATAAAATTAAATTTTTTACTCTTTGGCTTACTAACATTCAGCTATTGTAAAGCTCAGTATAAAATTTGGTTCAAATAGCCATATAGCAACCACTTCACACATTGTAAGAGCTTATCAGCCCCAAAGTGGAGATAAGCAGTGGGTCCAATCTACAGTAATCAAAGCATATACATGCAAACCTCAGATCAGGCTGGATGGTAAACGTACAAACCGAAAGACATGTGCATAACAAGTGTTTGGAAAGCACCAGTCAAACCATTCAACATCAGAAGGTTACTTCAATCCAATGACATCAACATTCCAACACATACAGGAAAAGTTGCAGGACACTATGGAGAGAGTGGGAATGGAGTCAGGGCATGACATCATTTGATCCTCGAAAGCAGTTCCACTGACATAGAATAGACCATTCAGATTTTCCTGCAAACTTTTTAACCAGGATTTTAAGGAGCAAAGATGCAACAGAGGGACAAACTCCATCATCACAAAACCTCTAACATTCACATGGAGAGGACTCTCACAATGCCCTGCCATGCTGCTCTCTGGGCATGTCTTTGCAAACCCAGCATATTGAACTGTAAGCTATGCACAGCCAGAAACACGAGAAATGCTACAGAAGCAAACACACCCCCACCAAGCTCTAAGGCAGAGGCAAGCATTCAAAACCTTCCTCTTAAAAGCAGGTTACAAAAAACCCAAAGGGTAAAAATAGCTTTTCCTTGCATAGCTCAAACTGGATGGAAAGTCTGGCAATAGGTTTTTGCACCTCCGGGTATGATGCCATGCCAGAGTATAAAATACAAATACCAAGTATTTAAATCAGACAGTCTGGAAGCAAGCAGCAAACATTCTGCATCATTTACACTGGTGTGCAAAGTCATCGAAAACACAAATTAGCATATATTAGGCTGGTTATTTTCTCAAGGGGACAGTGTGTAACCATAAATGGAAACACTGAAAGCTAGAAAAATGTCATCAATAGAAAACTGTGCAGATAAACTATGACCTCAAATCTTTTATCACGTATAGAAATGGACCTAAACAACAGCAGCAAAGCAAGATTCCCAACTCTGCATATGATTCCCAGCACATCAGAATGAACATGAGCATTGTGTTGCACTGCAAAGCAAGTTACATCCTATGCAAATACCTGCTGTAGCAAAGTTGAGAGAATATACAAAATAGATAAACCTAACCTAAGAGCAAAAACCTAACAGACAAAAATCACTGTAGTGACAGAAAAAACCTGCTACATTATATAAAAGAACACAGAATATCCCCTTCCTTCCTAAAGGTTCCAAAAAAACCTAATTCTTTGAACTATGACATTTAATTCCACCTGGTTTGGGAAGAACAATAACAATCATAATTCAGGCAACCAAACTTGTTGAGAAGTCGAAATACAGACTTATTTTTCACCTTACAGGAGTGTCACCATGCAAACAAACATTTTAAGGGGATCATCCAGGAAATCTGAATATTACAAAAAAAGAAAAAAAAAACAAATCAGCAAACCCACAAGTCAAACTCAGGGCACAAAAAAGCAGAGTCAACTGCAGAGTCAACAAGCTCAAGATCGATAATCCATACCTACTGTGAAGAACTAAACCACTGGAAAACATTAATGGAAAATAAGCAAGAGGGCGTTGGTTGGGACTACACAGGGAACAACAGCATTTGTATGACTACAAAACACAGCAGCCAAAGGCTGCCGAGTAGTGACAATACAATGGCTCCCTTGGCTCTCAGCCGTGGCAAATGCAGATAAAACCCAATCCCACACACTCTCTGTAGGTGTCAGAAGGGTCAGCTTTGCCAGTCTCAGGCTCTGTAGCATGACCACCTAGGTTTTCCTCACCTCAGACCCATTCCTGCATTTTACAAAATGCAGCTGTGGCTCTAACCCTTTGCTGCCTGTTTTGCCCAGAGGAATCTGAACCCATCAAAATAACAACATTAAAGAGATGTGGAAACAAACTATTTCTGTTCCAAAATAATTCTTTTGGTCATATGCCAGGCAGTTATTCCTGTACGTGTACACGTATGGGGAAAGATGAGTCCATTCTGCATCAGCTTAGCCAGGCAGCAGGGACTGAAGAAGTCCACGTCCAGACTGACACCTGCAGCCAGGCTGGCAGAGGGGCATTGCCAATCACAAACGTAAGCACTCTGATGATGGCATCGAAGGGCCATCTGCAACCACATTAGCTTCCCCAGATTTCCTACCAAGGTGGTTTTTTTGTTGTGTTTTTTTACAATAAATCACACTTTCTACCCTTGTTGTCCCAAGACCTGCACCTCTCCTGTCACCGCACAAAAAGCCCCTGTCCGGAGTCGCAGGCAGCTGCACTGCTCTCTCCTGGCAAACCCCAAAACCACCCACGCCGTGTCCCCTAAGCAAACCCGAGGCTACCCACACTCTCAAGCTATGCACTGCCACAACTGCTTCTGGGCTCTAAGCTTCCCAGTACAAACACTTGCCAAATCTGAGTCATAATTTAAGACAAAGAAACCACCTCACTTCCGCCCCCTGAGGTAACTACTGCAGTTGCTCCGTTCCAGATGCAGTGCCCAGGCTCCGGCAGCCGGGCCTGCAGGGTGAGCCCCTGTGAGGGGAGGCCGGGGCCGCCCCGTGTGGGACATGGCCGGTTCCAGCCGGCTCCAGCTGACCCACAGCAGGCTGAGAGGGGGCAGCGTCTCAGGGAAAGCCTCTTCGGGAAAGGGCAAAAAATGCTAGCCAGGCAGACAGGAGTGAGGAAAAATGTGTGAGAGGCAGCTGTGCAGACACGAAGGTTGGTGGAGAAGGAGGGGAGGAGGTGCTCCAGGCGCCGGAGCAGAGATTCCCCTGCAGCCTGTGGGGAAGACCATGGTGAGGCAGGCTGTCCCCCCGCAGCCCAGGAAGGTCCACAGTGGAGCTGATCTCCACCTGCAGCCCGGGGAGGACCCATGCTGTAGCAGGTGGATGTGCCCTGAGGGATGCTGCAGCCTGTGGAGAGCCCACACAGGAGCATGCTCCTGGCAGGAGCTGTGGCATGTGAGGGACCCATGCTGGAGTGGTCCATTCCTGAAGGACTGCGCCCCATGGAAGGGACCCACTCTGGAGCAGTTTGTGAAGAACTGTATCCTGTAGGAGGGACCCCATGCCAGAGCAGGGGAACAGCGTGAGGAGGAAGGAGTGGCAGAGAGGAGATGTTGTGGACTGACAACAACTCTCATTCCGCATGCCCCAGTGCCACTCGGGGGGCATCAGGCAGAAGAGTCAGAAATGAAGGAGTGAAGCTGAACCTGCGAAAAAGCAACAGAGGAGGGCAGGGAAACTGTTTTTAGGTTTTGCCTTTGTTTCTCACCATGCAACTCTATTTCAGCTGGCAATAAATTAATTTTCCCCAGTCATGTCTGTTTTGCCCATGACAGCAACTGGCAACTGATCTCTTTATCTCAGTTTACAACCTTCTCCACCTTATTTTCTCCCCACTGTCCTGTTGAGAAGGGGGAGTGAGAGTGAGGTTGGGGCATGGGGGTTGGTAGCCAGACAAGGTCAACCCACCACATGCTCACTGAAAGAAAAAAATTATTAAGAAAAAAGTATTAACATATTCAACCCTCTTTAATTCACTACAGATGTGGGGAGAACCAACTTCACATGAGTAGGTAACCAGGCTCTTCTCTGCAGTGTTCTCAAGACCAAGGCTTCACAACTCTTTGTTCAAGGCAGAAGAAAACATTTATCTAGATTAGAGTCTGCTAACAAGTAAATGACTTAAAATTATGGGAAAAGTTGGTAGGGTAGGGAAAATATTAAAAAGATTTTTTTTTCCTTAGATGTTCTTTCAGTATGACTAAACACAGGTGGTATTTGTAAAAATGATACAAAAATATCAACAGAATTGAGATTTAAGAGGTGTGTTGTTGATTTTTTTCAATCCTCCAACTATCTTGGCACTGAAAAGCCCATTTTACAGACTCCGCTGTAAAGATAAATTTTTAAAAACCCTCTGAAATTGCCTCACCTATCTTATTATACAACAAAACCATCAGTGATTTATATCTTCAAAATCCTTATCTATTCTCTTGTCTGTTTTTCTGAGGGCTAAGTCTTGTCTTAAAACATAAACAGAGTACGGTTTGCTTATACGTCTGTATACTTTCAGCTCTGAAGACAGTTTCTGTCACAAGACTCTCAAAGTGAGACACCTTTCTACCCAATGTAGGACTATGAAAAGGTAAAGCCGTTGTGCCTTCTTACTATAATATATTCAAAAGCTGCAGAGATGAGCAGCCATGAATTTCTGTGGTTCTTGAAAAGTTTCATGACCACTCTGTCTTCCAGGCCATTTTATCATAGGTGGGAGTACTTTCATGCAGAATTCCTTGTGGTTTTTTTTATAGAAAGTTTCTCTAGATTTTTTTAATTCAGAAAAACACAAATACCATGATCTTGAGTACTCTCAAAATCTTCTGGGGCTGCTCTATTGTACTAGTGACCTTCAGCTGCCTCAGATGGCAACATATGGCATTACCTTTATAAAATGACAAAAAGAAGTCAAAACGTCAGAAAGAACTTTCAGAATTCAAATTTAAATAGTTTTAAGCCCATATTTATCCTTTCCTTCTATGAGAACTGCAATGCTTTACATCAGTTAAATAAACTGCTAAACTGTAGGCATCATATACTGTGCTAAAAACAGACATCATCAGCAATATAGACATTTACCAATTCCTTACTGATCGGATTTTTTTAAAAGTAGACTGCATTATTGAGAATACCAAAGATGTTATTTTTGCCTCACGAAGTTAATACTGATAAAATTAGCAGCTTACACTCAAGCTAAAGTTAACATGCTGACTACTGAGTAAAAGTTTCTTGACATCTTCTAGAGCTAGGCATAGAACTCCACAGAAGTCCAAAAATCCTAACTTTAGTTCAGCTTTTCTTGTAAGGAATATCACATTATACAAAATGCCAAGTTGATGTCCAAATCTGATGAACTATCCAACACTGTCTCAATTAAACTAAATAATTTATTATATCTGACTTTTTTTGTAACAATAATTCCTTTTACAGACCTATTTGCAGTTTGTAAATGCCAACATGTTTATTAAGAATTATTTTCATGTAAGTTATTACATTTTTAGTGTCTTTTCATTAACAGTGTAAAGAATCACTGGTGCAACTTGCAAATCATTGATATATTCATGCGACTGGACCAAACTAACCATCTCCTTGACTACAACCCACATACTTGTCCTTCTTCCAATATGTGGTATCTGGTGCACTGAAGTTAAGTCAGTATACTAAATTTTCAGAAACAAATGTTATCCAGTTTGCAAGAGGAAATCAGCTTCTCCTTCAAACCCATTCCTAAACAGTTCTATGTTTCTGCATTTCTTTAAACAACAAGAGGTAATTATCCTGTAACTACACATTATTTCAGCAAGAGGAAAAACAAACAACAAAACCAACCAACCAAAGCACTTCAAGAAAGTTTCAGTTGGTAAAATATGGTTTCTAGGACATCTCAGAGTAACATGCTAATAACTCTTGCACCAAATAGGTTGACAGACCCCTGCATGTTACTCTGTCTGCAAATACCTCATTGCAGAAAAGTGTCTCAGGTCTGTGAAATTCAAGCAGGTGGACAAAAAAAGAAACCACAGTGACCACCCAAATAATCTGCAGGGCACAGACTGAAGACATTAAGGTAACCAGAATTTCCTCTGCACTCATGCTCTGAAATATGGCTGGAGACCACAGTCATATTCAGAAGCACCCATGTGAATGCTACTGCCTAAGGCTCATTTTCAAAAGCAATTTAGGAAGCTTAAATACTGCATGACTTTAAGAGCGTACAGGCTTCCAAACAAACCTGTAGCATTCTGTTTCATAATATTAAAAGCCTATTTGATTCAAAGAGTTTAATTACCTTTCTACTGTCACCTTTGGGGACCCTCCTGCCCTATGCTACCTAGTCACCTGGTACTAATGACATTGCCAAATATGGCTATAACAGATCAGAAATATTTAGTTTCTAGGAGACTGCTGATGTAGTTAGAAGACAGAGGTGTCTCCTTCTTCAATCCCCTAGTCAGATATAAAGTCCCAAGTAGGGGCAGGTGCATAATTGGAAATGAACACATGGCTGCACAAACAGAATCAGCAGAAGCTTTTTTATTTTCTGGGCTGAGAGCACCTCTTCGGCAAATGAAGGATGGCCCAGAACTGCATAGGTAGAGGACCTGTTCAGAATACTAGCTCAGCAACAGCAAAGAGGCATTATAATAGTTTTTGAGGGAACTAATGGGAAAAGCCCTTACAGATTAAGAAAACAGTAACTTTGTCTTAGAAATAGACTCCAGGAAGCAGTTGGAAATTGCAGTAGGATTGTGGAAGAAACAAAGACAGAATGTCAAAAGACAGTTCCCTAAACACCAATGATGTCCACACAAATGCCAAAAATACCAAATCATCTGAGAAGTTCTGCAGTATGTCCTACCTGGCACCATTAAACTCTGTGGGACAACTAAACCCAACTGGAATAGTAACAAGAAGGTGACAGCTTGTTCATGAAGGACAACCACGGCAAGTAGAGAAGAGTAATAATGTTCTCTATTGTACTTCAGAAACAGTGCGTTTATTCTGAAATTCAAGAACAAGTAAGAGTGGACTGAAGTTAAGAAGAAAGGCAGGGTAGAAAACAACAAAAGCAACATTATAGGTGAAACATATTCTCAAATTTTGAAGCAAATACAGACATTTTTTTCTTAACTAGTTATCTCAGCTACCCAAGACAGCCTATGATAATAAAATACAAGGACTGATTAATTCAGGCAGTGGGTGAGAAAGTTAATAGAAGTATGCAAGGATCTTTGTTGCTTAATAAAGTTGAGAAGGTTACCAGGAAAGGGCATTTTATTCTGACTAAATATGGAGGAATTAAGTGTTGAAAATCAAGATGTGATAGACAATGGTGTCACAATCACAAAACAATGAAGTTTAGAATTGTAAGAACAGCAGGATTCCGAATGTGACAGGATGAGGACAATGGACATGGGAGAGGCACCAGAGAAGAACAAATAATTACAAATGCTTAGAATACAAGGCCTCTGAGAAAAGACTGAAGGAAATGAGATTGTTTAGTTCCCTGGGAAAAAAAACCAACAGTCAGCCTAAAAAGGCAACTAAAATTACTGAGATCAGATTTTAGGGAACAAAAAAAACACAACAAAAACAACTACCAAAGCAAAAAAAAAAAGGCAAACAAAAAAAACAAATATAGAATTGTAACTTTAAAGGATAATGAAGTTCTAAAACTGATTACTTTTGGAGGCTGTGGAAACTCTTGTCTCCTTATCTGGAGACCTAAGAAGAGATTAGAAAAATATCTCTGATCAAGGATGATTTAAGTGATTCATCCTATCTATATCCAGAGAAAATAATTAGATTAATGTCTGGAAAACCTCCTGGCCCTATACTTCCACTTAGTGATATGCAGATTTCACAGCAGTAAGCTTTTCTTGTTTATTAAAACATTTATAGGCTTCTTTAAGGCAAGAAAACCAATAGATTCAGCTCTATGTGTTTCACCAAGGTACTCATTTATTTCCAAGTAAATTAAACAGAAAGGCTTCAGTAAGAAATGGGTTGTGTGTAAAGGAAAATGTGAGTAGGAAGTTGAACTGGAGCACAAGCCTCACAACAGCTAAGGCCCTAGTAAGGAACCATGACAGCCCACAGCAGAAGTGTGAGAATCAAGTTACCCTGCTGCTCTGGCATGTGCTTTAGCACATACAGTAAGAACCTGATCATGATGAATTTGATCTAGGTAGAGATCTAAGGCTAAAACAGAATAATTATACCTAGTAATTGAAAAATGTTAACCAAATCCAAACACTATGTTGGTAATAATAGGTGAATTTTGGGCTGCCAAGCCACTCACACAGAAGCAATCCTCTCGATGACACTACATAAGGCTTACATTGCCTGTATAACTATGAAATAGGAAATCCTGGTATGGATGTAGCAAAACTGGGACCGATTGCAAAAAAGTAACAAGAGGGCTGTTTACTTGGGAACAGCTTTGGCAGAGACATGGAGGTGCAAGGCTGTGAAGAGCTAGGCCCAAAGTCAGGAAAAAATGGAGAATGAAATATCAAATAGAGAATAAAATGCCAAATTGAGTGGAGGAAAAGGAAGGTAGGTCTTCCAATGGTAGGTCTACAGATGGTAGTAATGCTGACATGGAGATTCAAGTCCTTGAGGAGGCTGTTGGAAATGCCTTTGGGATGACATGCTGGACTCTCCATTGGGTTTATGTTCTTAGGATTTGGGGGCAGGTGGGGGTGGAGGCAGGAAATATTTATACCTCAGTAGTTAGAAAACTGTAATTTAGTAGTAATCACATACATGATTCCTTAGACTCTGCATTCTGTATCATTATAAAATTGTAAATTGGTATATATGATTACATAGAGTATAGATTATTTTGCATAGACTACTGCTGCTCTACGTATTTCCTTTTAGAGTGTTCATTAATCAATAAACATCTCAACAGCTCATGTCAGTTAAGATTCAAGTCTCCATTTTAATGGTGGGAGTGTCAAACCTTAGCAGTTAACAGAAATGTATCTACATAGCAATTATTTCTGACTTTCTTACAGGACGTATCAGTGAGGTTATGTGATAAAATCTCCCTCACAAAGCAGCACAGAAAGACAACGGCAGGGGTGAAGCCCAAATAATACCCTGCCCCAGCTACCCCCAGGAACCATCAGAGGTCCATCTCCACAAGCCCAGAGGAGCACAGGGGCACACAATTGCAGACAGGAACCCAAACTAAGGAAGGATCACCTTGTCTGGGCCCCTGCCAGAGCTGACTGAGGACAGCCCCAGCCCACATGTCCAGCTGTGAAACCCAAGATCATCATCAACCCATCTGAAGTAGCCCTCTGGATCACCTTTTGGACTAAGGGGATGCCATCTGGGGGTATGAGACACATTAAGGGATGCAGGGGAAGAGAATTGGAGGATTGTACAGGACTTACTACACAAAGTTTAGGGGAGGAACAAAAGACAGGGAAAAGGATGGATTTAGGTGATTTGATGAGGAATGAGTGTGCAAAGATGGAGTAAGGGTATGAAAAGGGCTGGTTGCATGTCAATAGTGGGCTGCTGGGTATGCTTGTCTGTCCATGCCCTGTGCCTGACCAGCACAGTCCACCCTGTTTTCTTGTTAAATGCCTTTCTAACTCATTCATGTGTGAGGGACTGTCTACTTGATGTGTGCGTGTGTATGGGGGTCTGGGTGCAGCAACTAGAGTCATATCACCAGCTGGCAGGCCCGTGTGTCAATGGCACCAGCACTGCAGCATGTGCAAGTGAGCATGTGATTGTGAGCAAAGATGAAGCCAGACAAGCTGCTGAGCAGGGGAAGGGACCTGGGAGCCAGGGGCAGAGGGACCTCTAACAGCCAGCCCTGGGTGGGAGAGATCCTGTGCATTTCCAAGGGCAAGAGCACAGTGGGGCGAGCTACAGAACCAAGGGAGTCTTAGTCAACTCTCTGCATGTTTGTGTGCCTGTGTGTGCAAGCAACTGGAGCAGGGCTGCAGCCTCCAGGGCTCGTACACCCTGATGCCAACAACTGGGACCCAGGGGCAGCTACAGGGCAGACTGAGTGACCCCAGCTGCTGACAGGATCCACTTTTTCCACATGTATATACATTAGGTCTCACTGGGTGACCCAGTCCCTCCCTGCAAGACAGAGGAGCAGGAGGAGGCCCCTGGTGCTGTCTGTGCTTGTGTGAGTGCTCTGTGTGTCCATCTGATCAGGCTGTGTGTATATGTATGCATGTGGTGTTCATGTGCACTGCATGCATGTGTCCACTGGGAACACAGGCTCAGCCTTGCTAATGGATGGATGTGGGGCCACGGAGCAGCAGCAGCCTCACCTCCCTCAGGCTGCCGGAACAGGCATGATCAATTTTCCTCTAACAGTGTAGTATTAAAGCAAATATAGACAAGACTGTACCCGCTCTATAAACCCAATATGCAAGCAATGCACTGTACTCCTACCAAACTAAATCAAAATCAGTTTGACTTATATTATTATAGGTTAAAAATTATTAAATAAAAACAGTATTAACAAATATGGAGTATTTCTACCAATCACCACTAGAAAAGTGTTTTTAAAGAAACATTGTAAGAGTCCAGTTTTCTCCATTAAGACTAACAAAGAAATAGGTAGCTGCAATGCTTAAGGAATTTCTATGATAAACTTTGTGCCACTGCTCTAAGTTTGTAATATTTTGATTATTTTTGTACTGAGACAGAAAGGGATGCTCCAAGAACACACTGATTTCTATCTAATCCCTTCCTGACAGTGGGTAAGTCACATAAAATCTCTCCTTTAGTTTCCCTATCTATAACAAGCAAATAGCATTACACAAAAAATTATCATGCTACTGGACTGCATTGAAAATTAATCAGTGCTTATTTGTAGTGAATTCTGAAAGTGGAAAGGACAATTTGCATCAGTGAGGAGTCCTAAAATGACACAGCACTGGCAACATGAAATACAGTGAGGAAGAGGAAGAGAAACAATTCTTTTGAAATACAATTTCTATAAGCATAGGGAACAGTTACACCCTATTTCCTTCATCTATTTTATTTTTGTAGCAGGGACAAAAATAAAGCTTAAAACAAGGCCAGTCTACTTAAACACTCAGTTTATAAATACAGAAACGATGTCATCCTGAAACAAATCTTCTGCAGATAATCATCTGGGAGAATTTATGAGAAATGTGTACTTCGTACATAAGCGCATGCAACAGCAGTAATTAAACCAAACATATCTCAAGCACATTAATTATATGTGATGTGAATTTTTCACTGCAAGTTAAATCAGGCATACTGCAGCTGACTGAGATTTAAATATCTATAAACAGGGACTGTGAATTTAACTAAAATTTATCACCAAATTTCTGTGCACCCTGACAAATGCAGGAGATCAGGAATAGAATTATTTCACTTTATTTCAATCAGACTGGACAGCACTTCAAATCAAGTATGCTTATAAGGCAGTGAAGAGGTGTCACAAATGAAATGAGCCGAGTTACTCTTCGTGATGCAAGATCATAAGGTCCTCTAGGCATTAAATAGCTGGTGGCAAGGTGAAGTGGTACAGCTTTTTGTTAGAAATTGATGCTAAATTTGTCCCCAAAAGTACAGAATTTCTGAGTTTAAACAGTTTAGGACTGCTTGGGCAGTCAGTCCTATTTGCTGTAGCCTTGCTGAAGTGAATGGGCACCAGGAAGAGGTCAGATTCCTTGTAAACATCTCTATGTACTACGGGAAGCACTTCTAAGGACAGACAGCAATTCAGCAGTTTCACAGCACGGCAGTTCCACTCCCACTGCAGGGCAGATCCAGATTATCCTCAGAAGGCTCACAGGCCAAGACACAGACTGATCCCCTTAATCCACGTATGCTGCCTATCTAATCTTGAAACTACTTTGCAAGGAAAACTGCCAGTGGCTACAATGACAGCTCTAGTAGTGGCCAGAGGCTTTGTCACCTGCTACAAAATATTTAAAATCCCAGTTATTTTTCCTTTTAAAAATTGCTTGAAAAAATTACATGAAAATGGCAAATCCTGCTTCTGGTAGAATTCAATAACTGCATTTTATCAGGCCCATTCAACTCAGCAGAGTGGTGTGACAAAGAGAAAAGGCTGAAAAACCTTCCAAACATAAGTTTTGCATTAACAATACCACCTTACAACTCATCAAAAAAGAGTTTTCAAGACATAGGATTTAATAACCTATAATCTCACAATCACTGGCCTCAAAATAGTGGCCCAATTCAACTTTGTTGAATTTTATCAGGGATTAACATCACCTGTTTTAAGCAATTTATTTTCTAATTCCATGGACAGTGCAGGAGGCAAACTTAAGAGACTTTGTTCCTGGAAAAAAAGGATCAGATCTTTCCTTCCGAATAATAATCACAGATAACAGTCCCAGTTTCTCACCTAACTATGTAATCCCAAGTGATTGAACTTTGGTGGAACCACAGTGGGCAGCATACCAGCTGGCTTCCTGAAACACAGACTATTTCATAAGGCAGACTTATGCACCGTGACCAAACTTATGCCCAGTGACGGCATACGGCTATTCAAGGTACAAACAACAGGTTGTCATCCACACATTTGCTTTCTCAGCAGACAGCCGCAGAGCTGAATGCACATGGAGATACGGAAAACAACTTGTATTTTAAGTATTTAGGATCAAAAGTTGCACATGCACTAGCAGGCTGAATGAGTGCAGTGTATAGACAATCACTCTGTATGGAAAAGCTCACAAGGTCAAAGCTATCCATTTCACGTTTCTCAAATGCAGCTGAGTGACAAAATAACCTCAATCGGCAAACTACACCCCTAATGACATCAGTCATGCAAGTGGACCTCACAGCCCATGCTACAAACAAGCAAATCTCCATGTACGCATGGAAGGGTCTGTTCTTGTAGTCTTCCTTTGATTCAAGAGTCCAGCAAGGCAAGAATCTCACGATGCAGAGCATTTAGCTCTACATGAGGCAAATACAAACACATTGGCAAAAACAAATACTATTTTTTTTCAGATTATTTTAAGTATGCCCTCACAACATGCTTTTCAGATATGTCCTGGGATGACTGAAAAGGTACTTTAACACAAGGAGTATAGTCTGAAATAATTTTAATGTGAAGCTGCATAAATACAGCATTGTGAAAAACACTGTCAAAGTTTCTTGCTTTCTTCTCCTTGGCTCTAACTTCAGAAATAGACTGAGGACTGTTCTTCTGAATGCAAGTGTTGTTTTGCCATTCTGTTCCATATTTTATGTACAAGGTCACCATTGAACAAAAACCCCCAAAGATCAAAGTTTAAATTTCAGGTAAAGGTTACTAGACACAAAGAGGAGTACAGAATTTGCAAAAAAAATAATAAAATGTGAAAAACTATAGCGACCTATAAGGCCAGGATAATCAAGGTAGAGATACAATTCAGAGGAATGAAATACCTAATTTCATTGATTTTATCATTTAGACTGCATGGGTTTTGCCTATTTTAAAATACTTCTAATGCCTTCCAGACTACTGCATCTAAGATTTACTGCTTGAGAACTAGGCATCATTTTTTAAATGCTGTAAACATAACTTCATGGGCCAAGAGGGCAGTAAATATACTCCCTCACATATTAGCCAAAGGGAAATAGTTACATATATTCGACACAGTCTGTGTAGTCCAGGATCGCTTCTGTTTGTAGTTCCCAGGATTCCAGATCAGAATTCAACCAGCAAACCAAACAAACTCACAACCAGACCAAAAGACCTCATTCAGACCTCAGAGGGAATCTGAGTTAGAAACAACAAACATGCCCAGAGGCAATGCACAAGGATATAATTAGGACAAGCTTTCTAGTTCCTTACAAGAAGAGTCTAGAAGAGCCAAACTTGAACTTAACAAAATAAAACTCTGAGAAGTTGTAAGTAAAAAAACTCAGTCTTTTTAAACTGAAGGATAATGTTGGCAAAAGGACAAATAGGCATAAATAAAATCTAGACAGGAAGTAACAAGTTGGTTCTGCAGCACCTTTCAAATGGGAGCTCTAGTGGAAGCAACAAAAAACCTTCAACCCTAACTGTTCTTAAAACACCAACATTTTATGTAACATATTACCTGACACATCAGAAACTGGTGAAAACACACCAAATTGCTATAGCATGGTAATTCTATGTAAGTTTCCCTCTCCTCTTGTTTTGGAAAGATAACTCTGTACTTTGGAATGAGGAAGTTCTGGAAATGTTGTGAAGTTGAGAAACCATCACAACACGCTCACTCTGGTTTTATACTTTTTCCCAAGCGTTCACAGCTAGAAACAGGACACTTGGATAATGAACTTTACTAACACAGTAGAACTATACTTGTGTGCTTTTTTTGAATTAATGCAGTTTTGTGAGATTTTTGCAAAAATGCTACAGTAATGCAGTGTAGCTGTACATAGCTTACACTTAACTGACCATTGTTTAACTAATCAACATTTTCACAACATACAACTAATAAAAGGTATATCACAAACTGGATTTTCAGCAGCTGCATCAGACAACAGCTATGGCACTGTTGCAGGCAAAACAAGCTTAGTCAGGGAATTTTACTTCATTTCACCTATTGCCAATTAACATAAACTTCTGATTACTGATTTGGGTGTTGAGAAAAAAACATAACTAAACGCTTAAGGAAACACTTTTCCTCTCCATTCTCCAGGCTCAGCTTCTCTTGTTTTCATGTTACTCTTAGTCCCTCCCAGTTCCTATGGTCAAGTAACAGGAAATACAGGAGGTTGGAGCCAGTGTTGTGTGGTTTCTTTCTGCTGCTCCTTGCTTCCTATTTGTCTTTCTCCACTGCTGCTTGCTTCTAACTCACTTGCTCCACTCCACCTTGAGTTCCGCCATGGGCTGCAGTCTGTCAGGGGTGTCCCTGCCATGGTGGGGGTCCTCCAAGACCTGTGATCTCTTGGGGTAACCTGCCCCAGCTTGGGTTGCTTGGGAGCTGCGGTCCTTTGGGAGTGATGTTGGCCCAGTGTGGGTCATCTCCTTCCAACAATGCACCTCCAGCCACATATCTCCTCCATTTCTCCTCCATTCCAGCAGCCACTCTTTTAAGTAAGCCTAAGCAGCAATGCCATGTGCTCCCCTGACTGGCTGAGGTTTTGGCACACAGCAGGTTGTTTTCATGAGTTTTGCACCTGGCTGGAAGTGGCCATGCCTTGCTGTACTGGGTTTACGTGGCAAGGTTCTGGTAGCAGGGGGGCTGCAGGGATGGCCTTTGTAAGAAGAGGCCAGGGGCTGCCTCATGTGTAACAGAGCAATTCATGAAGGACTGTATCACATGGGAGGGACCCTACGCTGAAGCAGGGGAACAGCGTGAGGAGGAAGGAGCAGCAGGACTGACCACAAATGCCGGCATTCCCCATCCTCCTACACTGTACAGGAGGGAAAAGGTAGAAGAGTCATGAAAAAAGGAGTGAAGCTGAGCCTAGCAAGAAGAGGGTAGGGGAAAAGCAGTTCAATTTTGTCTTTGTTTCTCACCATGCTACTCCATTTTAAATCAGTAACAAATTAAATTAATTTTCCCCAGGTCAAGTCTGGTTTGCCCATGACGGTAATCTGTAAGTGATCTTCCTATTCTTTACCTCAGCCCATAAGCTTTTTCATCTTATTTTCCTCCCCTGTCCTGTTGAGGAGGGGGAATGCAAAAGCAGCTGGGTGGGCAGTTGGCAGCCAGCCAAGGTCAAACGAACCACACTGGCACAGGGTAATTTATGGTCTCTGCAGAGCTGCTCTCCGCCTCCTTTTGTCCAATCCTGTATCATTGCCAGGGGCTCTGCAACCCCTGGAGTAGGGCTCGGTCTTTGTCATTTTAAAATTTCATCGGGTCCCTGTTCAGTTCCTCTGAAAAGCAGCCCTACCCTCCAACATATCGACTGATCCCCCCAGTATGGTGTCATTTGCTAAAATTTCTAGGAGTGCCTTTTGTCCTCTCCTCCGGGTCACTGCGAGAGATGTTGAATGCAGCAGGTCCCAGGACACACCTCTCTGATACCCCTCTTGATATTGGCCTCTAGGCAGCACATGACCCATTAACCATAACACCTGAGCCCAGCCATCCAAACAGTTTTTTTCCCATACGGTTGCCCTTCCTCCCAGACTGTAATGACCCATCTGGATACAAGAATATCATAGGAGACTGGGTCAAAACCTTGCTAGAGTCAAGGTAAGTAACATCCACTGCTCTCCCATTGTTGGCAAACCTGGTCATTTTATCACAGAAAACAATCAGGTAGGTCAGGCATGATCTACCCTTTGTCAGTCCATGCTGACTGCTCCTAACACCTGCCTCCTCCATCATGTGACCAGAAATGTGTTCCAACAGGACTCACTCCAACATTTTTCCAGGGACACAAGTGAGGCTAGTCAGACTGTAGTTTCCAGAACTTGATGTTTTTTTCTGAAGATGGGTGCAGCATTTGCCTTTCTCAATTTGAGGGGGACTTTCCCAATCCACATGACCTTTCAGAGATGACAGAACAGCCATGCAAATCCTTCCAGATTAAAACTTGCTTTCTGGAACACAGACAGTATAAATGACTTCTGTGTAGTCACTAACCACCCAAAACTAAAAGAAGGTGGAAAACAGTTGTATTTGATCCAGAATAATTCCTGATTGCTCATTTTTAGCACTCATTTACTTTCTTTTGATTTGACATATTATTGTTTTGCTTTTGTACTGTAAAAGAAACTTAATTCCAATTTGAAACACTTTCATAAATTTAACCATACCATTCCCTCTTAAAACTCTATAAACTTTACACCACACCACACAGCAAGATGTGCCAAGGTACAATTTGGATTGAAATTCAACATGCAGAAATGCTGAGATAAACTAATTACATTACCCATTCATTTATACTGAGGCCCTCTGTAATACTACAGAGAGAGACATAGCACAAGAATCTGAGCAGAATGGATTTGTGGATTATATTTGCAAAATAGTACCCAACATATTGCAGTTCACTCTCCCTTCCTGCATAAGCAATTTCCATTTGTGTTCTCTCAGGCATACTGTTCTATTTGTGACATGAACTGAATTATATTGCTATTCTCAGTCACTTTGAGATATGACAGTATTTTGCACCAAAGCCATCTCCTTCAAGTTTCTTCATTTCCTCTAGGAATGATCTTGCACATTTTCCCTAATGTAGTATCACTCAGGAAGCAAAAAGAGAGAGCAGAGCTTGGTTTAGAGAAAACACCCAGGAAAATTGAGCAACAGCAATATCATCTTGCAGAACTGATTACTCCAGGCTTCAGTTGTGGCTTTGACATTATTAATTTGCAAACATCTACTCTCCTTTCAAATTGTAACACAGAACTTGCATTCAAAGCATACTGGAAGGAAACAAGCCATAATCACAGCTCACAAAGTAAATGCATCCTAGCCATGCTCCACCATAAATTAAAGCTTCTTGTCAGACTACCAACCACACAGTATCCATGTCAGGTGAAAATACTTTGCATGTATAGACAAGTGTAGAGGCTTCAGATTCTGACAGAGAGAGGCCCAGCCGATCTGGGCTTTTTGGGGTTTCATATCTACTTGAAAAGCAAGAAAGTCAGGCTCCTTTCACTCCACTTACAGATTACCCATGTAAAGAGGATGCTCAGATGTGTTACAATTTCTAATCAACATGGGAGACAGCTAGCATTCAATATAGACTAAAAATTAACAGGTTTAAAACACTAGTAAACAAGCAGCCATTACATTAGGTTTACAGCCCTCACTTAAAATCATGGACTGTAAACAGACCCCCTTTTCAGATGCCTCCTGGGTATATGTCACAAGATTTCGGCTCAGCATCTAAATTATAAATTGGAAAACATTGGTTACAGTTTTGACAAAGCCATTGGTATTCTTTCAAACACATACATGGTTATTATCTTGCCTGCTACAGATTACATATGAAATCTAATCAGTACAAAGGAAAAAATAATGGACAGAGTCAAGAGCTATAAAGGTAGTCATAAAATGATATATATGACTATTGTGATGTTCTTCCCATGAACGCTTGGGATCACTGCTTCATAAATTAAAATAATTCTGTTGCTCAGACAGCTCAAAAGAAGCTCAGAACCCTGTTCTTTATCTTCTAAACCACCTTCTATTATTACTGTAACAAAGTTAATTCTAACACCTGAAGAAATCCCGATCAGACAAGAAACAGAACAATCTACAATGAGTCCAGAGCTACACAAGCAATGGTTGTCCAATACAGACAACTGCCTAGTCAACTGGCAACTGCCAAATTTATATATAAATAAGTTCAGCTTGTCGTCTTCTCAGAGGAGAAAGTCAATGTATTTTCCCATTATCTGATCACCAGTTTAATTAAAAATGAATAGCTTGCTTTATTTTATAGGTCTCTACTCTTCCAAATTTGGCTAGAACTAACCAGCAAGGATACTGCCGTGAGAAAAAAGGAAAATGGAGGCTTGTGCAAATCTCTCTACTTCTTTAAAATACCAAGTTGGTGGGGAGGGGGGGAAGAGGGGGCATGCTTAAACCTTGTCCAGTGGATTGATTTTACCCATGTCTAAAAAAAAATCAAACCACACAGTTATGTGACAGCATACCAAACTCTGCAATCACTGAGTCCTATCTTGAGATGCCGCCTGACACAATCATATTAATGTCCCTGTCCCTGAAGTCCCTGATGAAGTCAGCATCAGTGACACTGATGACATTTCTGATATGATTTGAATGTTTCAATATTTTTATTGTTGGTAAAGTTTTCCCAAGATCTCATCTGGGAACTCCTCACCATTTCAGTGGAATCTGATCAGTTATACCCAGTCCTGCCAAACCAAGCACAGATTGCCTGCCACCTCTTTACCGCAGCTATTTTCAGTGCCCTGTACAGACCCTCTCCTCTTTGGCCTAAACAATCCTCACTTGACAGTGGGGATTCACTCTGCATGGTCTTGCCTGTCCACCCAGAGACTTCCAGTACTCTCTCCAGATCTTTCCAACACAGCGTGCCAAACAGGATACACCATCTGAGCCCTCATCAAGCATCCTTCATGCCTCTCCTAAGGCTGTATTCCTGATCTCTCAGTACAGCAACTGCCTTTCAGTAATGTCACTGACAATCCATCTTACACTGACATTAGCTGCAACCCCCACAGAGGTTTCTGCAGACCTGCTACTTAGCCAGCTGCTCCCTCACTGCAGTACCATGCACCTTGCTCTGGTCCCTGCTGAAGAGCACCACCCTCTCCCTTCCCTCTCTGAAGACTCATTGTGATTGTTTTCCTGTCCTCCCAACACCCTGCTGGGTCCTCAGAGACTGCCATCTCTCTACGCTAGTTTTCACACCCCTAAATAAAGTGTTGAGTACTAATGACAAAATCCTGCAAAATCCACCTTGATGCAGGTTTCCATTTCCACAATGAGTTACCAGATTCCTCTTTGATGTTTGCATAATAAATTTCATGGCCAAGACTAAAATGAATCTCAGAGGAAGCACCAAGTGGAATTCACCCAGCCTCTTCCCACTGCCACTGAAACAAATAAATAAATCTAGACCAGAAGCATATCAGGAAACCTTCTGCAAAGAGAAAAAATTACTAAAAAAAAAATTTAAAAAAAACCCACCCCAAAATTGTTGACTTGACTTGTAGGACAAGGATACCTTTGTACCTCTACACTTATCAGAGGAAAAAAAAAATTTAAAATTGCCAAAATAATCAACCATCAAAACAGTCATAGTCTTTGAACAATTCTCCCTCAAGAAGTGGAATTAAAAATGTCTACATTTTTAGGCAACAGATTAATAAAACCAATCTTTAAAATTCTAAACAAAGAGTAACTTACTATGGTTAGATTCTTTCTTGCATCTTTAACCTGCTTTTCAAAGTAAATCTCTTGATTCAGCACCAACAAAGAACACATACATCTCCTTAAGCTACTTAACCTTGTTCCACAGTTCACAACCTCTGAAAGCACCATGTCATACCAATGTAAGGCACATGTAGTTTTGCACAATGCTAAACATGATAGAATGTGATGCATCCTGTTTTAAACCTCCTACAGACTGAATCCTTTTTCACTATAACAATATACAGAGCTCCCATTATTTTAGTATATAGGCACTTCACAGAACAAACACTGATTTATAATAACTAGCAGCAGGCTAAAAATCTCTTCTTCTGCCACTAACCAACAAGTTTTCACCCATGAAAGATGTGAGAAACCAGGAACAAAATGGCTCTGTTCAGGTTCAGCCAGTAAATCCCGCCATAGCACACATAGCTGATTCTACATTCCAGCAGTAAAAATGCTAGTACTTAGAGAGCACTTCTGTGTGATAGCACCAAAGGGCATTCCTGACTTCTGAGATGTAATGAAGTAGCACCTTCTCCATGAACAATTCTGAACAGCATCTTCTGAGAGAGGCATCAAAGAAACCAGCAAGTCATTCCTCATATCAAACAGAAACTGCAACACTAACACCAACAGAAGGTGGTATACTTTTGAAGGCAGATCACTATCTGTTCCTACAAAGACAGAGTGGGACTATTGTTTGGCACTCGTGTGTCTCCTGCTTAAGTGGAATTAGTAGCATTTAATTTCTGAATGGAAATTTATTGACTGGGAAAGAACAATGGGAAATTGAGTAGAAGGTCAAAGCACAGGCTAGAAAATTAAAGAAATTCAAATCTTCTGAGATCCAAACAAGCTTACTATTCAATCTAAAGTTTAGCATTAAACTCCTAAACAGCCCCCCCCAAACCCTGACAAACAACCCTCCC